>JAVJGI010000065.1:37677570-37689087 GCA_035590275.1 Ibycter americanus | reverse complement strand
AAAAGGCTTCTTTAGAACAATAAAATGGCTTTTGTCTGATCACATTGATCTCTGACTGAGTCCGCTTTGCGGCATGGTTGGGCATAGGAACAGGCTGCCCAGGGAGGTGGTGGAGTCACCATCCCTGGAGATGTTTAAAAAATGCATAGATGTGGTGCCTAGGGACATGGTTTAGTGATGGACTTGGCAGTCCTGGGTTAATGGTTGGACTTGATGATCTCAAAGGTCTTTTCCAATGTAAATAATTCTATGATTCTATGTTTCTATGATTCCACTTGTAAGCTATGCTGTTCAGAAAAATTCCTTTTATATATCAGAATAATTCATACTGACATAGCATTGCACACACACTTATACACACCTGTGCGCCTGTGCACATGCACACACATGCATTGAATCAGCCAGCCCTGTCAAAAATACACTTTTACAGGCAACACTTTGTCTACTTAAGTGTCTTTTGCTGGCACGTTGTATCAGGAAGGGATCACATCTCTGTGGACTCTCAACTAGTAGATCCAGACTAACAAAAACATCTAATGAAGATGTAGTTGTATTTAGAAATCACGTACTGCACTTCCATGATATAAGTTTTGTACAGAACCAAAACATATTTGCAATTTAGCAGATGTGCAAATATGCATTTTATCAATTTTTTTTAAAGTGGGAAGAAGAGAAACATTAGAAGTCTGAGTTTAAATTGCCCTTAAATGAAGCCATTGCTTTTGGGCAGGTTTTACTCTCTGATCTTCTCAATGATTGTAGTCAAATCAATATCGCTAAACATTTGATTTCATGTAATGCAGGCTAAAGTTTCCACCTATTTAAAGTCTTTAAAGTCTAAAGGGACAACTCAGGGGATAATCAACTGAAGTATCAAGACACTGAAAAATTTTTTATTACAAATTAACTTTACACAAATTACTGATGAGAGTAGTGATTCTTTACATATTGCTTGGTCTTCAGGCCATTTTTCAGGAAAGGAGAAAGGAACTCACATTGGCTTGTTTGGTGGTGGGTATGCAGTGTTGCATAATAAAAGTAGCAACTTGCTACCAGCTTGATAAATTAAGCTAGTGTCATTCAACTTTCTTACGCAGCTTTACTCATAGAAACACCTCAGTTGTCAGGAAATTGCCTCTAGTTTGTTACTCAGAAAGGAAATCATGCCTTTTGGCTTTAAGAAATCACAAGGCCTAGGGGATCTGTTCTGTTAGCTCAGTTGTGGTGGTGAAGACAAATTCTACTAAACTCTGCTTAGATGTCAAATGATTTTAACTCCTTTGATTTCATGGAGCCACATCCATTTTATATTAATGCAAACAAGTCCAAAATTAGGATCTCTTGGTATTGCACTTAGTATTCTGTTTTGTTCGGGATCATCATGCAGTATGAACCATGGAGTTACACCGATATGTGGGATGGCACAGGCAGGCATATAGCACACACATATTATAGTCTTTTCTAGCACTTCACTGAGGGCTAGTCTTGAATTTAATGCCATGAGAACTGTGTGAACCAACTGCACTTCATGGCCCTGACTGTTATTTTGTTGTTGTAATAGTATGTTCAGGCAAAGAACAACTATGCTTCTGACCACCAGCTATCAAGGGCTACCCAGGAGGAAGATGAAGGGAATGCAATCTATGCAATGAATTCCATCACCAGTAAGGTACTCCACAGAATTCCTTGAAAAGAACATTTAGGAGGTAGGCAAGGGGACTGCACAACATCTTATGTGTGAGAAACTCAATATTTCTCTTAAATTTATATTCTCCTTTGCCTACTGCTTACAAAAAGTGGATCATTCCTAATAAAGAAATGCTGAACTGATACAGTTAGAAACAGTTTTCTGCTTCTAGTTGTCTGGATTAGTAGTGACAGATGTGTTATCCCTGCAGGAAAACACAGAAAAAACAATGGTGTCACTCATTTTCACAACTCTGTTCTGGTAAAAATAACTGCTTAACCTGTAAGAACACAAAGGCCCTTCAGCTGAACCACAATGACAGCCCTGTTGCAGTTACAGCTTCATCATCTGTGCCTGGCTCTCAGTAAAGACCAACATTTGTCCTCCTGGACACATTGCATAATACGTGCTCTTCTATTCTGGATTACACACACTCTGGAGTTTATTAATCATAAGGAAAATTAAGAAGCTAATTAACACTTTCAAGCAGTTGTTAGTGTGTTACATGGACATATAATCTGCTTGGTGTATACTTGTAAGTGTAAATATATAATTTTTAAAACACCTTAGAAGCATGAAGAATAACCCAATGGCAGGAGTTATTAGAGTTGGAACTAGTTTCTGTCTTTTTCTGTAGAAGATTTTATTTTGATATTTTTTAATTCATAGTTTCATTTAATATCTTAAATGGAACAAACCTGAGTATCATGCATGGCTGGGATTAAGTAGGGAAAAAGGGTCTGACTTTTCGAGCCTTCACTGCTGCTAGATGAGTATGTGAACAGGTAAATAATGGAAAAGTATTTCTCTTGTATTTAAGCCTCATCCCTTAAGACTCTGAATGGTTCTTTTCAGTTTTTCCCTGCAGATCATGTTTACCTCAATTTTTGACAGGTCAAAGCACAATGTCTTGGAAATAAAATACGCAAGAAACATGTATATTGGAAGTGTATATGATTAGTTGTCAACTGGTTATTGTTCTCAGTATTCCGTAGTTTGAATTTTGGAGTTTGGGAAACTGTGACCTCTCCAACTCTGGGTAGTCTGTTAAAGGGTGTTAAAAGACTCTGGGCTGCCTACTTCAAGGCTCTACTGAGGAGCAAGGAGTGTGGAAGTGCTTACGCTCCTCATGATGGTCAGGAGGCTCAGTCCACACAGCTGCCAGCTTTGTGGCAGCGAACTTGGAAGTCTGACCTCTGCGGCTGTCCTGGAGCACATACCAGAAAGCTTTAGTGTCCCTAGCAGACTGTTGTGGTCCTAGGTAGGATTTGTAGGACCTCTGAATTTGATTTATTGGCAATTTGCAAATAATGGATGTTTAGAGAGAAATACTATGTGTTTACCCTGTTGATAGCACTTCGATGAGTCTATTTTGCTGCATTGTTTCTATAATTTCTGATATACTTAGCAAACTCATTAGGAGGACTGAGAAATATCAGTACCTCTACTTTCTTGTTTCCACCCGCAGGTGCCCCAGCTGTATGTAGATTGCTTTCTGTCATGATTAGGCTGTGATTGCGCAGCATTTCCATTTACACTGGTTCTGCATCTCCCCATGGTTTAACTCTTTAACATTAATTCTCTAAAATAATTAATGGGATATTTTTAGGGATATTTTCCAGTTCTCTTCTGTTTCCAGGGAGACTCCTTATTTAAAGGTAGCTGGAATAAATCTTTGGGGTTTGTAGCACAAACAGGATATATTTCACAGCACCATACAGATTTGAATCAGAGACAGAGAGTTCTGACAAGCTAAACCATTTTCTAAATAACTTGAACTCATGTCTTTTTACAGTGTGAAAGCCAGACATTAGTCTCGGGCCTTTAAAAACTTCATGTATCCCTTCAGCCATGAAGCATTTGCACTCAGGCATTGATGGCAGAGAAGGAAAGTATCATTGTCTATTTTTGGTTCAAAAGTAGCAAGTTTCTGTGGGAGCCACAAGAGAAGCTTTGATATTTTTTTTTATTATGATTTTTTTATTTCTCAGCTTGAAACTGCTTGAACTTTATTACAGTGCTGTGTTTTGAAACAATAGCTAATCATTCATCAGAACTCCTTGCAGCAACCAGTTTTGTATAGCTTCTAAAAATATTTTTTACATTTTAGCCAGTTTCTAATCTAATTTCCACATCTTGTTTTCCTGCAGCACTTACCTGCTCCAGTGAAAGTGTTCAAGGGAATTCCATAATCATTAACTCTCTGTCTGCATTTCCATGGTGACTGTTCTTTCCTAGAAATGGAGAGAGGACTGCAAAATTGCTGAGGATCCCTCATTTTTTTGGCTACAGAAATTGGTGTAGAAACATAAATAGTAGTGCTGGTATGAATCACCCTGGGAAAGGAGGCAACAATGTTAGCACATCCTCAGCTTATCCTGGCTTAATTGTTACCTACTTTTGTATCTGCTACCAAAATAGAGTGGGAGAGATTTTAAAATTACACATCAGGTTGATGTGACATGCCATTCATATCATATTGTCATGTCAGGGATGATATAACGATAATAACAAATAAAACTATCAGATAATGTTGCTTGGCAGCTATAACACTTATTGCATTTAAGAACTAGCCTCCAAGTCTGTTTCACAGAAGGCAGTGTTGCCTTTTAAGCACACTGAAGTAGTAGTCATAAGAGCCAGCAAAGCCATGGAAAATTTATTTTCACATCATTAGCACTCTTATTTGTTTTTATCTGTCATCTGCCTCCTTCCTCCTTTCCATTGGTTAACACATGCTCTTATTTCTGGTTCAGGTGTGTTGGAAGTGCCCTGTATGAAAAGATTGCACTGCTAAACTCACAGGAAATTCCTCTATCCATTACCTTTTTATTAACTGATGAAGATCAAGGGTTATGAAATTTTGCTTCTGATCCCAGAAATAAATAATTTCCTCCCTTAAACTCACATACCATAAAGAAGACCATGTCTGTTTATGATGATTATGTTAAGATATTTTCCATGTATGTTAAGGCTTTTTGTAAAGCTGTGTGTAAACATATGTGTCATTTATGCTTTAGAGAGGCAGAAGGTTTTGTTAGTTCTTACAGCTGACAAGAGAGTATTAGACCTTGAACATAAACTGAAATAAATATATAAATATTTAATTTAATATATGAAAGGGCACCTGGTTCCTGTTCACAGTGTAATAGGAGCAATTAACTTCGGTCACATTTAGGTCTCAGTTCAAAAGGTTTTAAACTAGCTAATGGAGATATTTTAAGATTAACTATCCTTACATGACATTTATGAAGTCAGACTTGTTTTCCAAGACATTTTCAATGTTAATCTTTAACAACTCTGTAACTCGGATAATATACTAACGTAAACATAATGCCAACCAATAGAATAAAAGCAGTGAGTGTATTGGGGAGTACCTAACTAATCTTTATAAATAAACTTTAGGAATTTTCTAGTTTGAAATTATTTTTAGCTAGGATTTCTGTATCTCACCTCTATCTTGTATCCAAAGGGATAGAAAAAAAAAAAAAAAAGTATAAGAGCTGGTAAGGATTTGGTTTTGCTTGAAGGCCTAAGAAATAAATGGACCTTAAGGACATTAAATAGGTATATCTCATTGATTTTACTTTGCAAATAACTGATACTTGACTCTTTACAGGGTTGAACAAATTAAAACTCAGTAATTTGACTGGACTCTTTATCCAAAAGTTTGGAGGTTAAAAATGGCTTTTGAAAGCTTGCATATCCTCCAATGAATACTTGGGAAATATGTAAAATTTCTAAATTAGAGTAAGCCTCGTGCAATTTCTGAAACTGTTCTCAGTGTGTAGAAACACAAATTGGAAGCATATCAAAAGTCAGTTCAGTCAGTTTTAACAAATGAGGCCTGCAAACTTTCAAAGAACATTTACTTGGTTTTCCAGTTGACTTGTCTGTCCATTCAAGAGTAAACAGAAACAAAGGTGTTATTTAAAAGGGGATAATTTAGACAAAGAGCCAACAATGTTGGATGGATTTTTTTCACTTCATAAACTCCAAGTTGGCATTCTTTAACAGATTTCTGTTATGCTAGTTACAATGTGTTTAAAATTAATCTAACTAATAAAACAAACAACCTCTGCTGTAAAAATCATTGCCTTTGTTCCATGCTGATATAATGGCTATTATTCATATAAGTAGTCTAAGTCTAAGTTAGCACATGGGCAGCTTTTGCATGGAAGTGGTTGCAGCTTTGGACCCATCTCAGATCTTGAAGACTGTATTTTCTCCTAAGAATGAGTGGAATTTTTGGAGCACTTCCTGATAATTTGAGGTGAAAGCACAAAGCTGGATTTGCAATATTTTTTAGTGGCCACAGCACTGGGTACAGGTTGGAAAGACAGCACATCTTAAAAATAGGACCTGTAATTCTTAACCTTCCATCCACAGAGTATCCTCCTTATTTGATCTAGACAAAATGTTTCCTGCTTTTCCTGAGTGGACCTTGTGTTCATCACTCTTTGTAGATAGTTTAAAGAGTCTTCCATAATACTAATGCAGGAGGACCCATCAGGCAGAACTAGAAGATTTTACCAGGTGTGTCCTCTGGAGAAATATGGTCTCAGCTTCTATACAATAGCAGTGGCTAGTAGTAGAGGCATGGGTCATTCCTGAGTTCCAAGTGATCACCTTTTCAGAGCTAGAAAAAGTTTATGCGTGGTATTACTATTCAGGAATGGACAGGTTTTGTTATTCACGTTAGTGTGTGTGTGTGTGTTATTTTTATTTAATGTGGAGTTGTAGTAACTGAAACATCATTGTAGGCCAAGATCCCTGGAAATATCACCAAAGATTTTGTGTCACCATGCTGTGCATGGACACTTCACAGCTGAAAACAAGCTAGAGTAGTCTCTGTGGCCAAGACATGGCACCAATCTGTTTCAAAGAACGTAAGTTTGTTCTTTCCACAACTTTTGATACAGGTCAGTGATTCCATTAATGTCACCTGATAAGCAAGCCATGGCCTTTATAAATTAATGATCACATGTCCTTGGAAACCTAGTCCTTGTTTTAATTTAGAACAGAAGTTCTTTAGTTCTGGGAGGTTTTTTTGCCCCTGTTTGGAAGCAGTTGACTCTGTATTATCTTTCTGCCAAGTTAGTTCCTGAGTACATCCTGGCAAAGATCAAAGTCCTGTGTTAATTGCTAGGTATGATATACTTAATCATTTTATTGTGAGTTGTTGGATGGAAATACATGGTACGTTCTTCCAAAAACAGATAAAAGCCAACACATAAGGAACCAGAGCATTAAAATCTCAAACTTTTAAAAGAGCACTGCCAGTATTAAACAGTGAAACTGCCATTTCTTCCCAATTGTTCTCCATGTTTCAGCCTGGGTGCTAATAGAATTGGAAAGACATCAGTAACTAAGAAATGTAAATACAGAGTTTTTATTATTTCTGCATTATAAAAAAATTACTTTGTATCAATAATAATTATTAAAGGTGGCCTGATCCTTTCAGAAGAATTAGTAGCTTTAACACCTATCAAAGCATCAGTCTATGTGCTTGAGGCACACATGTAGGCATGTATAGCTCTGACTTTTCCATGTACTTAAAAGCATATGCCAGTCTCACTTGGCTTATCTGTTCTTAAGGAAGGAATATTATAAAGCTTCTTTAAAGGAAAAACCAGAGTAATAATATGTGATTTCATTTTGCAAATCTACAACCTCAAATCCTTAGTGATTAGGGGGAATTAATTTTCATTAGACCTGTCTTCTGCATAGACAGTTAAGCCATCTAACAAGCTGGGGTGGGAAAGTGAAGTTAATGTTTCTGACAAGAAAATTTGGGCATAGAGATTGTTCCATTCATGTCATGTAGAAATTTAGCCAGATTCTTAAGTCTATTTCACACATACATGCAGTGCACAAAGCACTGTCCCAGACCTGAAATTCTGACTGATTTGGATAGAATTTATGAATGGAGGGGTCAAATCAGTGTTTTGGTAAAACCATAAGACTGTTGAACTCAATAGGAGTCATGTGTGTATAATGGAGGAGTGCAGCATAATGTTAAGGGATACTGAGTACGCTGAGCTTGCCCTGAAGTCAGCTTACTCTAGGACACTCACCATCTCCCTGTTGGATTCCTAGTCCATGTTACACATCAGTAGAAAGAACTGTTGTGGTAAAGAACCAACACTTTATCTCAGCAGTTGCCAGAGATGCTAAAACCCAGTACATTCAGGTGAATCCTAACCTGACCTCTTCAGGAGGTGGAGGTGCTATTTTAAATCTTTCCTGAAGTGGAAGCTTTTGAGTTTGAAATTAATTTTTCTTGCAGCTAGTGAGGGGACTAGGAACAATCTTGATTCTGACTTGCTACAAAGTTTCGAGGACATTGGAAAGTCTCTGTAGAGCCCAACCCCACCCCTCAACCCGCTCTCTTAAATATTTTTTTTTATTTTTCCAGAGGCTGTGGCTATTCTTTGGTATTCCTCACCTAGACCTTATAGCTGGTAAGAGATGGGGTAGTGTGACTCCTTATTGCCTGTATACTCTTATGCTCATTATGAATTCCCCAAAAAGAAGCAGCATTTTGCAGCTAGCATGAATCTGGTAGCTTTTTCTAAAGCCTTTTTTTTTTTTTTTTTATAAATATCCTGAACAATTCTAAATGTGTCTTGAATCTCATTCATTTTGCTGATTGCTTATGAAAAATAAGCATCACAGGAGCTGAAGCTCCCAGCTTGAAGTTACAAGTAATGTCCTATTATATGTTTACAGGCTCATAAAAAAAAAAATAATAAAACCCCAGACTGCTCTGAGAATGGAACAAAAACGGTGGAATTGAACCTCATGCTTTTCAGGGCAGCCCCCTGTTTACTGAATGGACTTTCCAATCCTTGATTATATCCACATTTATTTACACTTGACAGTGTTTTATTAAAATCTTAAAGGCTATGCAACTTAGTCTTATAAAGTAAATGCAAGGAAAATAAGCGTACTTTGGAAAGCCAGCCCTAAAACTTGGGTTAAACAGGCAGTGTAAAAAGGGATGCACAACCAAGTGCATGCAACTCTCTCATGAGTGCCTGAACCTGATTGCAGATTAGAAAATGGTCAAGTCTCATATCAAAGTACTGAGATGCAAAATATTCCTTCTTACAAAGCAACTGAGTCTTTATTACAGCCATGCTACTCATCTCACCTAATCCTGTGAGGTGCACAGTCTTCCTATATCTCACTGAAACTGAGCTCTGAATACCTTGCGCAGTGGGGTCTTTACAAAGATGCTTTCAGACTTCACAGGCAGGTTCAAAATACAGTTCTTACAGCATTTTCCTCTGTAAGGCATTGATGAGACAATAGATCCCTTTATGAGGCTCTGTTTGACTACAGAAATGAGCAATTGTTCACATTATATTTAATAAATCCCTCGACACCCTGTTAAAAGGACCTATGTTTAGCTGAAGTCTTGGCATGAACGTACTTCCAGAGGTTTAATGACCTTTCACTTTTTGAGGT
The DNA here is from genome assembly GCA_035590275.1 of Ibycter americanus. NCBI lineage: Eukaryota > Metazoa > Chordata > Aves > Falconiformes > Falconidae > Ibycter > Ibycter americanus. Next base: position 37,679,927 of record JAVJGI010000065.1, on the reverse strand, counting down.
GTTCTTTATTTAAACTAATGAAAATGAGCTCCACTTAAAAGGCTTTTAAATGCTGATTAAAAATTAAATCAGCTGTTCATTATCCCCAGGTGGCCTTGTTCTAAGAGCAGTAATTCAGAGAGTCAAACAAGTAGTCTTTTTTAATGTAGCTAGATCTTGAGTTGGAAAGACTTTATTAGAGCTGTTTATTAATCACCAGACTTTCAACTTCTAATGCAAATGGGTCTGTAAACATAGGACTTCTCCCCTCCATTTCTGTACCCTGCTTGTTAGAAATCCAGAAGAAAAACAGACATATTTCTGAAGATTCCTTGTGGTATGTACAGCAGAAATGTAAACAGCTATGGTATTTTGCAAAGAAAATATTGACCTAGTGGGTGCCATCACATTCATAACAATAAACAGAGAAATTAGCTATAGAAAGTCTCACTTTACGTATTTGATTATTTTTCTCTAGGGTTGGAAAAGTTTCAGAAGCATATAAAGTACAAATCACAATGAACAATAGTAAAACCTCAGTGGATTACCTTTTTAGGGTTTGGTTTTTTGGTTTGCTTTTTTTTTTTCTTTTTCATTATGGCTGCTGAGAGCGCTGGTCTGCAATTTAAGTAGCTAAACTTGATATGAACTGCTAAGAGAACAAAATCTTCAAGCTTATAAAGTATAATTTACCTGAAAAGCAGGAACACTCATTGCTTGAACACCAAGATTGTTTACAGAATTTGTCATGTACTTTTTAGTTACAAAATTTCACTTGATATAGAACTTCCTGATCTTGAAATGCAAGCTTAACTAGTAAGAGATATGCTTGGACAGGGCAAAATACTCATGATCACTTTGAAAAAAGATAAGGCAGTGCATTTTTGAGAACATTTAGACACAAGAAGAAAGAAAACAGTATTACACCATGCAAAACCGAGTTCCACCATAGATAACACTGCCTTCTTGTTTTTTATAGGCCATATGACTCTTTGCTCTTTGTTACTTGTAGTAGAATGAGCTCTAAAAGGTTGCTGCGTGAAAAATACTGCAGAGTATTAGGGGAGCTATGCAGCACTGTTATCTTGTCTCTGCTGCAGCAGGAAGGATACAAAAAACAAGCCTTTGTTGGCCAAAATGTTTGGAATTACCTGCCTTGAACACAGGCTAGGGCCTTGACTCCTATTACTCGCTAGCAGAGTTATCTGTTAATTTGCCTGTTACAGTGGCTTTTTGTATCTGTGTTGTTTGAAAAGTCTGGCAGAGCTGAACAAGAGTATGTATCCCAAATGGCTGCAAGGAAAACTGGCTCAGTGTTAGTAGCCAGCTATTACTTCTTTTGAGTGCTTTGTCTGGTAAAACTTGTAGGTGGCCAAGATGCTCTTGTACCCAGGTTTATGAACAGGAGCAGAAGAGACTGCACTGGTGATGTTATGAAGACAGGGTTGCAGAGACATAAATGTGTCCTACTAGCTTGTGGGTGGTTTATGCAGTCACACTCACGCGCCTTTTACCTCGTGATTTTCTAATGGGTTTTGGAATTGGGCACGTGACACCAGGGAATGCAGCGTGTATGTCTGAGGTAATGAGCAAACATCCCTAAATAGAATGCCTGGCTGAAGAAGTATTCAGACTTTGGTCACTGCAACTTCCCGCCCACCCCTCAGGTTAAAAGAAGTTCTTTTTTTCTGTCCTCATTGGAGAAGGAATAATAATGTAATTGCAGTGTGAGATTCCACTTTAAACGTCAGATTCTAGGAATCCTTTCTGCTCCAATGCTAGTGCAGAACAGATTGTAATACAGTGGTAACTGCATGTCTAAAATAATGAAAACACTGATGTTTTGAAGAATGTCCTTGGCTGATAGCTGTATTTAATTATCTGAAGTAATAGGAAGAAAGTTATTTTCCAAGGTAATGAGTATTCTTCCTAAAAACTCCAAATGTTCCTGCTGGTGAAGATGCTTCACTATTGTCTGTGGAAGAAACGTGTTTGTAGAAAGAACAGTGCTTTGAATGCAAAAAGGAAAAACCTGTAAATCTGGAAAAATGTATTAAAAACTACATTGATGGTGTAACCCTAGCTGTCTGTATACATTAATATTGCATGCAGTGTTGTACATGCAGCAGAGCTAGGATTCCATTCTTCTGCCTGTCATGTAGTGTTATTATTTTTTAGCACATGTGTAGGAGCCTATATGAAGAGCTATGCCTTTTGGGACAAATACAAAGAAATGGCAGATATGCACACACTAATAAATAAATAGCATAAAATAAAAGTTTCACCTTGAAATCTGCTCCCTCCTCCCTGACTGTTTCTGATTTCATAAAAATCCTGTAGACTTTTAGCCTTTTTTTCTTTTTCTTGCCACAACTGGC
>JAVJGI010000065.1:37567776-37677470 GCA_035590275.1 Ibycter americanus | reverse complement strand
CCCCCCCCCCCCCCCCCCCCCCCCCCCCCCCCCGGCCCTTCCAGATATTTGTTCAGATTGACTGTAAGAAATTGTCACTTCCTATTCAAAGAAATGCTTTATATTCCCTCTACCTCCCCTGGAAACAAAATTATTATTTTCCAGGGTAAGGAATATCTCTACAGATTTGTCAGAACTGTGTTAGCAGGGGAAGCAGATTTAACAGGCTTAAAATGAGGGAGAATGAGAAAATGTTACTGCAAAGACTTGTGTTTTGCACAGCACATCTCTAGTTAGAAATCAAAGGTATGATATTCTTCCCTCTCATCAGCAGCTTTGGTGCTTTTTCACAATTGGAGGGCGCTGTTGTTCTCATTGTTAGCAATATTTTAGAAAAACTTCAGTATGGATGGAGATACCCCTCCAAAAATGGATTTTTTCCCCCAGTAATCAAGAATTTTGTAATTAGTTCCAGTGTGTATTCTTAACTTTCCTATGTGAGAGCATTGCTAAATGAAAATGATTCCTGGCCCTTGGGCTAGATCCAAAGGTCTTGCGTTTTCAAGTGCTCATTGTTACTGTGTCTTGCTCTAATGTGCCTTGTTTACTTACAAGAATAAATCACTGGCTCATGTGAAGCATGTCAGCTCTCTAGATGATCTATCAGGGCAGTTAGGAGCTGGTCATATTTCAGTTCATGGTACTGTCAGCCTAAATAGAGCATTCTCAGTCTCGTTTAGATGTCAGAAACAATCTGGTAAAAATAGCACAAAACTCTGTGTGGATTTATTCATCCTTCTCTACAGAGTAAATTAGTCTAGAGTTGGAACATGGTGCTGCCTTAAGGACAGTTTAAGCTGAGCCTGAGTGTCTACCTGGACAACTGTTCCAGACTAGGATGTACCAGGCCAGTTAGAGCAGCTCTGCTGACAGGCGGTACTTGTCCAGGGGCTGTGACTTTACTGCTTGCAATTGATTATCCCTTGCAGATTTAGCCCAAAATGTGACACCTTCTCCTTCATAAAGTTAGAATATTTTCTTGCCTCCTTCTGTTCTTTTGACTGTATTCAGTGCTTATTTTGGAGTTGTTTTTACTTGGAAACAGTTTGGTTTAAAAGCATATTCTTGATTTAAGGGTGATGTCTTCTTTTAAACAATGTCAACATTCCTCTATGTGAAAAAATAATTACACTTAAAAAACTGATGCAATAATTAGAGCCTTAAGATTATTATTTAGTTTAGACATCTAAAAGAAGACACAAGACTGAGATCAAACCCTAGTCAAGCCTTCTGGTTTTTACTATTCATGCTATTGAAATAAAATTTACTGGACATGAGGATTCTGAGATGTCCAAAGACATTTACTTGTGTGCTATGAAATAGATGCAGCCATCATTCAAGTACTCTCAAAGAATATTCATTTTCCAAGCAGTTTATTACTACTGCGTAGGGAACAGTGAATTGGGTATTGTTAGTGGTACTGGGAAAAGTAATAAAGAATTATTGCCAGTGGTTTTATAATCAAATCTTGAGAAGAATTAATTACTTTGGGCAGACCTTAAGTTTAACTTTATTTAGCAGCAAGGAAAATGAGTATCAGGAAAGGACATTCTTATTTTACTTTTTAATTGATTTAAGAGTCAGAAATCTTTTGAGGAATGCCGCAAACAGGAGAGATATTCTTAAGTGATAGAATCTACATTTATAGCTCTGATTTTGCTGAAAGGTGTATAAACCCTTATGTGTCTGAGTTCCTGTGTGCCTGAGCAGGCTCCAGCATAAAAATTACTGTATCCAAAGTCCATTTTGACTTAATCTCAAAAGATTGCCTATGGATCAGTCTCTTTCAGAAGACAGAATAAGAAGATTAACTTCACCAGAACAGTATTGTATCCCAAACCACTGACATTTTTGTTGGGTTTTGCCATTGCCAGCATGGAAGATAAAGGCCTTATTATGGAAGCTGTTGTTGGCCTTTCAAAAAACAAATCCTAAGAGCACAGAGATGATCTTGTGATGAAAATTCCCAAGTGAAGGTGTGATCACTTGTGCCTGGAAGAGCTGAAAAATGGTATTTGAAATAGGTCAGGCTATTTATATAACTAGGCAAACACACCCTCAAGTTTTCCTTCAGGATACTCCACAGAAAACTATATCTTGTTGCTGTGGAAGTCTCATGAAGTAATTATAAAGTCAAACTCAGGACACTGAAAAGAAAGAGGGTGTGGAAGGAAGCTACAAACTTCATTCTACAGAGAGGAAACAGGATAAGGCAGTGCTGACGGGACTGCTAGCAGCCCTTAAGCCACCGAATCAGACGAGAATTTGTCTAATTTGCCATAATACATACTATGTGGTCAGCAAGTCCTCAGCACTGTCTTGTTCCTGCTTTCAGTCCTGGCTTGAAATACTCTGGTCCAGGTGGCAAAGAGGCAGGTGACCAGGTGAGGTGTTCTTCTTAGCTGAACATTTTAACACCAAGCTGGAGTGCTCCTGCAAGCTCCAGTGAGTGACTCGCTCTCTCCTTTGGCTTCTCTTACATACCTGTGATCAATTAGAATTGAAGAAAGACTTGGTAAATCATTCCCTCCATCTATCTATCCTTGCTAATGCAGGAATGTTCCTCCAGTGCTTGGAAGGGAGCGTCCAGCCTAGATCTTCCTGGAACAGATTCCAGCTATGCCATAAAGACAGCTAATGGAGAAGATGCAGTAAATATCCAACACACCAACCAATCCACAATTTGATTTCAGCTTATGCTACAAAACCCAGTACTTGTTTCTGCAAGCTCATGGATTTAATTCATTCAGAGACTGGCTTGTTTACAGTCTTTGTGTTTTCTACTCAGTCAGTGTCAATATAAATTTCCAATACTGCTGTAGAAGCATCTATAAACTATCGTGTAAATGCAGAAGAATGAATCACTAAATAATTTTCTTTCATCCATCAATCTAGTGGTAGGGTCAGAAGATGTACTGCTGGTATCTTAGGGATTGTCAAGGTGTTATTTTCAGGAGAAAATAATTCCTGTCACACGTCAAATATAAAGATACAATATGTCTGTACAAATGCAATATGGGGTATTGTTATGAGGGAGTAACAAAAAAACCATCATACTTGAGTAATTAATCACTTGAAGACTCTAATTCATCTTGTTCCTCATTCATAACAAACCAAGCAAAGACATGGAGAGCCAGCCATCCTTAAAGATTGTTCAGGGGTCTCTTAAACCTCATAAAAGAAAGGTGATTTACAGTAAACAAACAGCTTTGAAAGTTGTTTTACCTCCCTCTATCAGCTTGGAGATGTGTTGGCAGCTGAGATATGATCAACAGGTCTTTTTACACTCCAGACTTTCTGCAGAATACTTCAAGTCAATATCCCATTTCAGTTTTCTGCTAAATAATTTTCCTTCATAAGTTAAATGCGTATCTTTAGGACTGAACCCCTGAGCTCATCTCGTTTTTTGGAAACACTGCAGCAGCTGATGCTTTTCTCTGTTCCAGTCAGCTGGCACATACAGGTCAAGAAAGCCAAAGGCATAAGGAAATATGAATATTTACTTGCCTTACCTTGCAGACATCACTGATAATCTACAATTCAAGGCTTGCAGCTGAGGTTTCTCCAACAGCTTGGATGCAGGCAGAATTGATTTCAGGGCAGAAGAGAGGTGTTAATTAATCTCACATTATTTTCTAATACTGTTTTGAACATTTGCCCTTGAATGTTCAAACTTTCTTGAGAGTATTCCCTAGGCATGAATAACCCACAACATGTCTTTTTCATAGAAGAAAGAATTTGATATTCTCAAAATCTTGTGGAAATATACAAGCCCTGCAAATGCGGAATGTAAAAGTAATTTCGAAGTAGTGCTGAACACACTTTGCAATAGATGTTTTAGCTGAGATTTATTACACTAAATTTATGACCTCTTAAACATGATGTAAGAGTCTAGGCCTGCATAATTAGGAAGGCAAAGTATTAATGCTCACATATTACTAACATCTGTATCTAAAGGATGGGAAAATAGCATTAGGGTGATATCTTGGCTGCAGTCTTACAAGGTACTTAAAGTTCACTGCACTCTCTCCCTAGTAACAAACTGTAAACCTGCTTATTCAGTCAAAGGTTTGTCAAGATGTGGTTTCACAGTAATTTTTAACTCATCACAGGAAGTCAATATAGTTTTCCTAAATCTCCACTGCAAGTTCTTCACGTAGTTACATTCCCTGATCCTTAGCTGCCTGGCCTTAAGCCAAAGGTTTTCTTGGAAATCTAATTCTTTCTTCCTCCCCTTGGTGGCAGTCATTCTGGCCTCAAATATATTCCCCCCTCCTCCTTCCCCTGCTGCCTGTCTACAGTGAACAGAAATCTAGGCTGGGGAACCCAACTGGAAAGGGTAGCAAAGAGCAAGCGGAGTTCATTCTTGACTGTGGAGATGATTCTGGATCCAATAATGCTTCCCTATGGCTTCCATGCAATCGTGCTGATTCCTACCATCTGCTCTACTCATTCAAGCAATTAACACATTAGATGTTTATCTTCTATTATCTCAAATTAATTATTTAAGTTGCTGCTTGATGTGCAAGTTTAGACCATTAATGTATTGGCAGTGTTAATATTTAATGATCTAAGGCATAGGGAGGAAGAGGGAAATCAATATTTGTGCAGTGCTTTCTATCTCTTCAGAGAGCTACAAAAGTTTTGCTCTCTTCTATGTATCTATGGATGGTACTACTGTTAATTGAAGCAAGGGTGTTGGCTGGGTACTGAAACTGGGCTCTCAGTCTCATAGTTATTTCATTCTAGCTGTACTTACCAGTAGCAGGAAGCCAGAGGCTGCCTGACTTCTGTAAGAGAAGCATATTAAAAATGACAAAAATCCTTCTTCTCTGCAAAGAGGAAGTCTTTCTCTTATGAAATTTCCTGGTATTGATAAAGGCTGAAGTCTTTCAGGATTAAAAGTGAGGAATCCATTTCTAGCATACACGTCTTTCAGGCGAATCATTTTTTAAAGGTACAGAAGGAAGAGGGTAGAAATCCAGTCACATATGCAGAACCTTTGAGGCTGAAATCAGTTGTGTTTATTATCATCAGCTCAGTAATCATTGGTCTGTCTTGAGACTGGTCTGCATAGACAAGGTGTTCATTTTTTCATACACTCAGTCTTCCAATAATGTAGCTGTTGTACAAGAATTGTCTCTTCCGGCTCATAAGAATTCATAGTGTGTAGCAAGCAGGATATGGACGGACTTTGTGTTTCCTTTAGCACTGAGGACTCAAGCTGGAATGAAATTCTGTGAATGTACTGCGTTCCAGTAAATGGGAATGGGAACAGATGCTATATTTGACAAAGCAAAAAGTCAAAAAACTCTTGCCTTTGCAGCATTGTTTTGGGTGTGTTTGGGTTCAGAAACATCTCCAAAGATAAAAGAAAGTTATTTTTCAGGTTGTTATAATCGTTGTAAATTGTAAGCATAAATGTCAGAACAACTAAAAAAGGAGGCAATCATCAATCTGCTATTCTTTGTGGATTAGCTGTCTGCATTAAAAAAAAAAAATTTGGTTGTGTACATCTTTCTACCATAATGCTATGGATATCTACGAGATTGCAGCTAATGACAAGACAGAGGAAACTCTGCTTTTTAAAAGGGACATATATAATAAAGTTCACAATCTGAAGGAACTCTCCATTGGGCAGTATGCTGAAAGAGTTCCTAATTTATACAAAGTCCTGCAAAACTGGAACGGTGAAGTCAGCCATTCTGTTATGCTAGCTTGGATTTGTCTTTGCTGCAATCCACAGCTGGAGAACTTAGATCTCATTGCCTACTTAGCATCTAGAAAGCAAGCCATACACCTTTGGGGATAGACATTACCTGGTTTCTGGTTTGGTGGGTGCTTTCTGGGTTTGGGGAATTCTGAATGAGGACTGGCTTAATTGGGACGTTTGTGGGAAGTCAGCCAGGACCCATGGAAGAGCTGTTCAAATACTTCTACTGGCCAGATTTACAGACACATCTGGAGTGTGTTTGTTGATTTTGGTTTGGTTTATGATGGATCTTTGGAGCAGCAAAGAGCTAGAACATTGTATACCAATGGTAGATTTATGTTTGTATTAATTGCATTCAGAAAGGCAGTAATGCATCTTTTAAAATTTGAGGTTTAATACTCCTAATAATTAAAAATAGAAGATTAATATTTCAAACAAATATTTATTCAAGTCACTATTAGAGGAAGTTATGCTTCAGGGGTGCAACAGAATTTTTACTCTGACCAGAGCTGGTCAATTCTAAGTACTGCTGTAGCAGTGTTATGTTGCTGCAGTGGAGATGTGGAGCTGCATTATTCTTTCCCTCCTCTGCAGAAAAATTAATTTGCCAAAAAGCTCAATTTTGGAATCATTAAATCTTGGGAATACTGGTAATGCTCAGAGAATGGTTCTGTCTTTTCCTCTCAAAGCAGGAGGGAAAAGTCAGGTGTTGAAAGAAAATACTTAAGCAGTCATGAAAAAATAAATTTTGTTTCCAATGGTTTTCTACTTCTGTGTGCCGTATGTCAGGTATCTGTGTCCACCAGGTTACTAGACTGGACCTTACCTTTATGTCTGTGTGGAATGGCTTCTCATGTATTGATTTGTAGATCTCTGGTAACCTTTAGAACAATGAACTTAAGCTTGCATCAGCCTCTTCTCAGAGACATTGTCTGCATTTCCCAATTACATTGTTGCCTGCTCAGAAATTGCTTGCTGTTCCAAATGATTAGATCTGTGACATGGGTGTAACACCTTGGCTGATGCTTAAGAGAATTCTGTATAGCAACATATGGGAAATGACTTCTTTTCATTACCCTGAGTCTGTGATTAAATTCCAAAGGAACTTTTCACAGTGTCTTAAAATATATCTGGTTGCTTAACTTTTGGGTATCTGACTTTGCTTCTGAGTATCATGGAATGATTAAAAAATTACCTCCTGGGATTGCCAGTGTCTGTGATGAGACTGAACTGAATAACTGGGCCTCATACCCAAGAAATATTTCTGCTTAGCAAATTATCTTTATAGAAGACACAGCTTCCTCTAACCCCCAGAAAACCCACAATTTCCTTCACTGTTTGTGACCTACATGTCAACTTTTTCCAGTGACCGTCCTGCTGAGCTGATCTGAGCTGGTGAGGTGATAACATATGAGTTGCTAGTCCTTCATCAGGAAACAGTTGGAGGAAGGAAACGTAAGTTCAGAGTGCATTAATGGAATTGAAGTTGGGCTGGAGGGAGCTTGCGAGCATCTTTTGATCATGAGGCCCAGTTTTCCTTAAAGTAATCTTCATGGGTATGGAGAGGGACAGTTGTCCTGTTGGCTCTGGGCCCATGAGAGAAGATGACTACTAGATCATAAATTCTTAGTAAAAAGATTTGTTTAGAAGATGCATGTGAGAATAAGGAATAGAAATATGTGTTAGGTGCTGGAGGTCATTGGCACATTGGTACCTAGGAAGTCATCTGAGTGTTGAACAGACAGCAAACACTGAGGTGGCAGAAGTACCTAAGCTTATTGTAACATGTAAATAAGTATTCCTTTTATACAGAGACTGACTCTTTAATGGGGAAGCAGACCCATAAGGATCAAATATTTTTTCTCTTTTTGAGCTTGGATGTTTCTGCTTATCTCTGGCAAACCCACTGCTTGGTTTCTTTGCTTCTAGGTTCTGCTCAGATCTCCAAGTTCTTTCCAGGCAGATTGCCTTGAGAGGTTAGGCTGAGAGAGGTTCTTTTGGGACCCAGCACGACTAACTCAAGGTACTGAGCAGCATTAAAATAAGCCCTCTCAGAGTGATGCCCTGATTCTGGGGGTGAATGAATCTGACTGAAATTAGTGGGTCTTAACCAGTGTGGAACTGGCTGCAGGACTGCACGTTCACATGAAGATCTTCTGCTTAGAGACAGCAATTGTGCCAGTTTCTCACATAGAGAGAAGGGGAGGGGAAAATATCTAACATATGTGACTGCTCTACAAGTAGCATATGTTTTATATATTGAATTTAGGATGATGAATGCATTCTTGTGTATGTGTTGGCAGGATTTTATTTGAGCCACGTGGTGTATGGTGTCTCAAATATTACATGATTGGATGCAAAAATACTGTATACTGACAACTAGGATCACAAACTTGGTATATATACTGATGATCTCTCAATTATATTAATTACATATATGTAGAGTGTACATATAATCATGGGAGACCCTAGATCAAATGTATTTTCATGCAGTTTCCCGGAAGGTTTGTTTGTCCTCTAGGAACTATAACCTTATGCAAAGTATAATTGCTCTGTGGTTTTTGTCAGCCCTGTCAGTGAGCCTAGGATAAAGAATACATTACTAACTCCGTGTGCTGCCCACATCCAGAATCCAAAAGAACTGAAAATGATGTTGCTGATAACGTGAATAGTAACATTAGTCCCTGATTATTTTATCATTATTTTAATAGCATGTGGAGCCATTATGCCAGATAGCTGATACAATTTTGAGTCTGGTTTAAAGAGCAGTAAATTGGTTTTTTACAATTAAAACACTGATCATTCAGGTTTTATTCCTATAGGAAGAACTACTACTATCATGAGACTGTTGGTAGGAGAAAGGTGTGCTTTTCACCCTGCCCTGCTTTTCTCTGCTGCTGTGTTCAAACCAGGCTAGCAAACTAATCAGCTGCCCGCCCTTACGGGTAAGTCACTACAGCGAAAGTGCTCCATACAGGGTGGTTACAGTTCCCAGTGCCATCTAGTGGTGTTCTTCCTGAAAATAACGGGAGGAAGAAAGGAATTTAATTTCCCTGTATAATTTCCCACTAGCTTGCTGAATTTTTCCTGTTTGAAATTGTCAAGAAACTGCAGTAGGTACTGATCTGAGCTCGGGGGGAGACTCAAAAAGCCTCCCTTTTTATACCCATGCACGCTCCTCTGCCCTTGCATGGGCCCTAAGGTAGCACTGGGATTAGGGAAAGGCCAAAGGAATGGGAAATTGGAGAGATCAGAAACATCTTAGAGTGAGTCAGGGGATGCTTATTTTCTGCACAGTGCTATGTTGTCTCCATACACTGTCTTTTCATTCTCATCTTGTTCTTTGTTAGGGGCTAGAAGGTAGGCTAGCTGGAAATAAAAAAAAAAAAAAATAAAAAAATAAAGGCTGATGGTTGCCTATTTTCCTTTACCAGAAAATTCTAATGTATTGATTTTATCTGATGAAGCAAACAGCAAGAAAAGCCCTATGCTTTTCCTCCTGTTCTTACCCCTCCCTCCCACCCATTCTGCCAAGGCCTCTCTTAAAAGTTCCTTTTTATATCTCACGGGCATATGTTTCAATTTTCACTTGCTGGGTGTGATATTTGGTAACATACGGATGAGTCATATTAATAACTTATTGAATCAAAACATAAACTGCCCTCAGTCTTTGCTAGATGTGCTGTAGCCTTTATTCTTGTGGTAGCACCTGTCCAGTCCTAATCACACTGTGCTGTTTACTGCACCTGGGCCTTTCTCAAATGCGTTACACCTAGAAACCTCATCAGTTCCAGCTCCAGCAGCAATACCTCTCTACTCTGATTTCCTGAAGCAAATTTTCATTTTAGGCCAAGAAACAGCTATGAAAATCCTTTAACACAAACCATCTGATCAGTCTCTTTTTAGAGCAAGAAGCAATGAAAACTGTGGGATCCATTTAAGTAATATTTTTACTTTCAAAATAAAATACTGGCAAAATATAATAAAAATGTTAAGAAAACAAACACTGAAACTGTGTGTCAACATAGCCACATCTGCTATAAGCAATATGGGAGTGTTACCCTGCTGTAAATTGCTGTAGTTTTCCAAGACATAGAACACCATGAAATCTGTCTCTAGATGAGACTGGTGTCATCTCATCTCATATGACCAAGTCAGAAGTCTATCCCACAGTACAGTCTATAATTTTGCCTACAAAAATCCTCCTGTCAGAATACAGTGACTCCCAGACCTTACTGACAATGAGATTTCAGCCTCTTTTAAGTCTCCCCTCACTGTTTCATGGCCAAGATGGCACAGAACTGCTTCTCCAATAGGACAAAACAGATTCAGTGATGAATTCCTGCAGGTGTAATAAAAGCAAAGGAATTCATTTTCTCCAGAAACACTTGACTTTTGTTGCATTAGGAATTCCCTCACTGTCCAGGAAAACATCCTTAGTCCATGTCCCCATTTTGGTGACTTTTCCTAGCTGACCAGATTGTTCTCATGAGAAGCTGTGCAGGAAGCCCTACAGCACTTATCCTCACCAATGCCCAGAGAAAGGCGGGAGCCATACGGTTGGTGCATTAATGCTTAAAGTTGTATTGCACATAATTTTCCACCAACAAGTAAATACTGAATCATTATTCTAGGACAGACTAAGATACGTAAGAGGATATATGAGCCACTTGAGAACGTAGAAAGGCAACCAGCCCTTTTGGTAATACAGAGACTCTGAACTCTGAGAGTCAGCTTGGAGTCTGACTCGCAGCTGGCAAATCAAAAAGGCCCAGGAGAAAGAAAAGAGAGATCAAACATGGTATTGTTTAGATGAAGGAAGCTGCTCTCCTGAGAGGAACAGGATGACACTTCTGTTGGGTTTCAAAGAAGCAGTGTGGGTTACTGCTGTCCTAATTTTTTGCAGGGTGGAGTTGCCATATTCTTTTATTTGATGATGATTTGTACACAAAGTAAGCTATGGTATGCATTGTCCTGCTGGCAAGAGGCAGAGCCAGCACGGTTCTATACAGATTCTGCAACTTTACTCAATGGTTGTTTATTAGCTGTGCCTAACTGAACATGTAACAGTCTGTTCTAACCAGGATTAATATTTACTTTATTTCTGTTTCCCTTTTTTAATGTTTTATGTGAAGAGATCTTTTTCTTGTGGCTGTTCTAAAGCTATTTTAAGCTGTGGGAAGTAGTCATTGTAGTATCTTGTTGAACCACCCCTGGTAATATATTTTAAGACAAATTCTTATTATATTAGTTTCTACTGGATTGAAGTTTCTTTGTATTTTATACTGCTAGAGCCAGTTCTTGTTTATATAATGATATTGCTACAGTTCAGGACATAGAGCCAATGGGGTTTATCCCAGATTTTCATTTTTAGGGTTTTCTTTAAAGCTTTCATTTACACAAAGGGAAGAGTAACAATTTCCCAGCAGGGAGCCAAGCTATTTCAGCTTAGAACGGGGTAGTCCTAGCCTTAGTCTGTGAACTGCAATCTTTCCTGACGAGGAATGTATTGCCTTCTTTTTGTGTGGAAGTGCACTCAGCCCTGACATTGGATACATTTCTGTTCTCTTTCAGTATAGCAGATATCTAAACCTGTTGCTGATTTAACAGGACTAGACAGATGAGTCTCATCTTTATTCTGCAAAACAAGTCACTACAGATATTTATATCTCTTTCAAAAAGATGTGTTTTAATGGGAAAAAAACCACTCCTTTCCTTCCTCTCTCCTTTGAGCTTGTTCTTCCATGATAAAGTATTGAGTACAGAACATGCAGCAATGCCAAGCTCAGGCAACTGGTGTGGTAGAATAAAGGTTCAAGAAATCATGTCCCCTATTGACCCACTATTTAGACAGTGAGAAGGCACAGCTAGTACATTTGGGTAATGCTTTCTTTATCAAAGAAGACTTTTATTTATGGCCTTTATACCAATGATATAAAAAAGTCACCAAAACAAAACAAAAAAGGCCCCAAACAAGGTTCATTTCCTAAATACTGAGATGAACCCAAAATTTCCTCTGACTAGACTCCTGCAGCATTCTAGAAATGTCAATAGGACAGGAGTAGTAAGATGCTATCAAAGAAGATCACTGAGGTAAGTGCTTTTGAACAACAGTCCAGGGCACTATAGCAATTGTTGTGGGTTAACACCACTAGGCAGCTAAGCCCTGCACAGCCGCTCACTCACTCTCCCCTAGCGGTATGGGGGAATCAGAAGGATGAAAGTGGGAAAACTTGTGGGTTGAGATAAAGGCAGTTTATTGAGTAAAACAAAGCTACATGCACAAGCAAAGCAAACTAAGCAACTCATTCACAACTTCCCATCAGCAGGCAGATGTTTAGCCATTTCCAGGAAAGCAGGGCTCCATCACACAAACTGGTTACTTGGGAAGACAAATGCCATAACTCCAAATGACCTCGTTGCTTTTCCCAGCTATTATTGCTGAACATGACATCATTTGGTATGTGATATTGCTCTGGTCAGTTGGGGTCAGCTGTCCCAGCTGTATCCCTTCCCAACTTCTTGTGCAGCTCAGCCTTCTTGCTGGTAGGGCAGTGTGAAAACACAAAAAGGCTTGATGCTGTGTAAGCACTGCTCAGCCATAGCTAAAACTTCAGTGTATCATCAACACTGCTTTAGTCACAGGTCCAAAACGTAACACTATATGGACTGCTACAAAGAAAATTAACTCTATCCCAGCCAAAACCAATACAGCAAGTTATGTGATTGCCATCAAGAGAACTGAAGGAACGGATATCTGTGAATGCTGTCTATCACCAATCAGAGAATCAATTTAGATGTTATTCTGAATGGTGAAAGATGAAGTAGGTCTGGAAACTAAATGATCATCTAGGAGAACCACAGAGCCAGTTTCTGGAAAGATTGCTGCTGTGGTCCTGTTGCACACCAAAGCTCCAGTTGGAAAGGAGTTAGCCCAGGGCTAAAACCCAGTACATATAGATCGTTCTTGAATACCATTACCAAGCAGCATTGCCCCACATAGGAGAATTAATTCATCCTAAGAAAAGGCTTATCAACTGCAATGGAATAACCAAACTGAATCTAGGAGATGATCTGCTGTCATAGTGAGAGTTTAATCTTAAATGATGAGGTCATTCCAGAGTGACTACAGCAGGTACTGATGGGCTCTGAACCCCTAAGTGACAAGTAGGTTTCAAGTAATCATTTCAGTGGGCTAATTTTAGCCATATTCACTCCAGAAATTTCCCTTCAGAAGGTTCAATTGTCAAGGCAAAATGCAGCATCTGAAAGCAAAGTTCTAAAATGACTTTTAAAATTATTTTTATCTAGCACATACTGGTTCTTGAAGAAAAAAATTTTGTGCTTTCTCTGGGCTCTCTTGATGTAGAATTTTATTCTGTAGCAAAGACTGTGGTTATCGGTGCCTGTTGCTGAGGATGTTCATTAGATATTATCAGCTTCAAATATGAGAAGCAACCTTTGCTCCTACTTATTTTTGTGGGAAAAATGATAGCACACTATGATTGCTAGTCATCAGTATGCTTTTCTGACAATTTTGTCATGTGGCATGCCTTAAAGAGATGCTTTTGCTTAAAGGAGAATTCAAGTGTATATATCCAAGTGTGACCTATGGCAAGGTGGAAAATTCAAAGAATTCAAAAAAGAGGTAGAACTTTCTGATTTGTGTTATTTCTGAAGCCTGTATGGATAATCAAGTTTTTTTCAGGGATTGTACATGAATGTTGGTTTATATATAATAAAAATTACATATTTTTTGTAACATAATAGATTAATTGTCTAGAAGTTGAGAGGAAGATTCTGTCAACTGGTGGTGTGAATGCAGGTATCAAGTGATGCAATACTGCCAAATTATTTCTGTTTAAATCACTCTTGATTTACGCTTTCTAAGAGTGTATCTTCTGAAATTCGTGCTAGTTGTTTGAAAAAAAGGAGGAAAATATAACAGAAATTTGAACAGCTTCTACTGTTTTTATTTAATGTGTTAACGATACTAATGGATTAATGTTAGACATAATGGTTTTAAGCTTAGAAGATGACTTGCTGCAGTTTCAAAATCAGCCTTTCCTATTAAGGTTGATCTGTTGTCAGTTTGTTTAATCTGTACCATATAAAACAGCAGCAGCAATTAACAGGGTGTGGTTAGAACATGGTAAGTGTATTTCCCAAGAGCCTTGGAAAATACTGCTGAAGTCTGAAACTCAGTACACATCTCAGAGCCTATAACTGTGGTTAGGCAATGAAGCCTTCAGTATTATTCAGGACATCTGATACTTAATTTTGTGCATTTGGTTTTTGGAATGTCAATGTTTTGTGCATAATTAGTAAATTAACTCCTTTCAGTTATAAATTCTGCTTATTTGTTCCATTCACTTTAGGCTATTTGCTTGAGAACCACATTCTAGTAGCTATCAAGCTGGATAGGGAGTTAAGTTTATGGAAACTTTCATGAAACTACTTCCCTTCAAAGCATACAGTAACACTGTTGATTGTTCTAAATGGCATTTGGCTCTTTTGGCCAGTCTGTCTTCTTTTGCAGATATAACATGAGATGCAGGAGAGACAAATCAGATGAATTTATGTAAGGTACACTTAGAAACATTTCTACATGGAGAGCATGGGGTTTCTCCGAAACCCCAGAGTAAAGACTGTTACTTCCATGGCCCCCCATGTCCCCACTCTTTTCACCTGAACCTCCTGCTGTAATGTTATCACAGACATTTTTACGGTCCATTGCCTTCTCCACAGACGGATGAATGGGAATCAATAGCAAGCCCTTTCTTGGTTAAATGGATTTTATCAGACAGTATAAATTTACTTACAGATGAATGTTTCATGGAAACTATTTGGGTTTCAAGAAACTTGGACCAAAATACTGCATTTCTGGACAAAACGCTGTGTACCAGCTGGCATGCTTGTGCTACTGGAAGCCTTCTCGTGATCTGATACCCTTTCTCCAAGGAGCCTCACAACCAGGGATCGTGATCTTCTTGTCTTCATTCTGAATCCTCTGAGAGCCTCAGTTCAGTGAAGACTCTGAGGACTTCTAAGCTAGTCTTAGCACAGCACGGAAAAGGAATTAAAAGGTTCCTTATTTCCAAATATCCTCAGTTGCTCCTAGTATAGTGCAGTGTAGAGAACCCCTGGACAAACACATCCTCTTTTCCCCCACATTAAAAAAGTAAATTCAGAATGAATGTTTTTTGACATTAAAAGGTTACTTTTAAGAATGCTTTGTTTCCACAGGAATCTTTGAAATGCCAAACCTTCATACCTAGCTGTAATTAAGATTTGGGAGAGTTTTAAGCTCTAGTGGGTATGGTTCTTGAGAAATAACAGATTCTCAGCACTGAGACATGATAATCTCTGCTTTTTACAGACTGTTTTCTTGTCTGGAACCTCCCACTCCTCAATGCTTATTTATAAGGGCCCACACTAAATAACAGCCATCTCTCAGCTTCCATAAAACCAGTTGTCTTCTTACAGCTGGGAAACTGAGGCCCAAGAGGAATGTCATTTGCAATGTCATGGCTTCCGAAAGCTTACTGGAAAGCTTGGCAGTATCTTGATCTGACGGACTCACAATGCCTTCCACTTTCTCTGCCACCTCCACTCCAAAAAAGAGACACTCCTCACACTTCTAAGGAATAATGCTGGTAAAAGTTGTAAACAAAATGCGCTACCCTGTACTCTTTTCCTTCTTCTTCCAGTCTAATCTCTGGAGCCTTTTAGTGGCTCTGTATTTCCACCACTTCAGTCCTGCGTACATGGAAAACCTCTCACAGTTCTAAGGGGAAAGAGATGGGAGGAAGTTGCAACCACAATCTCCTCATTAGAATGAAGGAACTCTGCCTTTGGCCAAGACCTTTTAACCTTTTTTCCAATTCTGGATTATGTTTTTCTGGGAAACTTGTCTTTGAGTGCAACTGGCAGCATTTTTTGCCTTTTGGTTTCTTTCCAAGGGGTGGGGCTCTGCATACAGCCATGCCCTCACACCTCAGGGTCTAACTGAGCCTGTGCTAAGCTAATGCCTTGTGCCTTCCTGCATCCATCTCTGTGGCAATGATCTGCAGTCAGGTTAAGAAAGATGAGTATAGTTCTATAACACAAGCAGAGCATTTAAATACGGGGTTCTTTTGTCTTTTTATTGTATTCATAAAAATGTTTGAGTAAAGGTATGATAAAAAAGAAGAGTGGCTTTATTAAAAGAATAAAAATAAGTTTGTAAAGTTGTTCCAAAGTCTCTTTAAGTTTCATCAAATGACCTGAAGGCAGAGTATTAAAATAAATGTGAAAATAGACTAAATTCGGAGCTACTTATGAGATACAGAGAGAAAAGTACTTCTATGCATTAAAAGAATAAAATGTCCATTTTCTTTGCTTGAAAATGTGCTGTGGTTTGATGTTCATATAGTACCTGATCTGGACCAGCTGTGGGGTGATGCAGTGCCTTGAAGCAAAGACCTGAGCAAAGTGTAATGCATAAGCCGGGTCTCCATGGAGATTCTGTGACAAAAAGACACTTCTGAGTCACTTCCCATCTTTGGCAGATCCAGAATGGGGGTGGGATAAGGATTTTCCTTCTGACTTAATTTAGAGCAATGACTAAAATGCCTTTCCTTCATCATCCACTAGATGTGCAGGCTACCTGGCTACTTCAGACAGTGAGAAGCTGGCACTCTCTCCATCCTCCTCCGTGTGGTGCTTAGCCATTCGGTGGTGGAACTGTTGGAAGAACTGGCTTTCTTTTTCTATGTATTGATTTCCATCCTGAAAGTGGCAGAACTCATAGAACTCATTGCTCCTGGTTTTGGTGCTCAGCTGTCAAACATGCTGTGGGTTGTAACAGAAGCATATGCAACTGCTCTTGCTAATGTGGAGCTGTCGCTACCTACTAGTGGAGCTCAAGTCAGAGGCTTCCCCTCAGTTTGTGCACTAATAGGATCTCCGTCCTTTAGCTTCCTGTTTGTTTCCATTAAACTTGTAGGAATTTTTATCTTCAATTGTTGTTGCTGTGCCACATTTAATTAACATTGGCTATTGGACATCCAAATTATTAGGAGAAGAAAATGGTAGAAGTGATGGACAGGCATGCAAACATTTGCATAGTACGATCACACAAGTCATGTTTTCTTGTGTGTTCTTTTTCCTTTTTCTAAAGCCAAAATATTTCTGAATTTGGCAAGAATTTCTGGAGAGCTGGCCTGAAACTTCAATTTCTTTGTCAAATCAACTATTGAAAGATTTTCTTCCAGTTCCATCCAGTAGCCTTGGTTACTCCTCAGTGTAGGCTGGTAAACAGTTTGGTGAAGAGTGGGTCTTTTTTATTCCAGCACTCAGGCATACAGCATATGTTATAGTGTAATTCAAAAAGACTTTCATATATCAGAATGGAGGCAAGGCTATCAAGACAGCAGGTATCCTATGAGAAGACTCTCAAGTTCTGTGCCTTCTGAAATTTTTTTAAAGTAGTAGTATTATTATTATATTTAATCTGAAGAGGCATACAGCTGGGCAGGGTGGTGAGGAAGTGGGACAAAGATTCTGTTGAATTAAAAAATATCTACATCAAGATCACAAATGTATAGTGAAAACAAGATCCTCCTTTGTTCTTTCTTATCATAAGTGAACTTGATGATATTAAATAGAGTAAATGTGGATTCAATAAAAGGAAATACTACTTTTATTCAGTGCCTGATAAGTCTGTTTAATTCGTTGTCAAGCAAGGTTACCAAGATTAATACTATAGATGGAGAGTTTAAAAGGGCTGAATAATTTTATGACCAAACTTCCAACTCCTTTAGCTATGTCAAATCTTATGATTCAAAATGTATGCTGATAGCAAACCACTCTTCACTACCCTTTCCTGTCACTACATCAGTGGCTACAGTATGGCTTCAAGGTGCACTAAGGACAGGATTTCAGGATTAATTGCTGAAAGCAACTTGATAAGTAACTTGATAATTCCATATTTTCTGTATACTGACTGCACAAGAATTTAGTTTGACTGTGAATTTTGTCCTACATGTAATAGTAACAGAAAGATAAGAGTTTGTTGTGGATTTTTTTTTTTTTTTTAATTCAGACATTTTAACATTATTAGTTACAGCTTCAATGTTGTATCAAGCTCTGTAAAGGGTCAGTCCTAGTAAGCTTCTCACCTGTAAAATATATACAGTCCTCTTTTGGACTACAATAGCAATTTCACCTTGCCCCAAGACTTCCAGTTCTCCAAAACATGATTTGTAGCCTTATTTGACATGAAATAAAAATGGAAGTCTTTTGTAATGCTTCTCACACAACCCCTTCCAGATGAAATCAGGAAAAGAAATGCACTTTACCAGGTTTCTCATTTTTATCAACTTCTAAAAAGTTTCAGTTCATCTTAAGACTCCACTTCAGTCAATCTTAAGTCACTTCTTCTTATGCAGTCTTAGGTGTACCAGACTTCTAAATTCTTCCTGTCTTTCTAAATAGTCTTTTAAATGCATGGCATTTGGTTTTGCTATTGTAATACTGTCATTGGGGTTCTCATGCCCAGCCATGAAGGAATGTGGTTGTATTTCCTGTAGTAGAAGTCTTGAAAAATTACATTCTAACTCTAAGATTGTGTTTTGTATTATTAATTTCCATCTTCTTTTTTGGAGGAGGCAGTTACTATGCAGGGAATAGCATACAACTATAATCTGTACAATTAGGATACTATTCACTGTGGCTTGCATTTGCCTCCTCCCCTCCTTCCCCTATAAGCCGATCTACAACTGAGACAAAAATAAAGTGAGATGAATCTGAGAAGATGCAGAGATCTTTTAAGGTGTCTCAGGATGGGTTAAATGGAGGTTGCTTTCACTGTGTAACCTGTTGAACTGTCCAAGTTCCAGGCCAGATGGCATTCATGGCAAGCGCAGACAAAGACACATGTCAAGGAGGGTAAAATTTCTTGACAGAAGAATACGTCAGCAACTATTCTAGACCCGTTGTAGTCATATGTTATTGTGACTTTCATAGAAGGGTTCCTTTGCTTACATATGCCTCTGACCTTTCTTTTCTGTTCAGAGTGCTTGAGAGAGAGGTGAATTGGCTGTTGTTTTGTGCAATCTACTGATTACACCCTTCAAAATTGTTCCATTTGTAACAGAGTTACCATTGGTGTGCAATATTGTTATATTAGATATGACGATAAATGGCTGCATTCTATTGCAGTCAGCTGAGACTTAGAATTACCTGTGATTTTCAGTAAGTAATGTCAGTTTCTGAAGGTTCGTAGGATCTTATTTTTTATTAAATTCACATCATTTTAATATTTTTTAGTGCTTGTGTTGCTAGGACTTTTCAAGTTGCAGTAGCAGGTTTTGATTAGACATCTAAAAATACAGAAATTGCTTTGTTGCAATCAGTTACTCTCTCATTTAAAAGTGCAGAAAGCTGGGGATAAAAACCAAAATATGACTTTGACATGGTTGGCTTTCAACACAAATAGAAAGTAGTCACAGCAACTGACTTTGGAGTAGTCCATAATATTAAGAAATGTTTGTCCTCTCCTTATTCATTCTAAGAGGTTGGATTGGTTTGTGGCCATGGTGTTAACTGAGAAAAGGGTAATTTTGGAATGGACTGGACTTCTAAATAGCTCAGCTGCATTTGGTTTACCTGAGGTGGGTGTAACATCATGCCAAGGAATCTAATTTTCTGTAAGGTATGCCAAGAACTTCTTAGATGGGGGACAGAATCTCACTGTTACAGTTTCATAGGAAATTCAGTGAGCAATGCTTTTTCCAGGAATAATTTAGGTTTCACATCCAAAAGAATTTCTATTGTGTTTGTACAAAGGCAATATGAAATAAAGTAAAAAACCCCACAAGAGTGCTATAGCAATATATAAGATTTTTCTTTGCCATTTATCACTGCTCTAATCTGATAATCTGGACTGTTCAGTGTTAGGGACACCCATAAAACCTGATGGTCTGTTGATCTAATTCTATCTGATTCCATCTTTTTCCCACCCTGCCTGGCAAGGAACACTTGAATGCCAAGCAGCGTACGTGTGTGAGCTGGCACACTGAGCAGCACTCTTGGGAGGAGCCACCATTTTGGTTCCAAAATATGGGTGTGGTGAATAAAATTCTTTGTTGCTCCCTTAAAGAGATGACTGTTTTAAATAATAAAATGACAATGCAAAGACTAGAGGGAAAAGCTGTCACAGCCTAATTGAAAGTTCGTTATGCTGCTTATACCATTATCGTAAAACTCTTTATCATGTGTCTGTAAATGTGCAAATTAAAAACCCAGAGGTAATTTTGTATTTTATCTGCATGTAAAAAGATTGTGAAATTATCATCTCTTTCATAGTTAAATAACTTTAACCTGTATGGTGACCTTTGAATATGCAAATAACAGAGCTTTGTTGGATGGAATACATTTTGTTAATTGTAAAATGATAAGTGGAGAAAATCTGAAGCAAACAGGAATTCATTTTGAAGTAATCATAGTGAAAGGTTTATGTGATAAGGAAAAAGGAAACGTTTTATATTTATGTGCAGGCTCAGAAGAATGATTGTCTACTGCTGTTCAAATCTGTGACTCTGCAGCTGTAATCAAAACCAGCAGGAGAATTTCTAACTTACATCACCAGCAGCAAACTTGCTGAATACATAATGCATGCCCAGAGTCTTAAATAATTTCAATAGGCTGTTAGGTAACAGGGCTTTTTCTTTTTTTTTTTTTTTTTTGTCCTCAGTTTGTAACACATCTTTGAAAAAACTTAATGCTGTGACCATAAAACTGAGTAATAATTAAACATTTTTCTGCAGGTCAGAATGATCATTTTCACATAAAGAGGAGAAAGAATGTAATGAACACAAGGAGAGAATTAGTTGCTCTTGGGCATAGTACAAGTTGAACAAATCTGTCTAGTCTCTTGTCAAGACAGGCATGCTGACTTATGACTTTGCTGTCTCCAGTCCTGCTCACTTCCCTATGCATGTGTGTACATGAACGTTTTAAGTGACCATGTCTTGATTTGGTGATCTCTGCATTGAGATGGGTTTGAATTTCTCTTTAGACCTGAAAGCTGACCAAAGACTTCAGGTTTTAATTCTCCAGAAGCCTATAGTGGGAGTCGTAAGCTGCTATATTTTTCTAGCCATTTTGGAATGCTCCCACATACCATTACATTCCTAGAGGCAGCAAAGTTTAAGCCAATTTCACCACTAATCTCAAGGGGAAAAGTTGCAAACTCTCAATGTTATTTATAGCTGACTTGCAAGCAAAGTTTTGGGACGAGCTGGTAATAATGCTGCAGAATACAAAACTTTACTCAAGGGATACTTGTTTGAAGGTATGGTTAATAGGTAAGGTAAAGGAAGTCCGTGTTCTTGGTCCATTTATTGTTGGTATACCATTCACTGGCAGAGTTAAGATTCATGACTACGCATAGCAGTCTTCTGTATTACTGTAATAATGGTGCTTTTTAGGCAGCTTGAGCTCTGTAGGATTATATATAAGAAGTAATGACAGAATCAAATTCAAACTGTAAATCTGGATGAATTCTATTAATGTCTTTTTATAGGCATTTACTTATTTTCATAATTTCTATATTAACAAATGTAAATTACAGTCAAGTCTTTCTTTCATCCTGCATTTTCTTTTCAGAGTGTATTTATTCTCCATTCAGCTATACCATGACCAATTCAGATTTGTTGCTTTGAGGCTGCATTGTTTGTTTTGCAATTCTGCTTTGGCAAATCAGAAGATGATACCCTCTTCTTTTGTCTCATTGGATCCTGCAAAACTCACTCTTTCTCACAGTAGATCTTTCTGATTACTGCTTACTCTGTAAGTTTTGACAGGAAGTCAGACTTGGAATTAAGATTCCAAGGGGCTGCAAGCATGCTATGTTTTGACTACTGCATATGGATATTTTTAAAGGCTGCAAACTCTGCTGTCAGTCAGAAATACATCATATGAGCAAAATGTGGTTTCTCTGGCTAAAGTGTGAAGGGCTTTATCAAGGGACACAGGCTTTTTAAAAAAGAAAATCCTTAAAGACAGAGTTAGTCTAAGTGTCTTAAAAGAGCTGACAGTAATGCAAATAATTCTTGAGGATGTTTTGCTGTAAATAGTTTTTTATAACATTCATATGCTCCATGCTGTAAAAAGAAACCTCTTAGGTTGTTATGTTCCAAGAAGTGCAATAAAGGTATATGAAAGTAGAGAAAATTGAATTCTAACATGTAGGCAAGTTATGGACCATTTGTTGAAATAGTTTCATATTTGTACCTGCCCTGGTAATGTTTCTGCTCAGGGAGTGAGTGCAGAAACTTCAGCTTTGCCATCACACAAGTCACAGCAACAGAATTTTCTATAATTTTCTCACAAACTCTCCCTATGGGTTGTCATTCCAGAGTTCAGTACTTCTGTTGTTATCTGTTTTTTGTAGGCATCCAGATCATAACAATATCATGAAGGACTTGGGGCAAATTCAGATGTAGGCCAGACTCTTCCTTTTCTCATGGAGTGCTACTAGTCCTTGACATCAGTCCGTAGCTGAAATCAATTGGAATTGCTTAACTTACGTATTTCCTACTAAATTCAACCTAAATAGAAATTATGAAAGTGTCAGAACCTTGAGGTTCGCTGGCACAGAACAGTATGTGGTTACACCTGGAAAACACCGGGGCCTCCACATGTGTAAGTACTGCCCGTTGGGGGACAGCTCCTGGCACACCATGACTAACGCATACCTTGGGGTTGTAGGGGCAAATACTGTTTTGCATGGGTCAGAAACATGCCAGAAACCATCCTATCTACCTAACTGCATAGAAGTTCACATTCAAGTGTCTGGAAGTGTTCAGGGGCATTGTTTAATTTATTATTGCATTTCAGTGTAGCCATAGCTGGCCAAACAACTTCAGTGATGTAGAATCCAGCTACTCATCCACTGCTTTATGCACTCCTGAGAGTACAGGCAGAGTTGTCTTTGCAAGAGGAAGCTGTAGGGGTATCATTGGTTCTGAACTAGGATGCTGCACAGATCAGCCTCAGGAACCCTTAATGGAAATTTATTTGCTGTGCTGGTGAAAGCTCTGTTAAATAAGTGCCACTGTGTCTTGTCTTATCATGTGCTTCAGCTTCCTTGGCAAAAAAATGATGTTTGCAGAGATGATTGTGGTGGGGTTTGGATTGCTGTTAATGGAAAAGAAATTCTGTATACTTCTATTCATTTTTGTGTTGCAAAGATGGAAGACTGCAAAAGTTGGAAACATGAGCAGCATAGTAACACATGCTTGGTATTGGGTTCTCAAGAGTATGCATATGCCAAAACCTCATTCGTAGCCTCATACAGATAACAGACTTATCCCAACAGGAAAGTAAAAGCCTGCAGACTTCCAAATCTGAAATATTTTGATTCACTGATGCTGGTATCTGTTGATTCCTAGACATGCAGGGAGAGAAAGTCAGCTGGACCAGAGTAGAAGCCGGTCCTAAGAATGTGTGAAAAACTCAGTTTCCTATAGCATCAACTTGGTTTGGGTTTCTGCTCGCAATAGGAAGATATCTGAGGGAATCTATTTATTGTTGCTGTTCCTGGAATGGAGACGAGCTGGTAAAGAGAAATGCAAGCAACAACTTCCCACACATCTTCCTGTTCTCAGTGCTCCCAAAGGATGCCAGACCTCATTTGATCATAGCTGGTTTGGACAGTATTCTCATCCATTGGGAAAAAGAAGAAAAAAAAAAAGGAATGCCTTCCTATGGGAAACCAGGTTTAACTCTTCAAAGAAGCTATCTTCCATCAGTGTGTTCACTTACCTTTTCACAATAGAAGAGGTAATTGTACCTCTGAAACTTTAATGTTTTTAATGTTTGCCATTATTAGGTACAAAAGTGTAGTCATATACTAACAACTCTTGTGATAGAACTGAGAAGCAAACATATTCTTCTTATGCAGAAAGGCTGTGTTAAAAATGGGGACGGACTATTACAGGAACTTAATAGGAAAAAAATCCTTTCCATCACCATATGGTTGCGATATAACACAAAGCATTTTCCTGCCAAGATATTGCATTACAATGGCAGGCTGCCAGTAGCTTCTCTCTTCCTCATTTAAACAACAAAAATATCAAAAAAGGATTCTTTGGCTGAATCAGGCTGCTGCTTATGAACAGATACTATTGGCTGGTACTCAATCTACATGCTTAGTTTCTCTAGACAGCCAGTCTTTTTCATTGTGTTTTATTCAGGAGAGTCCTAGAAAATGGCTTATCCAGCTCAGCTGCTCTAGGACATTTTTTTTCTGTTCCTGGCCTTAGAAAGAAGAGGTCTTGCATAGCTGCAGTCATCTGTCCTGATTGCTAGTTCCTGCTTGAACAAACTTTGATGTTGGTACAAAACTCAACCCATCTTAGTCATGTCTCTTTGCACCTACACTTAGGAACATGCAGCTTGAGGAGGTGTGAGGTCTCTGTTCTCCAGACACTTTGGCAAGGTTCACTTGTTCAACACAGCTCAGATTAGGAAAAGCCTGCTGAACTAGCTATAATGAAGATTTGTCATGGGATCTGTGGTTGCTTCCTAAGACTACTTTATGTGATTAATAGATGTGGCATCAAATTATACTTTCTGTGTGTTATAATGAGGAGACTGGGAACCTTCTTTCTTGCTTAATCCCTGTGAGTAGAAAAAGCAAAATTGTTTAATCACAGAGCCTAAGCTAGTCACTAGTATCCCCAGCACCAAAGTGCCTGACTAGCTAGGGATACTGATTCCATGTACGACAATGTTCCACACTGATGGTGATGTGTGTTCAGGAAGCATTAGGCATTTATAACGTGTCTGTTCCTGTACCTGAACTATCTACTTCCAGGAAATACATCTGGTAGCCTTTACCTGAAGTCTTTAATGAAGACATGGTTATATATTGGACCACACCCTCAGACGGTATAAACTATTACAGCTTTTTTGGCCTTTGCACAGACATCTCTGATTTTCTGCTTCTGAACTGTATATATCTCTACTAAGTAAAGTGCCACAAGATGTAGTTACTTTGTGACCTGAAAGCACATTATCAGTACCCCAGGATATCTGACTTCATTATTGTTCTGTCTGTCTTTATCTGTACCTTTGTTTCTGTGTAGTTCCCTGGAGATCATGGGACTATATCAAACAAAATAACTGTCCTTCAGGGGGCAAAACAATATTTGCAAAATATTGAACAATTTGTCTTTTGGCAAAATAATTTATCCTTACTGTGTGTGCAAAGCCTGCTGAGCTTTCAGCCTTGTGGAGCATAGGAAAGGGTCCTATTTTCCTTGTTGTCCTCACTTCCTAACCAGCTAGAACTGAGTGCAGCCCAAATAGATGCTCATATTGCACTACAAATAATTTTCCTCTGTTTGATCTGTGTTAGCATTAGTCACAGGTCATTTCATTTTGTGTGGACAGAAAAATGTGATTAGCCACATTTAGATTAATGTGTGTGCTGAATTGAGCTGCATTATTTTGCATGGTTTTCAGGTGCAAATGGTATAGTGGTTGATGCAATCTCATGTAAATGAGATAAGTGTTTTGTCATGACTCTGCTTCTTTTACTAATAACTACATAGCTTTTTATTTCAGTTCACTTAGGTGAAGATTGTTCACAGGTTCTTTTTCTCAGACAACAAATATTGTTGGAAACCTTTGAAAAAAAATTAATGAGTCTTCTTAGATATTGCATGAATCTTTGACAGCTTTAACAAATAAGGAGCGATACATGGAATGATAGAAGGAGATCCCCATGGCTGTTGGTTAACCTGAGGGGTTGCTGTTTTCTTGCTGTAAAGATTTTGAGGAAGGTGTAACCAATATGATTGTGTGTGAGCTGTAACAGGTCTGTCACTCTCCAGTACCAGAACTCTGGAAACCTCTGAAGTTGTTTCATCTTTGCAAACAGGCCACTCCTCATTTGGAGACTGCAGAATCTTTACTCAACTTCTTTGTGCATGTGACTTTCAAAAAATGGATCTGTCACTTACTTAATCTAACAAAATCTCCTTGTCTTACAATATATTGAACCAAGATTTAGCACTTGGTCTAACACTCCCAGTCTACAGTGTGACAGCTGGTGCTATTATCATAGTGGCCCAAATCTAGAGCAAGGCCCCTAGTGTTAAATACACTACAAGTGGGAAAAAAAAAAAAAGGCAAAAAAAAAAAGCTGTTGTTCCTTCTCCTGAGAATTATGGAAGCAATCTACCAATCTCTTACAAGCATGTCAGCATAAATGCTTGTTGAAGTGCTGTACACAATGATAACAGCATCTTCTTCATAGGAGAGGATAGAACTTCATCTGCAGACCCAGGTGACAAAAGGGAGGGAGCCTGGAGGAGAGCCTGGCAGCCAAACACGTGGGTCTCATGGATCCCCTGGTTCATTGTTAGAAGGCTGCAAGATCCAGTGTGAAGCACAGCAGCAATGCTAAATAGAAAGATAATTATAAGATCAAACTGGCAAAAACAGCGAAGTTAGAGGCTGAGAAGTCAGAAAAGATCATCGATCTTCAGGAGACTCATGTTTACCTGAATGTAAAGGGCTACTCGATATGCTGTTGCAGCTGTAGGGCAGCATGAATAGGAAACTGGCCACTATTGACTACTCAGGAGCTATGGCCTGATGGACTGGAATGTTTCTAGAAGAGTCTGACTGCACAGCTGGGTTTGTACTCTTTGTGTCTGGCCTCTATTGTCTTCCTCTCACTGTGGCTGAAAATACAAATATAGATAAGTGGAAAACTTGATGAATCACTTGGTATTCAGGCAAGCTATGGAGCACTAAAGAAGTTTATATGTTGTAAAAATTGCCAAAGGAAAATGGAGGCCTTAAGTCACTTTTTCAGTCACTTTAAAAAAATTCTCCCAAGTCTCAGACCTGTCTCTAAAACAGTGATTTAATGCAATTTTTTTCTTCTTCTTCCCACAAGCCAACCTGACAACACTAGCTAATCATCCTTTTTTCCAGCTATTTTTGAATGCAGTCAGAGCCCAAAGTGGATGAGGCCAAAGAGGTCTGGATCACCATTATCACCTGGGATTCCAGTCCTCTTCCTTATTAAGAAAATACAGAGAAGTGGGGAAAGCAATGGAAAACTGGCAGAGCTGCCCTCTTCTGTTTCCTACTTGGAGAAGGTGTCCATCTCACTTTGGTCAGTCTTCCACTCTGGTTTCTCATCAGTGTCTCATAATCTCTTGTTCCAGTTGCAAGCAGCTATTTTGGATAGACTTGTTCCACTCGAAACAGAAAGGGATCCTGCTGCTGCAGTTTGTCCTTCCTGGGAAATTTTCCAAGTGCAGGCAAATCTGAAGAGCTTTCTGCTGTTTTGTTCTATGCTGTGCACTAGACAGAAATATCCTTGGATAATCCTCCCGTCATATTGTGGGAGTCAGCAACAGAGAAAAGAGAGCTTCAAGTCAGTAATGATCCGCTAAATGCAAGCCTAATTGTTCAACAGTTAAGTATAGAAACAGTTTCCTGATCTGGTTCTTTCCAATTAGGTTATGTGACTTGTCATTCATCAGGCAGTCAGGCAACACAGCTGAGTTAATGCAACAACACAGTGTGACTCTCTTTCCCCTGCTTCTGTTTCTTAGTTTTCTGCTGAATCAGTAAATTGAATCAAGGAGCTGCTAACTGCCATCAGGTGAGCCCCAGGAGCAGCAAGAAGGGAAGGGAAGGACTTAGTGAAGAGGCAGCTGGGAGGGTAAAAACTCTTCCTGTTGCAAGCAGGGAATTAAATAAGTTCAAAGGCTTATGTGTCTGTGTTCTTGGTCTCTCAGATCTGAAGTGGAATATCCTGATGCGGTAAGAACATTTTTTGTTCTCCTGTGTTGATGATGAAGTTGTGAATTCAGAAGCTGGTTATTTTTTATTTTTTAAAGTTTTTTTCTATGTCTTTGGTTAGGGCAGACTCAGAAACAAAAGAGATGGAGATGTTAATCATATATAGTCCCATAGTGAGGAGAAAGGGAAGACAAAGAAGTAGTTCACCACCTGCTAAGCTGGCTGCTTCAAGAGGGTTCATTCATGTCTTGAATGTAGTAGAGAGGAAAGTAACCCCTTCTATGGGGACTTTGCCCTGCTGGAGTCTGTCCTGAAGGATTACCTGCAGATTTCCCATTTACAGGGCAATTGAAAGCAAGGGTATGATAAGTAGAGCTGGTGAATCTGACCTGTCTTTTGCAGTGTTGAAGATGAGTGGTATGAAGAGGTGTGTGTTACTCTATGGTTGTGCAAAATTGTGCTGAAGTTGGTACAGAAAGTATTCAATTATGGTAACCCCAGGGTTAACCAATCCTTCTGCCTGCCACAGAGTGAGGTGTAAATGCATGCCTTGTTTCTGAGTACTGTTCTCCCTGCTTCCCTCCCGGTGCCTGTGGCCTTGTTCTAATAGTTGTGTGCGTGTATAAGCAAAATGCTTCCAAATGACATCTAGTTTCATCTGAAATGTTACTAACCGTTTGAAAAAAGACATGGTCCCTCACTGCGTCCTTGAAATGTGAGATAGAGGGCTTGGCTATATGTTTTTGTACGTAGCTGAGTGAAACATCCCCGTGGTGATGTCCCTTCTCCCACATGCCACATGACTATTCACTTCTCTTAACAAAGCAGTATCTCCATCCGCAGTAACACTGGCTTCTACCAGGACAACAGTGCCTAGACAGCGTTTTCTGTTGTTCTCCTTAACCAGTGTTCCTAACTGCTGTGAGATACAGTGGGAAGGTAGTGATGAGCTTCACTCACTTTCATTTTCAGTTTTTAAATAGCTTGAGATCCGTCTTTCAGAAATGACTGTAAGTAATAAGGGATCATTGTCCATGAGGATCCTTGAAACAAAGCTGTGTAGGAGCAAGGGGATGAGGGTAACCTCTCAGGATGTAGATGGAATGTAGAATGAAGAGCATTAACTTCTTTTGCTGCCACTATGACTTTGTAAGTGACTTTTTTTTAATATATATATTAAAATTTTTTTCTCTTCTTTCTTTTCTTAGACCTTATAGAGAGTAAGATCCTACTTTTCATTAAACTGTTTGCAGCGGCTCATTCTAGAGTAAATCCTTTCATGCTCCAATTTGCGTGTAATGTTTAATGCAGTCTTTGCTGCTGCTTAGACCTATGATCTTGCAACATGTTCATGATAGCTGTTTCGCTAAACCCTCCACCACACTGTGGAAGTGTGGGTTATGTGTTATTGTGGTTAGGTTGTTTTGTTTGTTGGGTTTTGTGGTTTCTTTTCTTCGGAGTGCAAAGGTGGTGTAAATCTGAGGTAAGGAAGTAGTGCAAGCAACAAACAATTGTGATAACAATAAAATAACCAGCAAAGAGCCTGAAGTCTACAAATAAGGCATTACACAATAGAAATTAGATAATGAAAGGCTGTAGAGCTACAATACTGAAAGTAGAGAGCTCAGGGTGTTTTATAACTCACAGGATGTTTTATGCTCTGTCTTGGGTATGTTATTTTGGAGATCCAAGAATGGCTGACATGCTTCAGACCTTTTCTTTTTAGACCTAACAATTCTATGGGGAAAGTAATAGTTTTTCGACTTCCAGGATAATTTCTAGTTCCTTGTAGACACCAGTTCTCTAGGTGCAGCACAGTGAAGTATGTGGCCCTTCTAAAAAGGTCTGGGTTTTATGTGACGTGAATAGTTGGTGCTATTGCCTATCTGTTGAGACCATAGTGACGGGCTCTTTAAATTGAAATATGGAAATTTACTGAAGTTCATTATTGGAAACACTTCCATAGAAAAGCTACTCTGAGAACTAGCTTAGATGCATAGTTAGTTCCTGTTGTGTTTCCTTACAGTCCACTCTTGCCACGTTTTCCTCAGTTTTCATTGCTTTAAAGAGAACATTGGCTGCAGAGCTAGCTAAAAGGACAACTTGCTATAAGAAAGTTCTGCCCAGGCTGAGTTGTATGGATGTAGACATAGCCACATTTGGTGCAAATTAAAATGTGATCAGCTGAAGATTTCTTAAAGGAGGTATCATATTTGCTCAGCTCATTTGATTCAAACTGAGGGGCTTGATGTAGGCTATCTCATCTGCAGAAACAGACCTTTAAAACACAAGTGTACTGCCTTAAAGCTTTTCTGGAAGAAACAGTTCTGCTAAAGAAACAATTCTGTAAAAATCTTCCCTTCTCTGCTCTTGCTCATTTTAAAAGGATATTATTTCTTATACTCAGCTGATGAAGTGAAGGGAAATACTGTAGATTCTGAACTGTGTTATTGGTAACTGCGTTACATGGTATTATCTGAGGAATTGCTCTGGGACTTTAAGGATCCCAGTAAACCTCCACGAGGTGAGAATAAAGCCTTTTCCAAGTCTGGTTTTATGATGTTGACTGTCTCTGAGCCAGTCTACTTCTTGTGTTTCATTCCCTCTTTCTGCATTGGAAAAACTGATGTAGCTGGTCTTTTGTAATAAAGAAATGGACTTGAAATCATCTGATGGGAGTGTTGTTGAGGTAACACAGTTGGAAGAAAATAAAAAGTGTGTTTAAACACCCTTTCTGTCCGATTGTGAGTCCTTTCAAGGGTCCTAGAAAACTGTATCTGGACAGACTCAGGCTTAATTTCAAGTGGCTAAAGGTTGACTACTGTGGTACGGAGGCCACACACAGAGTGTGAAGGTTGAGTGTCTTCTCCAGGAGCAATCAAGCCTCTTAGTATGCTCCTTCATAATGGGGTGTGTGTGTACAGTAAGCTTGCTAGGCAGCCCTTCTATTTTAAGAGTTTCTCCTTTGTGCAATATTAAAGTTTTGAATTTCTGCTTGCATTGTTTACACATTACCTCAGCATGTGCTTGACCTGTGATATACAACTATCATTTAACTTTCCAGTCTTCAAAAGATTTGCCTAAGTGTGCCACCTTTTGATAGAAGGTCTCTCTTCCTTTCATTCTTCTCAGATTTCAGAGGGATTGTCCCACTTGAAAGATCTCTTTTGAACCTGCATAATTATTGTGGGTTGTATGTATTGCTTCTTTTAATTATTTTCTACCTGTGAGGTTTCTGGGGCCATGTCTTTGCTACTACAGTGAGGCCTAGAGACTTTCTATGTAGGAATTAGTGTTCCTTTAGAATGTAACTTTAGAGTCAGTATTTTATGAGTAAAAATACAATTGCAACTGAATACTGCAGAAGAGAAGCCAGCAACTTTAGTCATATTAGCTGTCAGTTCTCAGCACTGACCATTTGAAAAAAGGCATCAAAATCTGAACCTCAGCTGCCAGAAGGGGGGACACTTGCAACTTTGCAGCGTGTTAATTGTATATGGATTCTAGGAGATGTTAATGGAGCTTTTAAAGTGTCCTTAGGTCCCCACATTTGTGCATGCCTGTTTCTCTCACCTAAAGTTGCCAAAATGCTAATTTACCTAGGCTTCTATCCTGGCCATCTCTTTGACAAGCTTGTGCTACAATCATTGGTCCATCTCTAGCAGTTGTGGTGAGTCTTAATCTGTCTCTGTATGCAGCCATGATATCTCTGCCTTGTCAGACCTCTCTAAGGAAACTGCCTGCTTCTGTAGTGTTTAGACGTCTCCTCAGCATTTGTCCCTTCCCATTTGTTCTAATATCTGAAAAATGGTAATATCTTGAAAAGAGGTGTATGTGCGGGGGAGGGGGGGGATAAATACTGCAAAATATAATGTGATGGAATGGGGATAAAGATTTTTGTAGGAGGCATATGTACCTTCTCTGTGTATTGCATAAAGATGATTATGATCAATTATTTTCAAATCTTTAAAAGAACCTTGTACTTTTATTGTAGTATTCTGTATCTTGAGAGTGAAGTTTTATCCTTGTTCTCTGTATGTGTAAGTATTGGCAGTCCCTACAGGGTTATGGAGTATCATACTGTAAGAGAATACATCCATTGTAATCAGCACTGGCTACTGTCGAGTGTATCGCTCTCCTTTGAAATCAGTACAAATTGATGGTTGTATAAGAGAGATGAGTCTCTAGCCCCATCAGTTTAAACTTTGAGGAACATAATCAAAGGGAAATACAGTAAAAAAATCTTAGGTTTGTTCTATCTAATTTCATGCTAAAATTCTGCAAAATCACTGCTTGATTTGTTTCAGTGTTTGTGCATTGCTCTAACCTGGTATCTATTAGTCACTTAAGAATTTCCAAGTCATCCTTTATAACCACCACTGTCTTTTGACTCAGTTTATTCTTCTCACATTTCTCAAGCCTACACGCTGCACTGCAATACTGTGAAAGGTATAAAAATTTACATAACACTGGTAACTGTATTTGTCCTTCCGGAACATACTACTGCAGCACAAGTACCTTGTAGTGTAGAAATTGCCATAGTAACTACTCATTTCTTATTGATTAGATGGATAAAAATTCTCATAATATACAAGCAGAGTAACTTACTGGCATATAGCTTCAGGCTACCCCTGTGGCAACTCTTATTTATGCATTCTCTTCTTTTTCTGCATGTAAGAGGGTTTTTTTTTTTTAATGAATTAGTATTCCTTGGATTAGACCACAAAATAGTCTTTTCTTTTCTGCCGCAATGGAGCTTAAAGTTTAAGTTAGACTTGATATGCCGTTCACAAAGCAGGATATTAACTCACACTGGTTTGTTACTGGATCAGGACACCGGATTTCACCTCAACATGCAATCTGGAAGGAGAAAAGGGAAGGAAAGAAGAAAGAGTTCTCCCCTTCCCCGCACTCAGGGAGAAGGCAAACCACTTCACAGAGCTGACCTGTAATGAGTAAAAAAGAATGCTCTAGTTTAGCAGTTATAATAAACTTCTTTGGAAGGTACTTCTTAAAACATTTGAATTGGTTGCCTGAGAAAAGCAGTCCTGGTTTTATGTTTCTCTAGTAATGCTATAGAGATAGTAACAATCTTCAGCAGTGGCATTGCGAATGCTTACCATAAGCAGGATTAGGCCTACAACGAGTTATCGTGTCTGACAGCTGTCTTGGTTCATGTACTGCAGCTGCTGAACATACTACTGTCTCTTGCAATCCTGAAAGATGCTCCAACAAGGCTTCTACCAAGTGTGTTGTGAAAGACAAGCTTCTTACGGATTCTATCAGGGGACTGAAACTGTGAAGCACTTAGGCAGGATGCCGGATAGAATTAAGCCAAACATATTCTTCAAATATGAAACATCAGTTTATTCAGAATAATATAAAATGAAGTAACAGCAACATTCAACACGGTTTTTTACACTGTAAATCTATTCTAATGCTATACTGGAGTCTTCTATGAGGCCTAGGTGTTAGCTGTGATTATATCCATTCTGTATGATTATTTCAGGATACTATTAGTTAGATATATAGCAGATGGAAGATTTTTAGAGCAGTTTTTAGTTCAGGTCTTCCAAGCTGCTTTTACAGGTGATACCCATGCAGGCCTGCTTTACTTGGCTTGGAGGCCTTTCCCATCTCCCAAAATTAAAAATGCTGGATTAGTGCATCACTTCTACATTGTACCACCATTCAACTCCCTTATGTTTACCTACAGTCTGATAGCTTGGTTTCAAACTTTGTATGACCTGAAGATTGTTTAAAGGAGATATTAATCCATAGGGCTACAGGAAATGATGCTGCTGTTTCAATAAGCTAGTCCTTCACAGACCGACTACTCAGGAAAACATTCTCCTCTCTGTAGTAGGCTACAAACAAATGGAGGAAATTCTTGGGCAGCTGTAGATACCTTCTGTCTCTAACAGGAAGAAATAAGTTTGTGTCGTCTTAATCTTTGATATGGCCTGAATTCTTGTGTGCTTTTGTGAAGACTTTCACAGGCAGCATTGGGAAGTTCAGTGTTTAGCATCTTTTATCTGCATGCTGAGATCTGGCAGGTGGGCCCAGAAAGGAGCCAGAAACGTAGCTGAGGAAAGAACCGCAGTATGTAGCGGATAAGGTAAGAGTTTAGGTTGGTAAAGTAAGGGAGTTTTTATATTTTTACACCACTTTACCTACTGCTCCTAATCTAAAGGGAAAAGACACCCAAACTAGAAAAGGTTTGCATAGAGCTTTTTAAGGTCACCTGCAAGACAAACTCAGGGTCACTGGAACTCCTGTACTACTAGCTTGTTAGAGATCATTGGAATGGAACTGGCTGACAAGAACTCTTCCCATGCTGACTCTGAAGGGCCAAGTAAGTTGTTCAGGACACAGCTCATGCATGCCTTTCTCAGTCATTAGTATCTTTTTCATTAGAGGTCTGTATTGCTGTATTTCCCTGCTGGTGTGTTGATCAATCTGGGGTAAACATCTCTGCTGCTTCTGCCATCGTGACCCCTCTTTATTGCCTTACCATTATAAATTAGGAATAGACTGTTTTCTTTTCACTCACAAGGAAGGGAAAAGCTTCCTTCTACATAGAACAGCATTGGAAAAGATGGAGAATTGAATCCAAAGACCAGAGGGCCAAGAACTCTCCAACCTGCTGATTCCAAGACTTGTCTATTTTCTATTGACACTGAAGCAGAGAAAGAGCCTTGTGTGGTTTTAGATGCTAGTGTTCTGTTCTAATACTCTCTCAAAAATGAAGTTTTTGAAAAAGAAAATAACGATTGGGTGGGTTTCATTCAACTAAGGAAACCTGCATGGAAAGACTATATTCCAGGGAACTTACAGAAAAAATTTTGTTTAAATCAGTTTATTGTTCAGAGAGTATCGTATGTTTAGTATTTGGAGCCATAAGCTTTAAGATGTTTAATGTTTAGGTATTTCTGTAAGTGCTTTACAGACATCTGCAGAGTGTTTTCATCAGTAATCTCACACACTGTAACAGAAATAAAAGCCGTATATGTTAGGCGTTGCCAGGTGTGTATGGGTATCTAAATGCATATATGTATTTGTGTGCATCTGTAAAATGCATCCTGCATGCAGATAACTAAACACATCCTTTCTGGGGTTATGCTGTGACTTGCATACTTGGAGGCAAAGGTTCTGTATAAAGAACAACATATCCAGAATACAGTGGAATTTACTGCAGTTGCTGTGGGCTTTCAAAGCAATGGCTGCAGTCAGAATCTGGCCTAAGCAATTAACTTACGAAGGATGGAATGGAAAAGCAGCATGTGGAAGATGTGATTAATGGGAACATATAACAGTCAGCTCTCACATAATAAATTGGCAGCTATGCCTGAGGTAACTGCCTTTTATTTGCAAAATACAGTTGGAGTTTTTTAAAAGTAATTGCACATTTTCTTCCATTTCCACATGGTCCCAGAGAACACGGTACAGTACAAATAACAGGAATGTAATATAACCATGGTTGTTGTTTTTGGGTTGGTTTTTGGGGGGGGTTGTGGGTTTTTTCAGACTCGGGGCTATTATCTTATTTGAGCCAGTGTCCATAGGAAAGGGAGAATACACTTTGGCTCAGGAAAAGGCAAGTGGTAAAACATTTTTGAGAGACTTAATATGGAATAATCTAAAAGGACAAGGCAGAAACAACCAGAATAAATAACAGTAAATGGTTAGATATCTATTTGCAGAGCAGATTTAGTAATGTAATTCTCTTGACACAAATACCAGTTAAGATAAATGTTCTGAAATCTTTCCATTTTGAAGGCTTGAATTTTCCCTGTCTGAAAGTTTACTGCAGCTTTTCCTGACTAGCAAGCATGACATCAGTTGTTCTTTAGATATGCCACAGATGCTGGCAAATCTTCAAGAAAATGCACTCTACCACTTGTCTGGTGTAAAGTTCTGGAAGGCTTCAGGATGACACACTGGGTCTCCACATTCAGCTGCTGATTCAGCTGACTCAAACAGCCTGCTGGAAAAAACAGTGCCATAGCCCTTCCTCTCAAAAAATTTGCAAGAGGAAGGTGAGGAGGGCTTACAACTGGGGTTTGCTGCGGTGACCAAGCATACAAGCTACTAGACTTCTTAACTGCCATTTCCAGGCTTGTCAATGAAGTAGAGAATGAACTGCATGTTGTTCCTGCTGCTACCTGGCATACGTGATTCCTCCCTGCACACAGGTGGGGAGGTAGATTACCCACCAATTAAGTGCTTTGTTTGTCTGCTTGGGTTTTCTTTTATTTTTTTTAAGAGCAATCTCTTTGTTGCCACCCCTGACAGTGGGGAGGAAAAGGGAAGTCCAAATTTATTCTCTTGTAAGCGTGAAGGAGGATCTAGCCTTTTTTGTCTGTGAGTGAATGGGGATGGGATCTAGTGGTAACAAGCTAGCATTGGAGTGAATTCTTCTCACTGTAAATCTGATTAGAAGCTCTACTGTTTAAAATGGAACAGCCTGAAGACCAGGAAATATAGTTCTCTGCAAAATATTCCTGCTGTAACTAGTCTCTGTATTGCTGACCCCAGGGGATCTTGCATTTGCTGCAGGCTGAGCCTCGTAGGCAGTTTGTTGCTGAACTAAGCCTTTAAGTAGACAGCAAGTTTAAAAAAGTACATCCTGCAATTTTTGTACTGATGAATTTAGAATGTTGTTCTAGCAAGCTCAGTATACTCAATTAATTAGTAAGGATCCTTTTAACGGGATAATTACTGTATCAGCGAGTGGTAAACTCGAAATGAATGTGAGTAGTCCTGGCTTGCATCAGGAAGAGATGTGTTGCAGTTCTAGCAACTGATTCTAAAATCATTCTTGTGTGAAAGGTTTTAGACGGCGCAGCTCGTCAGCAGCAGCACTGTAGCTTTTTTACCTCTAGACTTGAATTAAAATCCCAAATGAAGTTGTATTCCATTCTCCATATGTCTACTTCACAATGTCATGGCAAATAATGCCTGGTTTTTTAAAATTTCTGTTGGAAAAAGGCCTAAAATAAGAAGAGCAGGATGTGCTGCACATTATTACTAGAGTATAAATGGTAGAAAGGGCTATGAAGTATATGAGACTTCCTTCTTTATGGCTGTGCATTTTTCTCCTTTCATAACGGAAGGGCCTGATCCTGCATAGAACAGTAACAGCTCATAAGTGTAAACATGGGTTCACATGCTTGGGGGTTGGAATTTTTAAATAGGCTCATCTTCCAAAGAATAAATGTGTCGTTGCTTATCAGGCTATGGATAAATAAGCATATGACTGCTGCAGTGGTGGCAGAAACACTCTTGTTCATTCACAAAACCAGATTCTGTATTTCTAAAGCATCAGCTATCTAAAATAAGGTTTAGTTAGGAATTTTTCATAAGGGAAATTACCTTAATTAGGTCACTATATTTGCTATTTTTTATATGCTTTTCTGCTCTCTTTTAAAATGGATGCAGAAATTTGTAAAAGCACCTGCCATTTTCTGTGAAATACAATTTTTAGGCAGACTTTCAAAAATCCTTTCTCTTACTTTTAGCTTCTATAAGCTAAGCCTCATGAAGTCAATGGTCTTACACTGATCTAAAGTGTCTTCTTGGGAGAAATTAATTGGGCCCTATGTTGTTTACTCCAGATGTGAATGTAGTAAACTAATAATTATTAATTAATTTGACACTCAACAGACCAGACAATTGTTCAAGTTATTTCATGGGACCTTGCGGTGCTTTATGAAATGTGAAGCACAAGTCTGAATCCTTTGTCTAGATTGTCTTGTCACACTTGAGCAGTGCCATTTTCTTTGTAGTTAGATTGTATGCCTGAGTTGGGCCACTTTTAAAAATCACATAAAATGGAGACATTTTCAAAACCTGTCTCAAAAGCAAGCACAGTGAAACTTGGGGGGACAGACAGACGGACACGACTTTACAAGTATTTTGGGTCATTTCTTTTTTGTGTTCTAACTGGTAGAAGTAGAAAGGCAAGCACATCTGTAGAAAATGCCTGTGATAAATGCAGTTGTCTTCTAATGATCTGTGGGGCTGGGCTTTTTTATTATTATTATTTTTATTTGTAAGCTTTAGGTTATTCAGACCATGCAGGTCCTAAGAGAAAGTCTTGTGTATGCAGTTTCATGTTGTTGCATAGTTTTTAACTGAATCTAGTCAAGGAGGTAACATCTGAAGATTTTCTTTCTTGAATGAATGAACAATGTTTAGATGTTGCAGTAACAGCAGAAATCTGTCATTCCCCTCCACTTGCATGTCCGCACAGTTGTTACTGCTGAAGTTGTTCCCATACACAGTGAACGTATTGTTCATCACACTCTTGTTATGGCCCGACCATTCAAGTAGAGCTAAATGCTTCTGTACTTCCCATAATGGAGAGGCTTGTCCTTCTATTTGAATACATGCAAGTACATACTTTAGCACAGTGCCACCAAAGATAATAACCAACTTTGTTAGTGTGCCAAACCTTTGTGGCTACTACAAACTATGGCTACAAAATCCCTGTGGATAATATAATAGGGAACTAGTCAAAACCCACCATAGAAATGGACAAAAAAAGTCCCATTTCTATGAATTTGCCTCAGAAATTTCCCCTACAATTAGGAGAAATTATTGATCTCTTGATGGAAGAGATGACTTAGGCGCTCAGTGTATGTTTGATCATAAAAATAGGCTAAGCCCTTCTGAAGAAACTGTGGGAAACACAACCTTTCAAGTCAGCAGCTGTGCTCACTGATCTTATGATAGAGCTTGGGATTCCTCTTTTGGAGGAAATGCAACAAATTCTTTCATTTCGGTATCTTGGTCAGCAGCAGTGTGAGTACTAGCTTCGTAAGGCTTGCATGGGCAACAGGTGACTTCTCCTTTCCGGCTCTTCTGCAGAACGGTAGAGCGGAAGTCTAATGTTATCACTGCCAAACGATACAATTGTAGAGTCACAACTAAAATATTTTTAGCTGTAAAAAACACCAGCATCTGATTGAATATTCTGAAATGGCCCATCAGGATCGAACGCACGATGAAGAAGGGACCGTCCTGTATGAAAAGGCTGACTCCGATGTTCCACAGTTCCGCACTGTACCTGCACAGCAGCAGGCTGGGGATCCGCTTAGTTGATGCAGTTGGTTTGCAGCCAATATGCTGTACTGGAAATAAAATACAGTTGTGGTAAAACGACTTTCTAAAATTAAGCTAGGGTACCCTGGATTATAAATGCATTCAACTTGACAATTCAACATAAAGCGTATCAGATTTCTGGGATCTGTTTCAGCAAAACACACCAAGCTCATGTTAAGCAGGCACTTACGTGGTTCGCTGAACAGGACAAAAAAAACACTGCCCCTTTTCCATCCCACAAAGCTATCAGTATTTATACACTTTTAAAACAAGAAGCAGATCACCTAATCTTTCGGGTGTCTTTCCCAGATGTTTTTCTGTTAAATCAACATGCATGGCTAATATGTACCTTTAAGAAGAAAAGCTACTCTATTGAATAGGAACAGCCTGAGCTGTAGCACTTCAATTTGTTCCAGGCTGTCTAAGCCCTTGCATTTAATAGATTCACCAGATAGCCATTGTCTTTTTCATGTGTCATAGTAAGAATAAGTCATGTCAGTGCGGGGCAATATCAAGCATTATAGATTGGAAGGAACTGTGGTTGCTGCTTG
Source organism: Ibycter americanus (assembly GCA_035590275.1). NCBI lineage: Eukaryota > Metazoa > Chordata > Aves > Falconiformes > Falconidae > Ibycter > Ibycter americanus. The sequence continues at coordinate 37,638,245 of JAVJGI010000065.1, read as the reverse complement.
CCGTGTAAGACTTGAGCCGCAGTTACTCGTTCTTAGTCTTCTGGGTATGACATTGCATGCAACTGTGGGAACTTGCATGGATGTGTTCCCCTTGGTTATAAAAGTGGTGGTGAGCTAATTTAAATGCCTTTTTGTGGGATGGTGTCTAAAGAATCATCAGGAGGGTTTGTGTGTGGTAAATGTGGCTGCTTCTTATGAAAATGCATGTAGCTTAACTAACTTGTCTCTCAGGCAGTGGTATTTCATTAGTTTAAAAAACATAGCTGCTTGTGATGCAGTAACAACTGCCAAACATTTCAGCTCACCAAAAGAATTCTATTGTTTGAGTTAACTCAGGAGGGGGGGGGAGGGGGGGGCGTGCCCGGACTTAGGTGGAAAATGAGTTGTAGACGGTAGAAATTTGCGGAATCCACTAGGCAAATCTTCAGCAGCAGCTGATTTTTTAATATGTTTTGTGCCATTGCTATTTAATAGCCCTAACTGCATTGCTTTAGTCCAATAATAAGTGTCTAAAATTTTCTATTTTACATCACGTTTACATGATGTTTGATGTGTGAGTAAACATTCTGATGCTTGAATAAAATATCTGTGCAACTGTATAGAACCACCTAAAATAAACTGTACCCATAGTAAATTTCAGGGAAATGTGTGTTCAATAATTTAATTTTTAACTGGTAATGTAATTAAATAAACAGAAAAGTAATATCCAGAGAAAAAATGCACAGTACAAAAAGTTACTTCATTTAAATTAAGTGAATACAATTATTTAAGTACCATTTTAATTTCAGTGGTGGTTGTGTGTGTGTGGTGGTGATGGTTCTTGGTGTGGGTTTCTTTGTGTGTTTTGGTTTGTTTATTTTTATTTTTTTCTAGACCTGAGTGGTGTGCATCTTTAACAGAATAAAATTCCCGATACTGGTAAAATACAGCTGTGATAAATCTGAAATGTAGTTGCATTAGTTTTTTTCAGGAGGTGAGCTGCTTGAGGTGAAATACTGAAATATTTTCCTAACTTCAGTATTGAAAATGAAGCCTAGTGTTACCCATGAAGAAAAGGCTAATGAAAAATTCCTGGAATAATTTGTGCATAATTATTCTATTCATTTATTATTTTAGTCAGATGCTAATGAGGGTAATGTATCTTTGGACTGGTATAGTTGAATTGCAAACTTGTAGTGACTGGAGGCCAAAATGGTTGGAACAGATGATGACTGGGGCAGCTTTCATTCTTCTACTTGAACATAGAGAAGCCCTTTCTGCCTGAGTTGGCTGCATGTTGGGCCTTTAAGATACTGGCGTATAGTCCCAACGCTATACAGTCCTTTAGGTTCCCTGTGAATAGGTATTTTCTCCTGTGATAATGTCTTCTGTGCTCTTGACTGTGCTGTTCCCTGTGGTTAACAATCACCTGTCTCTCCACAGGGTCTAGCAATCTTCCCAGATTTGAGCCATAATATAATCCAAGACCAGATCTAACTCGAGAGTTTACATAGTGAAGTTTAAGGCAACTAGAGCAGATGCTCCAATATAATACTACACTTCCCTTTTTTTCTGGAAGCAGAGTTTTATCAGACAGATCAGAGGTTAGCCAGAAACAAGTGTTTCTTCAAAATAAACCACAATGGACTTTCTTCAGAAATCATCATTGTCATATATATTGCTTTCCACCAGAAGTCTTTGGTTTACCCTGTAGCGTGTGCACAGCCATAAGACATGCCAGTAAAAACATTTCTTCTCTTTCTAAGGGCAAGTACTAACCTGCAAGATCAAGTGGAAACTGTAACATACTCCAGGTCCATACAGCAAGAATTGCATTTATGAGAGCATAATTCTTCCTATAGGAGGGGAAAAAAGTGGTAACAGTGAAGATGCAGTTTCCTTATGTGATAACAAGAATGTTTCCTGTAGTATTTGGGATGTCATTTAAAAGGGTGGCTGAGTGAAACAATGATTGATTAATTGCATGCTCTGAGATGTAAGACTATGGAAAATAGAGGAAACTTTTGGTATGGAATTTCTGCTGTTCAGGCTACAAGTTCCAGCTGTGTAATTACATTAAATATCTGATGCTAATGTTACAATGATAAGCATATGGAAATAGACTCTGTGGCTCAAAGGGGAGATATCTTTACCCTTGTAGTGATTACACATTCCTTGCAAGCCTGAAGCTTCCCTGCCAAGTGGGAAGGACCTCTTTTCCTGCTGTAAAACCTTTTCTTTGATATTAAAAAAAAATATAAAATAGTATGTCTGTAAGAGACCTCTTCTGTGATTCTTCTTCTTTATGATGGATGTTCACAGCTCATCTCAGTGCTGTGAGGGGGAGATGAGCTTACTTTCTCTGGGAGAGATCACAATGTTGAAAATTCACACCAGACTATGCCATTCCCTTTCTTCTTATCTTTGAACACTTTGTCATTCTATCATGAAGAAAGTACATATGAGATAACCAAAGACGCAACTTGGATAATGAATCACTAAAGCAAACTCTAGTTGCTTCCTTGCCAGTCTAAAACAATTCATTAACCTGAAAAAGGCTTACTGTGTATCCAGTGTTTCAACTCTTGTAGCTATAAGAACTGACACTGCATGGCAGTTATGCTAGTTGTTTGGCTCTTTGTACCCTTTTATTGTGATGGATGTGACACACTTCTCCGCTGGCAACAGATGAGTAATCCCTGAAAAAGCTCATAGGACTGTTAGGTCTTTTAGAGAGGGAAAGGTGAGAGTAGGAAAACAGAGCCCCTGAACGTAGCCTTCTGTTACCTGTGGGAAATGCGGTTCCACCAGTCAGAACGCCACAGACTGCAGAAACAAATCTTCAAACAAAACAAATATCTTGCATTATGCCAATTATTTATGTCAGCAAATAGTCCTTACCGAACATCTTCGATGTCCAAGGTTTCACTAGCAAATTCAAGTATATCTGCTGCTGTTCCCACAAACATGAGAAGCAGCTGAGACAATTGATCCCGGGTGATTTCCATTCCAATGGGGAGAAGCCATCTCCCAACCACTAGTAGCAGCAGAAAAGTCTGGTGGAGGGCCAGTGTCCATACGGTCTCACAGATTGTGGAAAGCTGATTCACAAGGACTTTAGCCTGTTTAAAAGGCAACCACGATAACATACTGTAACTTCAGGAGACTGACATTAATAGGTACCTTCAGAGACTGTATTCATCCTTGAGCCTGCTTTTTGTTCTCCTTCACATTGTATTAGAGAAAATCATTCCTATGTGGCAGGCATAATTTGAAAAAGGCACGTTAGTACAAACTTTGGGTAATGAATAACAAGTCTTTCTCTGTGTACTACTCCTCCTGTTCTCATTTCTCAGCTGAGCATTATCTTTAGCAGAACCATCACCCAGACACTTTGCAAATGCAGTTGCTGGGATTTGGAAGAGAATGGTGGCAGAGTCTCCTCTTCACCCAGAGACTTATCCTACCAACAATAGTATGCAGCACACTGTAGACCATTTTCACATGTTTTTTTGAAACTATTCTTTTTCCCTTTTTCTAAGTTTTACTCACTGTGTGAGGACCTTGCCCAAGACACAATGGTCCCCTCCAATTGCTCTAATATCATAAGCACTTTACTAGGAATAGGAAAAGGTGTCCTACCGTTTGAATGATGTGGTGATCTGTTCCCTCACTTCCATGACTGCTGTCTCTGGATTGATTGAAGTCTTGGTTGCTGACATTCACCTGAACTGCTCCAGGCTCATTACCACAGTACTGTTGTGAACAAAAACATCACACATGCATAAACATCCCACACTGAGCAGATGCACTCTGTGGCTGAGAAAGTCCTGTTTTGCTGAATTGCAGAGGGTTCATTTGTGGAAGTCAGTCAATGTTTACAAAGGTACGTGCTCACTCTGAATGCAATTCCCCTCTTATTCAGAAGGGAGGAATTCCTCTCATGAGGACAGGAGTGATGTGTTGGTAGGTTCCTCAGAAAGTGTAGGATTGTGCTGTGGAAGAGGATGTAAGTGCAAGGGCTGATGGAGTAGCTGACACGTTTTTGCTGTTAAGACCGCATCCTTTCAATGCGATCTGCGTGCAGCTCTCCAGAACAGGCTACTGGGTTTCCTACATAATCTCTCTTTGCCTAAAACAGTAAAATAGGGTAAAAATTGGTCATGGTCAATCTACTGGCTTATGTTCATGGTCGGTCTGTGTTCAACTTGTTCCCAAAATATCTGCTTCTCATCTTTACGGTACAGAAAAAGTTCTCTAAAAATGCCATTGTTTCAATCTTCTGTATGATTTCCCTCAAGGCTGGAATGAATAGAGTTGGGGTAGGATGTTTGGGTTGTATTCTCTGCCCCCTCCCAGCTGTGCCTTATTCTGCAAGGCAATTCATAATGTGAGAGGTGAGATTCAGGAATAATTAAGAAAAATGAGCCTGTGCTGTTGCTCAGCCCTGCAGAGTAGAAAAAAAACAGGTATTTTTACTTTCTCCAAGTACCCAGTGCTCTAGGAAATCAAATATTGGCTAAAACATATGGTTATTTAAACTGCAATAAACCAGTGGCGGGACTGTGTCCTGTCTGAGGTCTGCAGCACTGCCACTGCCCTTCTACCTCCCCTCCCAAGGCTGTCCCTGGAGCAACTGGGGTATGGTGCTAAAATCTATCTTCATAACAATCCCTTAACATCTCTTTTCTTTGTATTAAAAAAGGGATAATTAGAAAATCAAACCATGCTGTTATTAAAGACTTTTATCCTGTCCTATTTGTGCCAGAGAACACCAGATGATTTGCATTTCTCCATTGGGCCCCCCACCATTTTATTGCACAGGGAGTGATTTTTCTGCAACAATCAGAGTGTGTTCTCGTGCATACTGAGTAGCTGTGTTCAGCATCATGCCTGCCAATATAAAGGCAACATTTTCCAGCAAATGTCACATTCTAGCAAATTTCAGATTCTACTTTGGTACTTTACTTGGTCTCTGACAATGTTGCTGAATATCTGGGTAAATGCTGCCTCTTGCCTGACCTTGTCATAGATAAATGGAGCAAATTCCTATGGTCTGAAAAATCTGGGAAAAAAGGTCAGTGCTTGTTGCTTTTATATTTGGTGGTAAAGACTCTTAACTGAGTGCTTCCCTAATTTGGACAGTAGGTGTGAGCGCGTTGAAAGATTGACTCACAAATATGGGGAAGGTGATATTTCCGTTTGGAAGAGGGAAGTCTAAAGATCTGGACATGGAAACAGTGAGATGGAGGCGCTGGTCCTTTGCCTGGCTGCAGCCTTGTGGGGCTAATCTCCCTGTGTTATCCCTTCAACCAAAGAAGAGAAACAGAACAGCTTGTTCAGAGGATGTTTTGGAAATGAAATTTAACTGGTGCCCTGGAGAAGCGTTTTTATCTGTTACCTGTAGAAAAAGTCTAAAGCTATGGAGACCAGCCCCCAAGGTCAAAGTCAGCCTTTCTGAATAACTCCCCCAACAGGCAGTGCGACACAGTCGGCTGAGGAGACCGTGACCTAAAAATATTGTGTAACTGGTGTAACCACCCCAGAATATTAAGAAGTGAATATCTACCTTGTAACAAATAGCCTGGGTAGACAAAGAGATTACTAACTTGTGCTGGAGGAGGAAGGCTAATTCACTTTGACAGCCTTTGGTTTGTCATTAAGTCTGCATTTGAGCTCACTCCTCTGCCCCTTGCCTGACCTGGCAGGGGTAAGAGGAAGGGAGCCGTGAACTTGCGTTAAACTTCACATCAGTGTTTGGGGATTTTTTGTTTGTTTTTTAAAGCCCTGTTGCTCAGGGATGAATTTGCCAGATTTGAGGCAGGACCCATGCAGGGTAGCCTGCCACATTTGCCACATGTGCAAGGATAGCGGAAATCCCTTCCCAAACACTGTGAGAACTCCCAGCAAGTAAGTCAGGTGGCTGAAGGACAGGAGTGAAGTAAGAGCCTGTAGCAGTTATACTGTGTGGGCAGCAAGGCATGTGGGCACCGTGCTCTGCCCATGCCAATGATGGAGAGCAGATAGCTCTTGTGGCTGGTCCCCGCAAGCCCCGCACAGGGCGGGGCAGCTACAGGAGTCAGCAACTCACACCGCTGGAGGGAAGTGGAGGAAAGCATGCCATAGCTTACATGTGACTTGCAAGGAGGCTCTGATATACTTTTTTTTCCTTTAGTGGCACAATGGTGCAGAGAACACTTCTTTAAGAAAATTAACTCACTTTATCAGTGTCTTTTGCAGGTTCCCTATGTGTAATTTCTGTAAGTACTCCCAGCTGAGTCGGGGGTTACCATTTCAGTGCAAAGCTCCATGGACTCTGACACTGAATGGCACTCCTCAGGGCTGGGCCCACATCTCTTCTCAACTGCATGCAGGGAGCAAATGGAAAACTGCATCTGCAAAGCCAATTGTTTAAACAGGCTCCTGTTTTTTAATTTAAGTATGTTCATATCTTGTTCTGGTTTGTTTCTCTCTGAATATTTATTAAGTGCTGATTGTGGTGGTGATTCACTTGAAAGTTTGCAGAAGAGCCTTTATTTTCATCATGTATATGCATGTAAATAGGACTACTGGTGCCAGGCATATTTGCCTAGCCAATTATGTATGTGCAGTGACTTAATGGGAATGTGACAAGGAAAAAGTGAATACTGAGTTTCACAGGCAGTTGAAAAATGTGGTTTACCTCTTTACTGCTAGAGCCCAGTTACTCCTAGGTATGGAGACTTTGCGTATAGCTAAACAAAAATGCCTTTTTTTTTTTTTTTTTACTGTGCTGAAATAAAACAGGAAGAAATTGTACACATTTTGCATAAATTCTAGCTCAGTTTACTTCCTTTATTTCTTCTGATATGAAGCTTTCATTCCTCTGATTTATAAAACATCTAATCAAAACAGAAACTCTGTTGCCTGACACAGTGTTGTCCTAGTGTGTGGCCTGCACAGACCTCACTGCCAGTGCATGGGGAACTCCTGAAGCATTGAACTAATTCAGCAGATTTCTCTTTGCATGTTATCATGATCCATTATTCCCAAATAAAAATGAGGTTAGCTAAAACTTTTGACACTGGATCCAGCACTGAGATGGTAAAATCGGCACTTGAATACCAGGGCAGAGCACCCTCAATCTTGTTAATGTGCATGGAGGCTGGCAGCCTGGGCACATTGTGGAAGAGGTTAGCCCTTCCCTGGAGCGGGCCCTCTGCCAAGCAACAGGTACCCTGCTTGCTCCCTGCCATTTGCTGGAAACAGTGTGGCCATCACTATGGCAACGTGTGTGATGTCAGAAATTCAAAGCAACCGTGACTGCTTCGTTTTGCTTATGCTGGAAAGCTGAAATGTAAAACAGGGAGAAAAGATTGCTTAAACTGGTTTTCCAAATTGAGGAAGATAATGGATATGGGAGGGAAGAAATGGTAAAAGATGTATGATCACTGTTAGGAAAGAGAGATTCTAGAATTTTAGCTGGTAAGAGAATCCCACCTCCAAATGAGGCTGAGGGAAAGGGCACTAATATTCACTATTTCCTTAAAATGTCCAAGTTAAGGTTGTTAACAATAATTATAAGGTTTACCAAGTGTCTATCTTATTACTGACTGTGAAGCCTACATCAACTACAGCACTCGTAGTCAGGTAAACCCTGCAAAAAGTGGTCAGTTATTGCTTTTTGTGGCAGTGATGCACCAGGCATTTGAAAAGGTAATGGAGGTATTCGTTTATCTGAGATCTTATACGATGTTAAGAAATAATGTTTGGGGTTTTTTATGAATTAAATGGTTTAACTTTCTTGCCACTCTTTTTTGCAGGCAGCGATTTTTTCACTCAATACAGCTCAATTTACTTCATAGTCTCTCCCAAACACATATTTCATCCCCAAATACTTTACTGCAAAGCAGTAGTTTCTATGCAGTCAGTATTTCACTGTTGATATATGAATAGTATTACTTATGTCCAGTTCTGCATTACTTGGAGAGGCAGATTTGCCTCTGTCTTCAGGAAGAGAGTCTGCATATTAGCATGTGCCTTAAATAACAGCACCGACACAAGCAGTTAATGTTTCCTGTTAAAGATTCAACATGAGATCAAAGTTCTACTGCCTTAAAGACCACAAACTGTTATCATGGTGTATATGTTAAACGTCTGGATCTAGTAACTGCATAATTACCCATTCTGTTAGTATTTTAATAAGGAAAATTCTAGCAATACTTTTGTATCAGGAGTAGTACTAGCCCGGGTGCTGTGTTTGAGATTGTTAGGAGGGCTGCTCCCCTTCTGGAGGTATTGTTTTTGAATCTATTAGATCGTGTGTTTCGAGAACTCTCTATCCTATCTCTCCAGGTATAAACTAAGCTGTTAACTTGATATACTCCCTCTTTAATTCACAGTAGCAGTATATCAATAAGAACAAAGTATGCCATGTTCTAACATCATTTTGGGAAATAAACTGCTGCCTTTGACTACAGAATTAGCCTGTTTCTTGGACCAGATTTAACTATGACAAATGTTCTCAATATCCACATTACCTGTCTGTGACTGTTTAAGGAGATTTGGCAAAACAAGAAGACAATAAATTCCTGCTGCTGTATTTAGAAAAAGCCTCAGGCATTTTCAGTGTAAACACAATTTTGAATATTTGATTATGCTTCTGTGCGCTCTAACAATGTTTCAAAGGAGAAAATGAGGCACTATGTCTTCTTAGTCTAATTTATGTATTTTCTCCTGTTACTTTTTGCTCTTGTTCCTATTGGGCCCTTTTCTGCTGTGGATGTAAGGTAGTACATATGTGCAAATGCTGGGGCAGACAAAATTCCCTGTTCACTACATGGAAGTGCTGTAGGGACTTGAAAGCAGCCTGCATGAGGAGGTGGTTCACTCAACACGAGCTGCTGGGCTCAGTTGCTCTGTCCTGGCCCTAAGTGACACCACCTGCCAAAAGACCAATTGCCTTTAAAAATTTTACCATGTGTTTTAGTTCTGAATTGGAATCCAGACACCCCTCTGCCAGATTACTATACAGCACAAACAAAGCAAGGATTTAAACACTGGCAGACAAATTACCGTGTCAGCTGTGGTAGCAATCTGTGAGTATTTTCCTAGGTTGCAGCAAACATGAAGTAATTTAAGACCCCTTTTACTGATACCTGTCTCAATTTTGGCTTGCTTGGAGCTGTGATATCTCCCTGTAAGCACTGTGAAACTCATACTTTATTTACAAAGGCCTCTAAAGCAATGAAATTCTCTCACCATCCTGAGCAAGATTCAAGCTGGTAATGTGGGGGTGAAATGCCAGTTTTCAAACTTCTAGTCCTCTGTTCCACAGACAAATACAAATAAATGGTCTAATTTTTAGCTAGGAATGAGGCTCATTATTTGATATTTAGGAAATGCATGGTAGTCATAGTATAGCTGTAGCTGGGTTGGGAGACCCACCACTATAAAACAGAAAATTGGGACAAGACCTGGCAGGCTTGTGTCCACATGCCAAAATCCAACCCATCAAATAATGCATCAATTTCAAACTAGTCCATCTTGTCTCATAAGAAATACCTGAGTCCCATGATGAATTTCTAGTAGCCATAGTGATGGTACTGTGCAAATCAGATATAAAAATATTGCTGGTGAAAACCTGTAAAGGAAAAGAAAATATAGCTTGGTGTTATATCACATCGTAAATACCATATATCCTATCATTATCTGCATTAAAATGTATCTTGTGCCTCCTACCAGGTGGGATATTAAGAAACAGGGTAACTATTTTTAAGAACTAACCAAAGGCACTTTGCTGTTTGTATTCCATCACAGCGTTCTCTGTACTTAAAATAAAATAAAAAAAGCCTCCAGCTTATATGTTCTTTCTGATTTCATGAAGGGTGAATTAATACATTGAGTCATTTCACTGAATGATGCTGGGATAAAGGTTGTTGGTCAGAATTCTGTGTATTGAAATAGGCAAGGTAGAAAGGGCATCAGTTTGCCTAAAACAAGCATTTCTTCAGTAGAAGGTCTTTCAGTGGCAGGGTAAAATGGTTTATGAAACTGGGTCTTGGCTTTGTTGCCCCACTTGTGCTGGCAATTGTATAATTCTCTAGGATTTCTGTCTCTAGTTATTCTTTCCCTGACAGTCTTATATAAAACTTACGACAGTGAAGCTTTATTATCTTCAGCTTCTTGAGATGAGTTTATTCAGAAGTACCAGAGAGTTTCATTACTCCTTCTGCAAGCACTGATTCTTCTGAGGGTTGCTGATGTTTCCTTATCAAACGCGACAATTTTCTTTGGGGTGGGTTTGTTTTTGGGGTCTTTTTGGCAAATCCAATCTTTCTGGATTAGGAATGAGGAATGATGCCACTAATGTGTCATCTAGCTCTGCTGTAGCAATGCTGCTGAGACTCACGGCAGCCTTTGCATCACCATATATGTACTGGCTCAGGACAGCCCAGTGGAGTCAAACTCAGGATACTTCCTTGATTCCTTCTATTCTGTCACTGGCATATTCTGCAGTGAGTTTAAATTGCTCATAAGTGTGTAACTGCAGCAACATTTTGGTCAAATGTTGTTACATTTATTGTTTGTTCCTATCCTGAATGAACATTTATTTTGTAATCATGATGTTTCCAGTGGAGACTAAGTATTGAGGAAAAGAAAAAACCCTGCTGCTCAGCAGGGATGTCTGGGTTGCTAAACTGCTATGAAATGTTTCAAGCAATTCCCTTTAAATAAGATAGTCCTGGTTTGGTTTTTGGGGGTTTGTTGGGTTTTGGTTTGGGTGGTGTGGGATTTTTTTTTTTGCGGTTGGTTGGTTTGTTATTTGCAGGAGTGAGTTGATGGTGTTTGTTTTGGTAGTGGGTTTTTTTGTTATTTGCTTTTTTTAAAAAAAAAAAAAAACCACACGTTAGTGATTCTGTGGGGTTTTAGCCCGGTTATTTTGGAACAGAACACACCTCTCATTTGAATGGGAGAAGTAACATATTTCACAGTATTTCCTGTAGGACTTGAGCGCATGAAAAATCCATCCAGCTGGCAGGTTAGCAATACTGAGCTAATGATACCACGTCAGGCCAGGAGACTTCAGGGGCTTTAACCCTGCCTTTCTTTCAGAAGGAGCAATCTAAAAGAAATATTACGTGGCCAGGCCCATGATAATACTTTTTCTCTGCACCTCCCTTTTAATTTTTTGTGCTGGTGTACTAAGCAACAGTCTTCTGTCAATAATGAATGGAGAGTGTATGAAGCTTTTGGAGTCAGAAGAGTCCTGTGGCACAATCCGCCCATTGCTTGTATCAGTGGCTGTCTGTGGTGGTGTTTCTCTAAATGCAGATAATACTGCCTATTCTGAATGTGTTTTCTGCCAGAGCAGAAAGTTATCCTGATGCAGACAGATGTTGATCATTTGTCTACAGTACTTACCTATAAGCATACTTTACTGTGCTGCTTAAAGTGCTGGACCACATCCATTTTCAAAATTTCCTTCTACCTAAATTTAGTCCAGTTTTCTAGCACTTGTATTCATCTAAAATGGATCTGATTTCTCTGTCTATTTTTCTTTGGATTTTCCAAAAGCTGCCACAGCAAGTGTTCCTTCATGAAGACTCCGCTGCTGCCTCCTCTCCCTGTTGAATCTGGTCTGCTCACTCTGCCTGTCTCATAACTGTGCATTTGGAGCTCTGCTGTTGTTAAATTTTCCTGTGTCTCAGACTTTATCACTACTTTTATTGCATTCAAATTTAGAGCATGGAACACTTGTGTGAACTGTCACACAGCACTGCTGCTGTTATAATGAGTTTCACAGTTGCAATGGGCAGGACTTCAAGATCATTGAAATATTATAGGGCTTTTTCTGTCCTGGATTTGTTTCGCGGCCTGCCTGCAGTTTGAGTTTTTAAAAATAAAAGGTGCTAGTGAAATCTTGACAATTAGTTACATGACCACTTCCTTCTTACAGAGCGTTTGTTTTGGCTGACTGAGTGCTGATGAGCTGTAGATGACTCTAGTAATTCTTTCGATGCATGTAAAAAGCCATGTACTTGGGCAAACTCTGCTATGACTAACTTTTTTGCTTATTTCTCAGTCAGCCTTTCATGCGTGAGAGTTCCCCTCTGGCATAGCCTCCCAAATCTAAATATATAAGCCATTCTTGCCGTATTGCAAAAGTAGTTGCTGCTCATCATTTGTTTGTCACTGAGTTTTTGTTCATGCACTAGCATGGTGTTAGCACTGTTGCAAGTAGCAGGGACAGGGAATGCAGTCCCAGGGAAGAAGGTACAAACCAGGGCATGGCAGGATGGGGTAAGAGGGCCAGGGCACCTGTATGGAATAGCCTGTGTGGGCCCCCCAGCACTCTTGTGCACCTCACAGGTGTAGTCCCTGACACCTTGCTGTTTAGGAGGTGCCCGGTGATACGATGAGGGAGTGCATGCCCCCTGCTTCCCCAGCCCTCTGGACAGGCAGCTCCAGAGCATGCACCTCTTGCCTGCAGCTACGTTTCCCATATTTTTCAGCTGTTAGTATGGACACACATACAGAACTATACAGACAGTGGCTCCTAAGCAGTTGGCAGCAAAACTGCCCCTCCTGAAAGCCTTCTGGATTTGGCAATGGACTAGCCAGGGCTTTATCAGTTTTCTACACCCACTCCCCACCCCCAGGTGCAGCAGGGGGGAAAACGCAATCCCCTGAAAGCTTGGCAAAAACAAAGCCACGACTGCACCGCTCTCAGGCAGCAGCCGTAGAAGGCAGCCTCACATCTGCAGCAAAGTACATGCAAAGAAGCAAGAGGGGCTCCGTCGGAGCCGGCGGGATATGCTCACCATTTGTAGCCTCTGCCTTGCTTAAACTTGAGGGTGAGCCCTGTCTCCAGGCACAGGAGAAGATTGAGCAGTGCCAGTAGCCAGTACTTGGGTTCTTTCTTCACTGCAGTCACTCTCCAGACCCCGATGAGAGAGTGCAACACAAAGAGCAGGCGAGTAACCAGAGCATTGAGCAGCACCATCAGCTCCATGCTGGACCAGCCCCCCGCCCCTCTTCCCCGCACCGCAGGGGCCCAGCGCTGTTTAGGAGCCCTGGGAAGTTACCCTGGGAATCGCTGGGAAGCGTGCGCACCACAGGCAGGCAGATCACTTCTCCTCTTCCATCCCCACAAAGGGGCCCATTATAACAAAAAAGAACCGGCTTTGCCCCTCCCCCAGACTTCCTGAAAACTTTTTAAAGGATAGGAAAGAAAAAAAAGCTCCCGATTCCAGGCTGCAGTGGGTTGTAGCGCTCAGTACAGCTCTGGCCACGCTAAGGCAGGGGTGCGAAGGGTTTCCTTCCGTCCCCTCTCCATCCTCTGCTCAAGGACTAAACGGCAGGAAGGTTTCTATCTCACAGTTACCATCTCTCTGCTAAGCCCACCTTGTTGCTCTCATCTCTAGAAAAAATGTCTCATTCTAGCAAAGAGACAAAATGTAAGAAGCGTTGTTAACTTGAATCTTCTTTGCTAAAAGCTTCACTGCATTACTGAGACTGCAAAACCCTCTTTCCTCTCACCTCCCCCTGAAATATATAATTCATATTTGGGAGCTTTTGAAATTGCTGGTTTAACATTGCAATACAGAAAGGAGAAACTGTGTACTTAACTCAATGCTGTAATACCCACGTGCAACAGAAGTTAGAAAAGCTAAACTGTACTGAAATCTAGTCAAACTACTATACTGTATAATCTACACCCTGCTTCAGGGCTAAGTAACAGCTTCAGTGAGGAACTCCAGAAATCAGGCTGAAATCTGGGCTAACAATAATGTTACCGAACAGGCCAATAGGGACATCCACAAAAAATAGACAGAGGTTTGACAGTTAGGTCAGTTACCTCTAGACTGACCTTTAGTATCTTCTGTGGGAACAGTTTAAAAAGTACAGAGTATGTTTAAAAATTGCTTTGATGTTTCTCATAGTGATTATAAATGTTGTTTGAGTTTACACTTGAATTTACCAAAGAGAAATATCTTCTTGATCAAAAATGTTGCTGTCTTGCTCCATTTTTGTGGTACTTTGCTGCCAAAGCACTTAAATTGAGATACACCTTTTTAAAATACAAATGGAGAATCAGGTCCATGTAATGGTACTGTGGCACTCCAAAGGTCCTAACTTCCTAGCTGATTTAATTTTAAATATCCTGTTCTACTTTAAAGACAAGGAGATACTCTTCTAAGAGTTGTGACCTTTGTAAGAAGTTATTTTTTCTCAATTGCTAAGATCCACATTTTCCTCACTGAAAACCCAAGCCTCTTTCTCTGTGAAGCACTGAAGCTGGTGCTGCCAGCTGATATCCTTGGGGGTGGGAGGAGATGGGGGAGAAGACTACTTAAAAATAACCCTGCCCAGAAAAAAAGAAAAACAAAAGGCCATTCCACAGCATAGATCACTCACTCGGGAAATGCCTGAGTAAATAAATGGACTGTGCAGCATGTCTTTTTGAAGCAACAAAATCAAGTTCCTCACACTTGGAGGAAAATTAATTCAAGTCAAGGGCCTACTCCTGATAATCCCCTGCCAGCAGCCACCCTGTCATATTGTGCCTTCAGTGCTGTCGGTTCACAGCCCTTCCGCTGGTGTTAAGGTCAAACCCAGCTGAAGAGGAAACAGGGAACAGACGGAATTGAGAGATTGTTTAAACAAGATACTCCTTTGTGGGAGTGGTATGGGGAACTGGGTATGTCTAATTCATGGCGATCCTAACAGTGCAGATGTCATAAACTTGGAAAGATGATGATCAGTGGGACATTCCCATGATATCATGTATTCAGGAAGCATGTGGTGAGCTTTGCTGATAGCTAGTAGCTCTGCATATTAAAGACACTTTGGAGCTGAACTGCTTAAGGTGATTGCATGAGTGAACAACCCAGATTTCACATCGGTGGAAGTCCCAAACTTAAGTAGGAAGAATCTATAATATTGACTCTGCCTAGCTGACCAGTGGACCATGATGGCAACAAAACAGGCTGAGTGAAGGAGGACATAAGTAGGTATGGATGACCAATTATTCAGTCTAGAAGAGGTAAAAATTGCATCCAGATTTGACAGAGTACGTTTTTAGATGTCTCAATGGCTGTTTTGTGGAGCAGCTGGTTCAGGAGCCCATGTGGGTAATGCTTGACTTTAATCCTGAGTGGTTTACAGGATATGATGTAGAGAGTAACAGCTGAAGAGCTCCCCTGAAACAGGGATCTTAATGTGCTTAGACTCAGTATCCTCGCAGGAGTAAGACAAGCCAGAGTGTTCTACTATTGGTGTGCTCAGCTTCAAAAAAGAAAACTAGACACAGATCAGGAAATTTGTTGAAAGGAAGACAGATGGAAGACCTAACTCTTCGCAGGGAGTATGGATATTGCTTCCATAAATCACATGGGAAGTGCAGAGAAAATAACTATGTATCAAGAAAAACTTGAGGAAAGAGTGAAAAGAAGCCAGTTTTGGCAGACTAAGTGAGAATGCAGGAGCAAGAAGGGATCCTATCAAAAGCTGAAGTGGTGTCCAGATGAAGAAAACTGAAAAGATGATAAACCCTGGCAAGTTAAATATACAAACATGATAAGGCTGGCTGAAGGAGTGTGAGGGACAATTGGCAAGAAGCATAATAACTCAAAATGTCTGTTATCTGTTCAAACACATCATGAACAGGAAGTCTGCCAGGGAATTGTTGGGTCAGTGGATGGTCAGGGGGCGCAGAAGCCTTCAGGGGGTGATAAGGCTGTACACGAGGAGCTGATGAACTCCGGAGTCCCAGCATGAGTATAGATGTATACTGTAGCATGCGACAGCACTAACTCCTGCACAAAAGCTTATAGAATTAGTGTTATTTTCATTATGACATTATATCTACTAGTGTTCCACTAATTCTGTTCTTTTCATAGTTTCTACTGATTTGCAACTTACAGTCATCAGGCTAATTGATCACGGACTAGGGAGTACGTGGGGGAGAAACTTTGTCTTTACCTTGTTCTTGTACTCTTTCCCTGTACATAGAGTTAGGTCTGCTGTCGGAGGCAGACAGCAGAATAGATGGACCTTTGCTCTGACCTGAAATGGCTACACTAATAGAGACTTTCTAGTCTTTAAAGAAGTTGACCTGGAGTGAGAGCAGAACAGTTTATGCATATGATAGGTTGGCTGGATCCAAGCTCAAAGTGAGACTTGTATCTGTGCGAAGTGTTCTCCTAATGATACACCCTCTCCTTTTTTCTGTCTGGAAACTTTGTCCATGTGGATGCTGAGGATTGTCTGTGTCTGGGAACTTTTGAGAGTTAGATGCTTCCATTTGAGCTGCTGGACACAGTGGTGTGAACATGTCATGGTTTGTGGGATTTTCATCCAAGATACCTTGGCAAGACCTACTGCATGCCTTTTCCTTATAATAGCCAATTGCAGCATGTCTGATGCATTTGGGGAATGTTAAACCTTACTGTGCCCTCAGCATCAGTGAAATTCTGTAGGAATAGGAAATCTGGCACTTCAAAAAGCTGTGCCACAGAATCTTTGCATGTGTGTTTGTCTAATTTCTGCTTTTAGGCTGAGTCACTATGCTGATTTCACTACCCCATAATGGTCAGAAATTTGAAACTGCATCAGTTCTCAAGAAGAACCTAGGATTGGAGATGGATCACAGGCTGAATGCAAGTCACCAGTACCATGCCATCGTGAAATGGGCGGTCACATTAGCACATAGATACAGAACTGAAACCTGCAAAGTGTCTGCTCTCCTCCACTTGGGAAGGCCTTAGCTGAAGTGCTGTCCTACTTTTGGACAATAAGGGAGAATCCAGTGGCAAAGCGCTTCGGGGGTGGTGTTTCTATAGCAGGGAATGAATAAATTGCATAAACAAATATTTCCTTTTTAAATAGCAAAAGTGACATCTTTATTAAGTTGCAGTGCTTATAGAATTAAAAGACGCTTGTTTGAATACCTGGAAGAATCCAGTTTGGACAGGAGCGCAGGGTCTGGAAATCCTGTTGAGGATGAATTCCAGCACAGAAGTTCTGGGGGTTTTGATGATCATGCGCAGTAGGTTTTTTTGAGGGGGAGCTCTGAACAAAGGAGACTGTCTCAGAATTTACTTCTATTGCTTACTTACAAACTGGAATGTTTTGGTAGTGAAATTTGGGGGTAGTGGCCATCTTCAGTTCAAAAGACTTTGAAGATTTGATTTACAATATTCATAAATAATTATAGAGTATTAAGCAAGTAGCTGAAAGAGACTGGGGGTAAGAATGAGTCGTAAATTCAATGTGAGTCAGCAATGTTGCTCTGCTGTGAAGGAGGCACACTGGGATGTATGAACACGCTTGTAACATGCCAGATTTAAATTATGACTTCAGCCTTCCTTGATGCTAGGAAAGACCTCGGCTAACTACCCTAATTCAGGTGATGCATTCCCAAGAGAGAACTGGTGGGATAGAGTGTTCAGAGAAGAACAAGGCTGCTGAGGAAAGAAAAAGTGGGTGCTATGACTCAGTCTAGAGAAGCGACAACTGAGGTGAGATGGAAGGGGACAAGTGCTCAGGAAGCTGTTGCAGGGAGGCCAGGAATAGCCCATTTTCCAGTCCCAAATCATAGGGAAGGAAGTAAAAGGCTTAAACAGCACGAAAGATTACAATTAGATGTCTGGAGACATATCTTGCTAGGAAGGACAGTGAAGCACTGAAATAGATTGCACCAAGAGATGTTGAATCTCCATTGTCCTGGGTTTTTAAGCACAGATTAGGGAAACATCTGTCAGGAGTGACAGCAGTTTAGTTGATCACACTGTGGGGCAGAGGGCTGACTAGAAGACCTCTGGAGGTTTCTCCAAGTCTTACCTCCTAGGGCTCTAAGGTTTATTTCTTTATTATCTGATCATTGTATTGAGTCTCTGAGGAAGTTTCTTGCTTAAATTAAATCTGCTTAATTTTACTTCCAATAGGGTTCTTAAAGAGGAGGAAATTGTTCTGTTTTCTCAGTGCTTGACTGCAAACTGTGAATAATTATGGCAGCCTCACAGAGAGATCACAACACGTGGCAATTAACATACATGTCGAAACAAATGGGAATGATTCAGTTTTACATGTGAAACAAAAAAAAAATCTATCCTATTCTGGCATAAGTGAAAGCCTGACTCTTGCAGATCAAATGCAAGAGGGAAAAGACAAATCTTTCAAAACATGATGTGTGATAGAAAGTACTAGCTATAGCTCAGTAAGGGTGTGAAGGAAATGGATAAAGGAGTGAAAAAACAGAGTATAAAAAGATTAGCTCTCCAGTAAAGAGCCAATATGATTGCAGAAGCATTAAAGTCCCTGCAGGAGATTTACTGAAGACTCTGCCCTGGATTAGAATTTGATATAAAATAACTTAACTGAAGTCATACAATTTCTGTGCCATTTGTAGCTGAGTTAATAGCATATGTTCCTGGAGGATTACAGTCAATGATTAAGGAAATTAGGTTTTGTTTGAATTTAATTTAGTTGTATAAAGCTGCTACAATAATTTACAGCTTTGATATTTAATATTTAATAACCCAGATCTTAAAAGAATCCAAGATATAGCAATGTCATTATATATTGAAATATTATCCCCATAAGTCATTTATATTTGCTAGTTGATAAGAATGTTCATCAACTAGATGAGCTCAACAGGAGCTACTTGATAAAAAACAACGCAGCTTTACAGGTGGTGGTGGTGAAATCTTTCTATATCTGTTATCCAGTAAATCATAATTCACTTAAAGAACTTTGCAGTCTCAGTTTCAGTAACCGCAAGAATATACCTCCCGATGGTTTTCTTTTGTCTAATTTCCTAGCTTTTGGCTCCATGAATATTACAAATCCTGTCTCTTCTTTCTCATAAGCCTGCTTTTGCCCCTTTCCCCTTCCTTTTTTTTTTTAAAATGCTTTCCTTAGTCTCCGATTTAGCAAGCCATCCTGCCTCTGTTCAGAAGAAAGGAGGTATGTAGAAGAACACCCCTATCTGAAAATCTAGCGCCTGGTATTTTGGGGCACCCTTTCTCTTTGTCACTAAATTGATAATAGCCATGAGATGTGGTGGTCTAAGTCCCACCCTATACCCATGCCACCAGCTGCAGTATCCAGTCTCAAAAAATATTTGTACAGTCTTATCATCCAAAGTGCAAAGCTGCACCATAGAAAGGAAGAGACCAAAAAGATTCCAGTGGCCAGCCTGTTCTCATTTTCTCTCTTTCTCCTCTATCTATAACCTGGACATAATTTTCACTCCATGCTTCTCTTTTTGTGCTTGTAGTTATTTCTCTCCCTCTCTATACCTCTTTTTTTTGGAGGATGGGGCTCATTAAATGGCTGGCTGTTTTGGACAGCTACCACCTATTGTGGACCACTGCCTTCCAAGACATAGATCTGATTCAGGAAACTGAGCCTGGCACAAACTTCAGTTTGTATTTTAATGCACTATGAGCACAGCCTTTTAGAAAGGAAGGTGAAAGTGCTTACTATGTGGCGCTGTCAATTATTAGGGGCCATGGGTCTGCAATGAGCCTTAGGCCCCTGGCCAGTGTCAGATGGTGTGAGCTGGCAGAGCTCCACTTACATCAAAGCTTCTAGAGCCCCAAAATATGGCACAGAGGGGTACGTTTTCCCCTCCGTTTTAAAGCTGGGGGAAAGCATATGAGCAGTTTATAGCTCTCTGCAGTTATACATCTTTTCTGTTGGTTTTATAGTTCAGAAAAAAGCCTTCTAGAAGGACCATTTCTTCTTAAAGAACTAGGAGGGGGGAAAAAACCAGTTTCAAGTATTTTATTAGTATTTGTAATTCCTCCTCCAGTCTGGGTCCTCTTTCTGAGGACACGCAGGAGTTCTGCAGCACTGCATATTTCAGACAATAGAAGCAACCTTGTTCTGCAGGTGCCATTTCAACCATGGTTAAAGTGGGACAGCTAAAGCATTTGTCCTCAGGAAAGAGGGAAAATTCTCATTATTGGGCAGGAATCCTTTGAATGGTCTTTCTAGTCATTGTCCTGTTTTCTAGTGTAAGCATCATGTGATCGCCCCACAGGAAAAATGTTTTTCAGGTTTGGTGGCTGGACACAGATTCCTGGTGCAGCTATTGCTCGTAAAAAGGTCAGCTCCTTTCACAGATCTTTCACAGACGTTACACTAGGCATAGAGGCAAAATATTTCGGGCCCCGTAAAACAGTTGTCAAGGTAAGTTTGTAAGCTAAAAGCTAATAGCACTGCTTTTGTTTATACTGTGGGTACCTCTGCATTGTATCTTACAATTAAGTTCTTCCTCCTTGATCTGAACTTACTGGAATTTCTATGGAAGTAATTATTATGGCAGCAACTCTAAGCAAATGTGTCTGAGGCCAAGCTCATATAACCAGTGTCTCACTACAGCTTGATTTCTTTGGGCATGGTGTCTTGGTATTATAATCATATGCCTCTGATAAACTCAAAGCATAAGTAAGAGTTTGATCAGTTAACAAAACATTGACTATATTTTAAAAAGTCCTGTAATGGTAGTACTGGGTACACAAGAAGTCCAGTCTCTCACAAAGCCAGGTTGTATCTCATCAGGGGAGTCATGGAAGCACACTGGCTTCTCTGCACACCTGTGCCTGATAAATAGTGTGTGTGTGTTGATATAATTTTTTTTAAATATTATTTTCCATGATACGAAAGTTGTGTGTAGGCCTTTGTCATCATCACTCAGAACAGTTAAACAACGATACTTGGCTATGGTCTTAATAAGCCACTCTCCTTCCTGAGAATACTGGGGTCCAGTGATGATCTGCATATATGTGTATATTTGTATGTATATATTTTCTGTCCCCTGACATGTATTCAGCATTTAATGAAGAAAATAATACTGAAGCTGTGTACAAAACTCCTTAATATTTCTACAAGCTAATTTGTTAAGCTGGCTTTTTAGTCTCTGTGTTGGAAAGGACTGAAAGACTGGACTGTACCACAAAATACAGGTTAGCAGATGGGGAAATTATTGCATGAATGCAGACGAGGGAAGGGGGAGCATGTAAAGGAAACAACTTTCCCCTGCACAAAAAAAAACCCTCAGTCACAATCTGCTAATCATATTCATCATCACTGTAGTAGAAATATAATGACATGGGTCTTTGAGAGCAAGGCTTCCATAAAGCTGTCAAGATGCTTAATTATGTTCTTCTGTTGCATTTGACTGCCACAGACCTGTAAAGTTAAAAAAAAAAAAAGTATGATTAGCAATACTCTTTTTGAACTGGAATACTGTACTGACTTTTCTGTCCTCTTGTTATCAGGGAAAACTTCCTAAGGACAAAAATTTCCACATCTTTGTTGGTTGCAAAATATATTCAATTTTACAAACAAGCTTCTTCCCGAAGGCTGCAGTTTCTGAACAAACCATCTGCTCAATCATTTTCTTTCCTGGCAAAAGGAGAGGCTGAGTGCCAGAATTTTTTTTTTTTTGTGATGTTTACCCATAAGTTATTAATACCTATCTGACACCCATAGAGATTTTTAACTTTTTTCTTTTGAGTAAAACAATATTCTTGAGTTGTCTGACAAAAAGTGACTGAACATTGTTTCTGATCATGCCTGCCATACAGCTAACAATGCCAGCTTGTTTATAAATAATGTCATCTGTTGCCTCCTCTTGAGTGCTTTATCCTGTTGACTGTGCCTCCCATGTCCTTTGAGACATCTGTCTGTGCTGGTCCAGGTATATGTAATGACTTGTGAGACTTGAATAAACAGAGCTTATATGGTGTAATAGTCACATACAGATACCTTCTGGAGTTTAGACTCTGCAATGTCACAGTATGTTCCTAATAGTCTTTAAACTGCCTTGAAGTCAAATGTCAATTCTGAGTCTGCTGATGGGAAAAGTCACACATGGAAAAGCCATTCAAAAAAACCCCAAAAAGCACACACACACAAACCAAACCAAAAAACCAGCTAATGATCTCAGTGAATGGCTACTAGTTCTCATGAATTTGCTGAGTCTGATAAAACTGTGTTTGAAATAGTAAAATCTTACTTGACAGGAGAATCTTCAGCGTCTGACAAGAAATAATAAGGAAAGGTTTTAGACTGAGTTTTGTAAGTATCTGCTGACTTTTCTGTGTTTAGTATATACTAGTAACAGCACTCCAGGATTCAAATGAGAAGACAAAAGGAACAGTCTGTTGCGATAGGTCTGGCATGTGTTCAGGGCAGCTTTACCCTCAAAATCCCTGAGAAAAGAAAACGGGAGTACATCAGAGTATTTACTGTATTAAATGACAGTCAGGGGACAAAACCCAATAAATCTCATCAGGCTTTATTTTCTTTTTTAAGAGTAAAAATTAACTACTTCAACAGTTTCCACTGGAGTACTTCAGTTATGCCAGCTTCCATTAACAGTTTCAGTGGGGGAGGATAGTCCTATTGCTCTATGAAACATCTTGGCTAATTAATATTCTCCAGTATCTACATTGACTAGGAGCTGTGGAGCACCTGTTCTGGAAGTTTGACTGGGATCTACTAATTTAGTGGTTTGACATTAACTTTGTAGAAATCAAAGTTTATCCAAATGTAGTAAATTTTTGAAATCCTACTAATTTATTCTTTTTGTTGGTAATTGCATTCAGAAAACAGGGGCTCTTCTAGAACAAGATACATAAGATTCTGTCAGTTCTCTACTTGAAAGTCCCTTTAAGTATCTCAAAGACACAGTTTTGACATGTTTGTTGGAGGATTTGAGGAAAGAGGTAACTTGTTCTCAGAAGGAGCTTTTATTGGTTTTACTGCACCAAGTAAAAAAATAATCTTTTAGGATCAGCCCATTAAAATGTAGAGCTCAAAGAGTCTTAGCCCAAAGGGAGCGCTGCCATATTCAGAAGTTCTATGAAATGAGGCCACAATTATAGTTCCATCGGAAGAACCTTGCTTTACTAACTATAGCTAGTCTGTGTGTTTTGAATTCTGTGTGTGTATTTTGGGTATGTGGGAGCGTTTTTTTGGGGTGTGTGTTTGTTTGGTGGGGGTAGCCACCAGAGAGAGGTGAGTAAGGACGATGGAGGCCTGACTAAGCTGTCCAGAACTGCTTTTATTGCACAGAGGTAGTATATATCATATGGTAAAGTACGTTAGTTTGAAATGCAGCCCTAAATGCCCAGAAGCTCAGGATCCTGATTTACAGTGCTCTATGAGCTGAAGACACTTTGCCAATTCTTTCATTCCTGTGGTGAGTCAGGAAATATTTAGTACTTTTCTTGAGAATATTGTGAAATCTCAGACTTTTCTTACAGTATGTTTAACTCTGGCAGGAGAGAACTTTGCAGCTGAGATTCAGAAAAACCTTTATTCTTTAAATTCACAGAATGTGTGGGGAGGATCTGGCTCCTGATCTTTGTAGCAAGGAATGTTGCCTTCTGTGGCCCTGAGTTGCCACAACTGTTGTAGAAGGTAGGTAATGCTTATTCAGCTGGGGTAGACATACAGGAGTACTGAACAAAGTGAACCGCTGGTGCTACGGAACTGGAAATTGAAATTAGTATGCTGAAACTGAAGCACTAGTATGACACAGTGAACGACACATGAGCATATGATTTATAAACTGTAATTTGGCATACTTTGAGTAAACATAATACATGTAAATGGTGTCCACATTCTGATATACTGATGTTGCAATATAGATGGAAGGTACAGTAGTTATGGACTGCTCCAGTTTCTGCATAAACTATATATATTTAACTCATCTCTGGTTTGATGGGTGGTTTTTTTTCTCTTAACTGTCTTATGCATGTTTGATGGCAATAATTAGCTACAAGTCTGTGAACTGTCATGCACAAATGAAATGAATAGTTTCCAAATATAATACATTTCTAGAATGGAGAAGGTTCTACAAAAAAACCCAGACAGCTGGGGTTTTCTATTACTCATTGTTGTCGTCATTATTATGTTTATTAAATTGATAGGACGGTATGAGGAGGATTATACTGGTACTTCTCACTTATGATTCTCGTATTTTGTCATCGTATGCTAAATAGCTTTCTTGGGACACCATTTTATTCCACAGTATGTTTAATGAAACTATCCCAAACTGTTTTACTGCAGATCACCCAATCAAAGGCTTAAAGGGTAGTGGAACTGTGATATGAAATAAGATGTAATGTTGATCAAACTTCCTGGCTGTTGCTACAGGCTCTAAGAGGTCAGAGAAGAAAGCTGTACCAGATGTAGAAATTAGGTGGTGGTAGTGTGTAACAAGAGGTCAGACATAGTTAAATTAGGAGCACTAAAACAGGCACAACTTGAGATATGCTGGAAGAGGCATCTGTAAAGGAAGCGAGCCTGGACAATGAGAGCTAGACTCCGAAATTACTCATGTGCTGACTGTTGCTACTAGTTCAGGAAACTTCCACTGTGGTCGTTGGGTATACATTCTTGAACTTGCAATAAATCAGTTCATGAGCCTGATGAGGAACCAGAATGGCTGGGCTTTCAGATAAGGCAGAATTGAAACTGTATTGGAGATGTTGAAGAGCAGACTTACAAACGTAGCAGGGAGTGAAAGAGGGCAGCATTGTTTAGCGTGATGTCAGTAGTGAAGCACGAATTAATATCTCTAGCAATAAATGCAGTAAACTGTGCGGTATCCTAAAGGGACATAGTACATGATCTGGAGGATGTGGATGAACTGTCCACCCATTCTTAGCAAGTTCCACAGTTTTGAAGTCCTACATAGCAAGGCTACAAAATTGAACATTTAAAGAATGAGGCATTTGGGAACTGAAACCAGAGCTGCATTAAGCTGCAGATAAATACATTTACAAACAAAGAGTCAACTGAAATAAAAAAAAAAAATAGAGTAGGCACAGTTGGTTTCTCGTAATCTGGAGTCCCTGGCTCTTCTTCTTTGTATTTCAAGGCAGTTATCCAAAGGAGATAGAGAAGTCATAGGATTACTGATTCAGAGATGTGTTACAAACTCAGCTGGGGCATGGAGAGGTCTATGTTTGGTGTTTTGCAGGTTGTGGGGGTAGGGGAGTTGATATTGGGTTTTATTGGTTTGGTTTAGGGGGTTTTTGCCACCAGCTGTATTGCAGGTTCATGCAGGCCCTTAAACTCATCCTTTTCCACCTTTCTTCTCAGTAATATTAATAGCTTTTCAGTACCAGTTTTTAAAAATGTTTCTTTTGGTAGTGCACCTGACTTCTTCTCTTCAGTCTCTCACTATCAGAAGTTAGTTAGGGGGAAGGAGATTATGCTCACACTTACTCTTGATGCCATTTACCTCTTAATTTGCATGAATATCACATTCCAAAAGGAGGATTTTCTTTGTTTTAAGAACAAGATATTTAGTCGCTGTTACCCATGTGTTGTATGCTAATCAAACTGGTAAGAGGAGAAATGTCACAGTAAAGCATATTGAGTAAGGGACACTTCATGGAATATGGAATATGTCATAAGTCAAAATAATCAGCCTTGAAAAACTGGCAACTACTATTGCTATAAATACAGCTGCACCAAAGAGGTTAAAAAAGATGTCTCCATGGAGGTATTTAAAGGTATTTTAATACTTCTGTCGCTACAGTAACTACATGCCATCCATGGATGCAGCTGTAAAATGTTCACCAGTATGAGAAAAGAGCGAAATGTGAAATATCTAACAACACAAAAACCTTATTAATCTTTCTTTTGCTGGGTATTTATGCATATATATATATATCTATATATATATAAACCCCTTTAAAATATGGGGTTTGTGTCCCTGACAAACTTGCAGGGACTTAAATTGGTGGCTCTGAGTGGGTTCATTCCATTTCTTGGATTAGCCTCCAAGGGCAAGCTTCTAATGGAGTTTTGATCTCTCTTGGTTTTGCATATAAGCAGCTTTGCACCCTTGCAGTAGGGTAGGCAGAGCTGGTCGGTGGGTGTTTCTCAGGGACCTGTTGTAGACATGATGTCTGCATGAGCAAAGCTACCAGCGTGGGAAAGGCAGGTGTGCTGTAAAGCTTTGGTAGATAAATCATTGCTGTGTCACAATGGTGTCTACTGGATTGAAAGTGGTTTAATACATTGTTGTATGCTGGTCTGAAGCCACTAAGGAAGGAAGCTAAATATCAGACTAAAAATAGGTTGATGAATTGAAACCCTCTTCTTGCTCTTGAGGAGATGTAGACCAGGAAATCCCTGCAACTGTCTGAAGCAAAAGTGGGATAAAAAAAGCGTCTAGGTGTGGCTTTACCATTTGTCACGGATGATGCTGTATCACCCTAGGTTTCAAGGACAGTCCTGTAAGCCAACATTACATGTAACGAAGTGACCAGTTACTGTGAAATTACAGGTTCAGCCTGCACTGCTATACTAGACACCAGTTTTCAAACACTTCCATATAAATAAATTACTGCTGGCCAAGTTTGAGATAATGTAATTGAAGCTTCACATTGCAGTCCTAGAGCAATCTGGATTTGGGCCAAGAGGTAAAACTCAACAATCTTTAGTGAAACTGTGGGGATGATCCTAATGGGGAGGGACTTGCCCTGGGTTTTGAAAAGCATCCTCCAAGCTTAATCAAGTCAGCTGGTCTGAGGCTGCCTTGGGGGATACTGGTGAGAGGCTGCACCTTCAACTAGAGCAAATTCTTTCCGCTCCAGTCCTTGTCCAACTGTTGCCTTCAGAGGACTGGACTGGGCTATACTATGAAGGTGACATATCCTATTTGTCTTTTCCTGCATATGGCCAAACACGCTGTCCCAATGCCATGCCATGCCACTGCAACATGGCATTGTTGGCTTATGGTTGAAGAACAGATGGGAGAAACTAAATTTGAGCAAGATGGCAATGATGCTGATTAGTTGACAGGAGCATTTGTGGATGCCTCTGTGATGAGACACCTTTGTAATGGAGGTCACCAGTACCTCACCATAAAGCTTTGTGAGTCTCAGAAGCTTCAAAGAGCACAGGAGTCTCCTCACAACCATGAGCTCCCTGAGCACATCAAGCCCATCTTCTTCACTGAGCTGACTTACTGTTTGGCACTGAATCAAGTTCAGCTCCTCATGCCTTCTATTCAGAGACACAGGGCTTAGGCTGAGGCCTTCTAAAAGGCAGCTGCCAGCTCTGTGGTCAACAGCTATCTCTTCAGGCCTAATGGAACATTTTTATGATCAAGACACGTGCCTGTGCCAGAAAGCAGACTTCCAAAGGGGGCAGTGTAAGACCATGCTATAAACTTCCCCAAGAGTTCGGGACCCTCACAGATATGGTATCCTGCTCCAAGTGCAAAATACATCTCTTTGATCTTGGTTCCTCTATGATAAACATGTAGCTGTATGCAGTTTTTTCTTTTAATTCCCTACCAAAACAAAACACTTCACTGCAAATGCTTTTCCCCTTGAGGGACGAGAGTACTAATGACACATGACAGATGTTAGTCATGGTTGCTTCGTACACTACTGGAAGGCACTTGGATGCTATGGAGATGTTTATGGCATAAGAAGTTTTAGAATAACGCAACTAGAGCTTATATTGGTATTTAAAATTAATCACCGGCTTTCAGTTTTTTTAGCCACTGAGTTGACAATTATTTTCAAGCCATGTGAAGTGCAGATTTCAGGCAGGAAAATAAGTTATTTTTATACCCAAGATCAGTGCATTAGTAATAGATGATTTATGTTCAAGGGAATTTGAAACCCAGCCCTTAATGGTGAGGTATGAGAAGTGCATGTGTGTGAAGGGGAAGAGAACATTCAAAGAGCTACTGAGGGAGGCAAGTTTCTAACGTTCTTTACTGGCCTACTTGCAGTGTTGATAAAAATGCTAATGGACCTCTATTGTGCATGTATCTATTTTGATAACCATAATGCAGGGGGGAAAAAAAGCATTAAGTTGAAGTGCATCTTCGCCAGAGTATTTATTGAGCTGCTCTACAAAAGCCAAATCTGGGCTCCTAGCTTAAATGTTGGCTTCAGATATTAAATTCTAGAAATTGCACTCATGGCATGAGGAGCTTAGGGCCTGTAACTTTCACCTATTCTTATGGTGATCTGACAATACCTAGGTTTTAGTTTCATTTGTTGTAGACTGGGTAAATGCAAACATAGGCAAGACCCTCAGTATCCCAAAAGGAAGTTCCCATCCTAGTCACAGTCACAAGGTTCAGTGATTTTTATATACAGTCTAGCCTGTACTGCATCTGTTTCCCAAAGCCTTGCAAAAGAAGATGGTTTAGCTACTAGCTAACAGGTTTGGACTGTCATTTTGGTTGAAGAAGTATAGCACGAACTTTTGCATGCCTTGGCAAGAACATCCATTTGGCAGCTGCTTCTGGTTTCAAATCACATACCACATCCTACCTCCCCACTGTTACTGAGAGCTGCAGATGAGCAGAGTTAGCTGTGGCTTGCTTCCAGTTCTGTTGTGCGATCAGCTTACACGCCAATGGGACAACCAGCAATGCAGACAGCACTCACCAAGCTTGGCTTTTTAGCCGTCAGTTAATCCACGATGTGAAATTCTACAAGAGAATTGAGTATATGCAGAAAGTATTTTCAGCTGTGTTTGAACTGACCATTCATTTCATGTTCTGAGGAGACAAGGCCTCATCCAGCATCATGGAAGAGACCTGAGCATTTCTCAAGTCCATTAAACATCAAAGCAGGTCTTTACATGCTCTATGAAAAATCTACGTGCTCTATATAGTATGATAGTGTTTGTTGCTATTCTTATTTCTTCTTTGTAAGAAGAGCTATCTGTGTAAAATGGTATTGAAAAAAGGACTTGGTGGGAGTGTTTTGATTTTGACTTGGTACCACATCCACAAAGGCTTGTTTACCACGTGATCAAGCAATTTCCCAGATCCCAGCTTGTAGGCAGTCCCGATGATCCCCCACCGCTGCCAGCAGGGCTGGGCTGCCCCAGGGTCTGCTGGTGTGCAGGGCAGGAACAAGCAGGGTGTTGAAGCCGACATCACTGGGCCTCAGTTAGTCCAGCTCAGCTCCCCGCTGCATGGGGCTATAGGGCTGCAGAGCGATGCGGTTCCTTTGCTCCACTCTGCTCCTTGCGGCTCTGAGGTCTATCCACACAGTTTGCGACTCATGGCCATGTGCAACTTTCGCTGTGCTGGCTGACGTTGTCAGTAATTATGATCATCCTTCTGCAGTTTGCTGATGTTGCTGTACTTTCATGCATGCAAATTGTATTTGGGATAACCTAACTCCTTTCTTTAAGTACGTGTACCTAACGGGATCTTTGCCTGCCTAACACCAGGAACAAGGAGGAATCCATGGCAGGGAGATGACTAGGGAATAGAAGATGGTTTAGGGAGAAAGGGAGGAGCTGGGGTGAATTCCCATCATGTTTGCTATACATGGGTATGAACCTCAGTGCTATTGGTGCATGGTTTCAGATACCTCTCAGATGCTACATGTGAAAATGTAGCAATTCCTGGCATGTATCACAATTTGCTTGAGAAGTACAATGTTATATGGTTTGTGCAATAATTTGAGAGTAAAGACTTTTTTTTTTTTTTCAAAGAACAAGAGCTGATCTAGCTGATTTGCCCAAACACCAACTAAATAAAAAATGCCATTGTTCAATTCTTTGGCTGTTGTAAGCAAGAGCTTGTTTGTCTAATTGTTTGCTAACAGTTGTTTACCCAGTAGCCTGAGTTCACTTACCTCAATGAGTCTTCTGGGTGCACAGCAGCTATAGAAATGGATAACAGGTACCTGAATGCAGTTTTTTTCCACTGATTTTGTTTGGCCTCTGAGATAAGTACTTGCTGTTAAAAGGAAACTTCAGAAAAGATGAGGGATGCAAACAATGGGATCGGGTATCAAACTATACGAGATTAGGGTAAATTTTATAATTAAAAGTACTTTAAAACAGAGTTATGTCTGAAACCAATTAACAAGGGCTTTTAATTAGCGGGATCATATTTTTAAGGACCTTTTCTTTAATCTTTTATGGTAATCAGGCTCTCACATTTACAATTCAGCGGTGTTCCCCATCCAAATAACTAGTTAAAATTCTTAATTAGATTATAGTGACTATTGGAAAAAGTTGTTCTAAAAGGAAAATTACAGACTGTTATGACTAATGCTGTACAAATTAGCATAAAGTAGCTCAGACCAAATTATCCCTGAGAGTTTGCAATTAGGAGCACCTGCTATTAGTGCACTTGCTAAACTTTTATCAATTAATCATTACTTCCTTGAATAACAAGAACAAATCTGAATGTTGTTAATATTGTGAGAATGATTAATTGCTAGTGGTAAATTGCTGACTAGCTCCATTATTACTTATACTTTCAGGATTTTCAGAAATGTGTTTATCAGTTTTATGAATGCATAAATTACACTAATGTACTCAGTATCAGTTGGATGTTTTTTGTCCTACTTAGCTGGTAGCATCTGTTCTCAAACTTATCTAAGTCTTGGAGACTTTCAGAGCATGAAATATGTAACAGAACATCATTTTTACCTTGAGCTTTTTTTCTCTTCTCTTTTCCAAAATGCACCCTAAACTCAGACTCCTAAATCTTAATGCTAGGAGAGTAAATTAATAGCTTTATTAATTCTTTCAAGTATTGGGTATAGGGTAATTTCCATCATCTGAAAACGCTGATCTTTGACATTTGAAAAAGTATTTAGTGTTGTTAACATCATTGCCTAAACTTATCTGTTTGTCCCAGCTTTATAAAACAGAATTGTCCTGCTTATTTTTTCAGTATATACATTAATATATGAGGGAGTATTATGCCACTGATGTGTAACTAAAGTGGATGTTTTAGTCTGTCATTTTTCATGAAGCCTCTATTTCCATGGATCTCAGACATTCTGAAAAGGTTAGTGAAGTAGGATACTAATCAATGGTTCAATAAATTATGCAGTTTGAAGCCTTTTTCTTTTACACTAACTGGGGGTTGGAGTAGATTTTAAATTTTGCCAATTCAGGAGTGCTTTTAGTCCTGTGTAAACAGAGGCATTGCAGCTTTAATATAAATTGGACAAAATCTAAACTGGAGAACACGTCATTACAGCTGTTGAGTGAAACAACAGCAGATTGCTAAAATGCATGATACTATGTTACCAGATTCATAAGAAATATAGGAAAATCTGGAAATTATCAAGAGATACATGAAATGCTATGAAATGGCTAGAATTGTTTATCTTGGCTGCTCTGAGATGAAGTCACTACGTGGACAGAACAACTCTGAAGTGCAGCTTGTGAAAACTGCCAGAAATCAAGATTTCACAAAGTTGAAAAAAAGAAAAAAGTTGTAAATCAGCCAGTGTGTGTGTGGGGGAATCCAAAAAGCTAGATATTTTTCACATGCCTCAGAGATGTAAATGGAAAAGGTATGGGTGAAAGACTCTCCTCACTCCCAGACCATCAGAACTGTAAGGAAGAACTGCTTTCCGATAATTCTTTAGCTTCCTAGAGAAAAATGTACTTGTAAATTAAGACTAGAGTTTTTATTATATTGCTGATGAACAGATAGTGCTAGTAAATATTGCTTAGCTTACTTAGTCCCTCATAGTGAAACAGAGATAAGAGGAGCAGCAGCAGAAAACTTGTAGCTACTATTTAAAATTAACCTAGCACCTGAAATGTCCTCAGAGCTCTATGAACGTAATCAATGAGATAATAGCCTTTGTCCTAAATCTTGCAATCAAGAGCCTTGATATGGTGCCGTGGAGGTGCGCACCACAGCCCGGCGGTGGAAGTCTGGCTGTCAGTACAGAGGTAGCCACGTAATGCATAAACATAGTGAGGGGGTCACGAGCAACACCCTCAGGAAATGCAATGAGAACAAAATGTTGGCATCAGGAAATGCAATATTTATCAGAGATTCCCCTTGATTATTTCTTCCACGATTGATATAGTGGCCAAAGGTATAGTTTCAGCAAACAGCAATGAAAGTTACAGAGCACCTAATGATGAACATGCTCAAAAGCATGAAGATTTTTGCTCCTTCTCTTGCTGATGTTTCCTTATCTCCCAGCTTAAAGGCCAGGTACTTTTGATAGATTAAAATTTTCTCCTCCTACACCTTATCAAACATAAGACAAGAAGAATTTGTGTTTTTAAATGAGCTGTTTGTACAAGGTGGTTGTGTGCCTGCCCTTTCCTTTTCAGTTCCCTTAGGGTCTGTAAACTTGTTTTCTGCCTTTCCCTCCCTGTATTGACCTCACTCTGTCACTGCACAGCTTTAGAAAATGAAGCTGTTTTATGTATGATACAGCACTGAAGCCCTAGAAGAATCTCCTTGGTTACTTTGATATACTTGGGATCCCACTCATATTTGCACGGAGCTGTAAGTAATAAATAGCTTTGGTCATGACAGGTGACTCTCACTGTAACTCTTACTCACCCAAAGCTACTACCACACCATAATGAAAGAAATGGGTGCTACTGGCTCTGCTCAAAAGAAGAAAAAAATCTGAAATCCTTTGGACAGATGCTGACATAGCAGCACTGATTTTAAAGAAGCTGCAGTGGTTGACATGAGTTGAGCATATAACCACATAAGGTTATATAGGTCACCAGGGAGCTGACGTATCAAATGCTTCTGCTAGGCATTCCCTTTGGCAATTTTGTTGGCCTAGTTGGGAGCAAATAATGAGGAAAAATAAAGTGATTCAAGTGACCACTGTGTAGCACTCTTCTCTCTCTGCTTCTCTATATTTAAACAAATCATCAAATATTTAGTTTTAGTCATCCTAGATACCTGTTCAGTCCCTTCTCTTCTAAACACAAGGCAGAAAGTGTCACAAAAGTAGATATTTCTCATATTTATGAGAAGAGTTTCAGCGTTTCTCTGTTTGGACTTGGTTGAAAGTGCTGCTACAAAAGCTATTCTCGTAATATTGCCACGAGATACTTCACCAAAATCAGAGCAAGAACAAATAGATATCTTAACAAATATTTCCCCAAGAATTGTAAAGCAAGTTCACTTTGCTCTAGTTTTTAGACCAAAGAATGCAGCTGTTCTCACTTTACTAAGCTAATTCCCCATGTTCTGACTACTATAGGCTTCTCATTTTTAAACTGTGCTGCCATGTAGCTGCATTTGAGTTACGCTCATAGCTCATTTGGAATTGAATAAATTGTAGTTGAAAGCCAGCCTCAAAATGCAGTACTAGAATGAAAGCTGTGCTTTGTTGTTGGTTTTCTTTTTTTTTTCTTTCTTTTTTCTTCATGTGTGTGTGTGTGTGTGAGAATTATGCAGGGGAAAAAGCAACACCAATGTTGGTGGGCACACACCCAGAAATCAACCGCATGTGCCAATGTTTTTCTTGCTCAGTTGTTTCTGCTGATCTTGCAGCAAGTGGTGATCAGAGAGTTCTTGTATTTTCCCAGCAGACAAAGGGCTCACCTCTCTTGACACTACACCAGCACCTCCATTTCAAGTCATGATAGGAGTGTAATCAGAATGGGAGGTAGTTACGGTCCTCAGCTAGCTGGCCATACATTCGGATTGGAGCTAGTTGGCGTATGTTAGAACAGCCCCATCTGTATGTTAGACTGCTCCAACCCAATCTGCTGAGATGGACTGATCCAAACCATTATGGGCTGAGATCAAGCTCTTCTGCCTGGTCAGAGAGCATTTGAGTCTGAAGGAAAAATTGTTGTACTCCAATGACTTGTGGAGAATGTTCCTGATAGCTTTGCAAGCAATAGTGTATATGTCAGCATTCATATATACGTTAACATTTTGTGAATCTAACCTTTGGAATTCTTTCAAAAATTGCAGTGGTATTTGGATCAGTTTTAGACTTATACAAAGAAGTCTGGTTTTTTTATTGTTCTGTACCAAATAACTGTTAGCCCATTTTACCCAAAGTTAATGGAACGATGGAAGTCAGAGATCATCAAGTTTTTACACATTTCACCAATCAGGAGAAAAGCTGTCATGTCACTTGTTAGATATCAGGGAAAGTCACAGAAAAATAGTAACAGCTGCAACCAAAGTCTGCCTATACCTTCCCAGATACTGAAGTAAATCAATTGCAACTAGTCTTAAAGAAATCAGTTTGTTACCCTGCTAGTGTTCCTTGGGGCTGAAAAAATCTGTTTCACAATTTTTTCCTGTGATAATTTGTCAAAAAGTTATTTTTTACAGAATGTTTCTTGCAGATTGTCAATTGCTCAGTAACACTATGGCTAAATTTGTGGAAATTTGAAGGGGTCTTTGAAACACTGCTGTAGTTGCTTAGGTCACATTTCAAAAACTTCTGTGGCACTGTGGAGACTGAAGTACATGACTCAATGAGTAAATGTAGCTCATGCTAATTGTCTGTGGGCCTTAGTTTTAGCAATATACTGTGTTTTCTGTTCTGAGAGATCAGTGTAGTCAATAAAAGGCTGGTTTCTTTGAATGTAGAAAGTAACTGAAATCCAAAATTGGATATCATTATAATAGACATCTTAAGAACCCCACAGTACAAACGAGATTGTGTTATGTGCACAGGCCTTGTTAGAGGTGACTGACTCTATTTCCTTCCTGGAAAAGTTGTTTTACTTGCATACATGCAGTGCTAAGTAATTGCCTTATATCATTAATCCATTTTTCAGTACAAATTGGTCTCATTAAAATTGGCTAGTGAGAGTTAATATGGGAAACTCTTTTAGAAAAATATGTTGCTGCATGTAAACAGGCAGTCTTAGATCTGCCTTTGCTGGCTGGCAAGGCAAAAATTGCACGTACTCTGTTCCAGCAATAACATACACTGCATACCATGCAGCAATATGTCATCACTCCTTACTTACAGCAACATGGTAAGGGCTCGCTGATATTACAGACCTCTGCAAACATCCTGGAAATGGTTAAATTTCACAAGGACAAACTCTATTCCACTGTACCCCTGCAAGTCATAAACAGCAAGAATGCTGTGATTTCTCAGGTGAGAGAGTTAAAACTGTGGTGAGTGTCAGCATGATTTATAGATCTTGATTTGTTTAGGCAAAGGGCAGTGTGTCTTTGTGTCATGTCTAGGTTGCGCATATCTGCAGAGACAATCAGTATTTGACTTTACCCTGTATTCCTGAGTAACTCTGTGCTCAGTGCTGTTTGCCTTTAGCAAACATTCTTCACTGTTTTGCATTAAGTATTTTCAGTGATTGATAGTTTTCTTGTTCAAGGATTGATAAATGTGAATCTGCTTTTCATCTTGGCCTAAAGGGACCCTTGATGGAGTGGAGCTTTTAGGGTTGTTTTTTCTATAAGCTTTGAAAAGAGACTGAAAGACTTTATGTTGAGTCACTGGGGAATGCGAGTTACGACGTGTGGCTCAGTCTATCACTCATTATGTAGCATAATCAACTAAGTGACCAGTTCTGACGGGAATAAAAATGCTGTTAGTTTTCTCAGAGAACATCAGTGGATGAATGTTTTGGCAGACTTCTAGCCAAGCTCCAATCTGAGAAACAAACTATGCTGTCTTTATGAGCAAAGAGCAAAATCATGGGGGGCTTGTAGAGAAACAGTGGGGAAAAGGGCAGTGTAGACAGGGCATCTGTGTGCAGACTGGAGCAACTATTTTGCCAGGTCTTCACTAAGAACAGCAGTTTGAACTACTACGAGTCAAACCAATGGGGTCTGTCCCAATGGTATGTTATTGAGAAGAGAGCAGTGAAGGAGGGCATACTGATACACAGGGATTCCAGCACTAGCTTGGGCAGTAATTCTAGTTGTTGCCTCCTCAACAAAAGGCCACTCCAAGCCTGACTGCTGCTTTTGTCCTCTAGCTGTGCCCTGCTGTGTTTGCCCAGATGGCTCTTGAGTGCCAGGCCCCCACTGCCTGCCTCAGTGTTAGGCTGCTGGGTGAAGAAGCATCCTCAGAGCGGGCCTGGAGCACCCCAGCTGTTCCCCTTGCAAGCCTCTGGTGACCCTGGTCATGGTGGCTGGCTCAGCCATGCTGTGGACAGTCAGCAACTTTGAGACAGCTGGGGAAAAATAAACAAGGAAAAATATGAGACAGACTTCTTTGAAGATAAGGGCAAGGAAGATAACTAAGGTCCTGCAGACACTTGCCCACAAGGAAAGTTCGAGGTATATGGGTATGTTTGGGGACTGTGAGCTTTTGATTTGTTGTGATATAGGGCTCAAAAGAGAGTAACTTGTTTCCCAAAGTTCTGTGCCATGTATCTAGGGTATAGTTTTATGGACTTCTGAGATTTATTTTAAAAAAACCCACACAAACAAAACAAAAAAACCAAACCAAAACAAAAAAAACACCAGCAACAAAACCTTCATAAAAAAAACTAACTCTTAACATAGTTTGAAAAACCCATAACAAACAAAATGAAAACAGGTTCGTATCTGTGCCCTAAAACTAAAATATCAGGCCTTGGAATATCTGAATATAGTTCGGAAACAGTACTCAGCATAAGAGGAAACAATCAAATAGACATCAAGGCTTAAGACATAAAATGTTTATTTAAATTAAAACATCCAGGAAAATTCCAGCAGTGAAAGTGTTAAGAGAAAGTGAAGAGAAAGCATTTAAAGGGGAAAAAAAAAAACCCTTTATGAAGTTACCAGGATAAAAATCAAAACCTTCTGATGATCATATAGCTCTTGTATCATAAAAATGTAAATGAGGAGTATTTATTTCTAAGCCAATTTAAAGACTCAGTTGAACACTAAATACAATGTTACACTAACAAAAGAAAGTTAGCCATGTCGCCAGTGGAGAACTGTAATTCCTCAGGCTTAAGGTGGCAGCTTTGCCTAATACCTTAACCTTTTCCTTCTGCTCTGATAGATTCTGCTTTCCCTGCTGGACTAAGAAATCTCACATTCCTTATTGTGAATCATGAAGGAAAAGAGCAACCAGAGAGGTGAAGAAGTTGATTACATATATGAAACTGAGTCATGCAGCTGCTGGTGACAATAGCAAAGTCAGAATATAATGAAAGACTTAGGTCCAATATCATGCAAATGATATGAAACATATAAGCAACAGGACCTGAAATGGAAACATCTTGAAAGGGAGGTAGGCAGTGGTGGGGAGAGAGGGAAAGAAAGTGTCTATGTGATGTGTACCCTACCAGCTTAAATGGAAACATTAACAAAACAAAATCTATTTCCCTTGTTCGGCTCGTTCATTTTTTGTTTTAATTTTTTTTCTTTTGCCCTCATCCTTATTTTCTGCCTTAGCTTTGTGTTTGGAAGGAAGCAGCAGTCCTCAGCAGCCACACGAGCGGCAGTTATTACTGTAGTACTGTGTTTGCTTTCTTGAAAGAGGAAAGTAGCATACTGACGCAGGAGATACTCTGGGCCAAAGGAACCGTGGTTGTCATGTGTGGGAATAGTGACTCACAGCATCTGAGGCAGAAAACTAATATACGTGTGTTTCCCATTTCCCAGACACCTTTTCAGGTACTATTTGAATGGCAGTGATTAAAGTAGATTTTCAGGTTAAATGCAAGTACTCCAGTGTCCTATATACAATAGAGGACATGAATTTGTAGTGGCTATCTTGCCATCCATTAGGTAACAAACTTGTTTGCTGTGGAAGGAAAGAGCAGCTTTTGAGCTCTTTTAAGTTGTCAAATATGTCACGAGGTTAAAGAAAAAAATAGATAGAAGTTATAGAAGAAATTATATGCAATAGGCTTCTCAAAATACATTTTTGTTTTGTGTAGCAGTAGCATTTGAATTTCTCAAAAAGCAATTTCTTTAAAATTTCAGGTCTGAAAAACTTTTGTTGTAGAATTTTAACAATTTAAAAATGCATCAAAATTTTGAAGTTTCACAGTAGATTTCCATTTGAGGACAGGGTTTATTTATGTATTTACTTGATGTGAAACTAGATGATGAGCTGGTTTTCATTGCAAGAAGCAAACATTGTGATCAAGGAAAGGAAAACCACATTTGTATTAAACTAAGTAGTAACTGCTGTTATTGACTCTTTAAATCCAATTCAAACAAACAATATCTCAACTATTATGTCGCAATGCAACACTAGTGGGGAGTGTGTTATATTTGCTATCATTAGCAAGCTGTGAAATAACATTTATAGATCAATTTACATTACTTTAAGCAAAAAACTTCCAAGAGACACTTTTTAAAAAATAATTTCATTCCAATGTGGTGCTTTTTCCTCTACAGCAATTTTTGTCAAGATATGTTTTTATGTTGGGGTGGGAAGGCAGACTTTGCTAAAAACAGCATTGCTAAGGACAAGCTTTTATGCATGTACTCACATATGTGCAAAACATAATTATTATCAGAAATAAGTCTAATACCACGGAAATCAAGGCAGCTATATAAGATAAAACTGGGAGGTGTCACCCAACCCTTAAGCCTGTGAACAGAAGCAAAAAAAAAAAAGTAACACATGAAACACTGTCAGTTGGACTCTGTAGATTTATGGCAAGAATCACCAATTTTCTGCACACCTTGAGATGTCTTTTGTTCCCATGCAGGTAACGCAGGCCTGGACACACTGTGTCTTTGCACATCCCAACATCTGACCCAGTAACCTGGTATTTCCTCTCCCTACCCTGACAAGGTGCTGAATCTGTCCCTACAGAGTGATAACTCTTGTTTATGTTTTTTGAGGGTTTTGGGTTTTGTGGTGGTGGTGGTGTCCTACCAACAGTTCGAGCCTGACAAAAGCTTTCATATAGGTCCACCACTTCTTGGCCATTCCTGATTTGAACCAGTGCAGTTCCACCGATTTCAACTGACCTGTATCTCCCATGCTCAGGCTGTGTCTCTCAAGACTCAAACAGGATGGATGTGGGTTGCCTAGTGTGCTACCATCCCAACTTGTTCTGGAGACTGAAATTTGACTGTATATAACACAGAAAAGTGGAGTGGAAGTCCTGTTTCAGGACTTTTTTTGCTGCTTTTTTTTTTTTTTTCTCCACTGTAGCCTTTACCACTTTCTAGAGAAAAGAAGTTAAAATGACCAAAATGAATCTCTTGAAACCTTTAATCAAAGTATTGGAATGAAAACAGGGAGCTTTAAAACTCAGAAGTCTTATCTGTGGGAGGCAGCTACTAATATCATCTATTCGTTAAAAAAAATATATTCATATCAAACTGTTGAAGTGAATTTTCTTTGGGAAAGGGATTAAAGCAAAGTAATAGCTTAGGGCCAAATGCACTCCTTTACATTCCTTGATTTTTTTACAGAGAGGCAGGGCAGGTGCAAAGTAGCTAAATGATTACAGAAGATAAGAGCAGCAGTGGTTCAGGTCTGTGACCTGCCATTTCACCTCAAGATCCAGCAAAAGCTGCTTCTTGCTCCCTCACCTTTGATCTCTTAACAGAGCTAGGGAGCAGGGCTAGGAGTAAGGATACTAAGCAGTCAGTTTCTCTTGCAGTCTTTCATTGTGCAAGCAATTGCTCAAATCCTGTTGCCTCCAAACTGTGGGGCTGTTTCACTCCTGTGCCTTTGGAGGGAAGATGAGGAGGGCTGGGGGCTGCTGTGGGAGGTCAGGCAGAGCCTTCTGGACAGTGAAACAAGCAGTGAGATACCAAGTCCTGCCAAATGTGTAGAGTAAAACTGGGGCTGTGTATGTGCAGAATAAGAATGGAGGCTAAAGTTTCTGTAATGACCTTTGTCTCAAGGTCATCAGTAGCAGATAAAACAGCTCGTGGAAATGTGACATTTTAAACAAATACCCCAAAACTTTTGGTTCAATGAAGTCTATCATTGGATAGGGAACACCATGCTGAACTAGTTATCCTAAACTTGTGTTTCATGCGCTGCAGCTTAGGCAGGCCAGCAAATTGCTTGGTAACACCACCTGAAATCCTGGCATATATCTGACAGCTCATTGAGAGAATATCTTGTAAAATTGATGACCTGACTCCATTACTCAAGAATAAAAATGAGTTGGTGGAGTGAGGTAAACATTGGTGAGGGTGTTCGGATGCTGTTACAGGAAATGAAATCCTCTGCATATATGGCAATATTTATTTTATATTTTGTATGCTTCAATAGGAAATGAGCTTATATTTATCTCCTCTCTATAGTGAGAGGAACAGATCCCCAGAGACAGTACAGCAGTAGTCTCCAAAGGTTTTAATCTCAAAAAGCTGTATCCCTGAATCCCTGTTGCCTTGCCTTACACTTATGCTTCTGCATAGGATGGAGAGGCAAAAGCCCTTTGAGATGCCCTTTCTGCTTGCAGGCTTACTTGCTGCAGTATTGTTGGGGGGGCCGGGAGGAAAGTGGGGGAAGCAAGAGTGTTCTTGCTGAATAAGGACCAAGAGCTCACTTCTCATTTTTAGCAGTAGAGGCTCGCCCTGGGCCCCGATGCTGTAGTCCAGGCATCAGCTTCAGGAGGGTGGGCTGGGAAAAGAGCTCTGCTGCAGCGGATAAGAACAGACAGTGTTTCAGTGCCTTGCACCATGCCACACATTGCTGCTCTTACAGAGGTTTATGACCCCAGTGGCAGTGATGTTGCCTTGGTCAAGTTCTGTGCCCCACATCTTTGGTGTGCATTACTCCAACACTGAGATTTCTTTTTGTCTCTAGGGAGCTTTCAGTAGTCAGCTCACTTGCCACACTCCAACAACAATAAAACACAACGAAAAAAACCCCCAAGACTTCATAAATTATTTCCATGCTTAGCTGGGGTAACTTACCCTTCTGACTCTCCTCAGATGTTTGGCCAATAGGACTTTTCTGGCTGCATCTTCAATGTCATCAGAAATAAAAGGACATAATGTATCAGTCGGGGACATAGACATCAGGTAAACTTGTGACAATTCTGGACATCTTTGGATACATGAATGAAATTGATGTTAGTTCTGACTAATCAATCTAAATAACACAATAATACAGAAATAGGAGGAAAAAGCCAGCTTTAGTATTTCCTTCATTTCCACCTTAGGATACTCTTTCTGCATTAGAAATTGATATCAGCTTTAAATACTGTCTTGGTCTGGTCCTGCTTAAATGAACAGCAAATCATAAGCTGGAATGGAATATAAGACTTGCTCTATTTCTTATCTTGAACTCATTCATATGACCATAGTGCGCAGGACCTGAAATCTTTTCCCCAAAAAAATGCGGTTATCCTGTAGAGCAAGCCATGCTTGAGAAAAGTTTCCAAGTTTGGGTCTTAAAAGGGAAAGCAAATAGTGGAATGGAAAATGCTTATAGAGATAATTGGGTAATACATATTTGTCAAATATGTTAGACTTCAGTGAGGTTTTTTTCCTCCTTAATATAACACTCAAAAATGTGATAGAGGAGAAATTATCTTATCCTGCTTCTTTATTCCCAGCTCAATAGTTGTTTGGGCTCCACAATTTAAAAAAAACACCAACTTTCTCACAGAAAGAACTTATCTAACACATGGCCATCATCAGTGCAGTGACTGAATGCTTCATAACCATAAATTGACTTTATTTTCACAATAGCAGCACCCTGAGCTGAGAAAGTTTTCAACCCTGCTAAATAGGTGGGGAAGTGGGAGAGAGAGGAAATGAAGTGCCTTGTTTATTTTTCTCAGCTACCTGTTGCTGAGAAGCCAGTCTTTCCTTCCCTTGTCTGTGATTTTCATGAATGCCAGGAGGATCTTTCCTTTCTTCTCAGTATGTGGGGGTCACCAGGGGCAAGGAACACAAAGCCACCAGTTCATCATCATTACTTTAAAAAGTGAATACTGAGCCTGGTGATGGTATGGGCAAATGGGGCTGTAAAATACCTGGCTTTTGAGGCTCATATTGAAACTAGGAACATTCCAGTTTAACCAGGTTTAGTGTTGTAATCAAGTAGTGAACAGGAGCTAACGCAAAAGACCTGTAGCTCAAGCCCTTTCTTCCCTCCCCACAGCACCTGCTGGCCAGTATTTTTCTTCTGACTTTTTAGTCTACTCATTACATTAAAAACATATCTTAGTTAGACTTCACATCAGAAACCTTACCTGGTGGTTTAGCAACCACCATTGTAAACATGAGAGCAAGCGAGGCATCTTGTCCTGGCCACATGGAAGTGCACAGAACCCAGGTGCATGTCCCAGTCACTCTTAGCCAAAATGCTGATGTAGACGTTGCACCCAAGGACACATCTGCCGAAATGAAACAGCACAAGTGGAGTGTGTTCTGTGTGCTATTGAAATTGTTGCTCAGCTCCTTTTATCTTTCAAAGCAAAGAGTCTGGCCAGCGGCCCTCATGCTACCATTTTAAACAAACCACCATCAGAGGTGGATCATCAGCTAGAGTTTCTCCTTGTGGCCGGTGGACTGAGAGTGTTCGACTGTACAGCCAGCCAGTGTTTTTATATTATGTCTTTTCTGTATAACAATGTAAGTACTCAGCACCAAATAGTTGCAATTAAGCACTTTTATATTTTTTTCCCTGAAAGCTCTGAAGTATATTAATATGTATCTAAAATGTATTATAAGTGAATTACACACATTTCCATTATGCTAACAACAAATACCTGATGTCTTTAGGCCTCTCTTTCTCTTCAACTTTTCTGTTTTCTTCATAGCAGTTCCTAAGCATAATGCAACTCTGTTTTCCAACCTGTCTGTAACCATGGCTTTAATTTTTTTGTTTCCTTTGCTAATGAAAAGAAAAATCAAATCAATTTTATCAAGCTACTGGTAAAGTACAGAGAGCATTTACTGTAATTAGGACATTGCATTGCAGAAGTGATCTGAAGAATCTTGTTAAATGTCATTGCTCTTAGCAAAGAAACTGCAGAAGTTGAAATGGAAATGGAATTTTGAAAAGGAGAGTTGAGTCATTTACTTAGCTGTTCAATCATGTTCACTGATGTACTCATGGGCTATGCTTTAATTTAACAAGTTGGGGTTTCTTTCTGCAGTAAAAGATTAGGAGAAATCTTTGATATAAGCAGGGAATTCTACACTTGCCTGCTCTTTGTTTAGCAGCTGTACGCCACCCTCTATTCCTTTTGGCAGCAGATGGCATACTGCGGGTAATGGCGAGGTGCATGATGACAAATACCTTCATTGTCTCGTTTCCTGTTGATTTCATACACCAGACTCTTGAAACCACTACAGAGTAAACCCAGTGCTGATTAAAGTCTAATTCTCAATCTTTTTCAGGTTTATTTTTAAGGAATGTAAATTTCCTTCAGAATAAGTCCGGTCCTTTGATCTTATCTATATGGATGTAGCCAGTATCATTAGTTCATTGGAACTAGGTGCCTATCCTCTTGGACATAAGAACTGCCACTGTTGACTGGATTGCAAGATTGGAGCCCAAATACGAACCCCTGTATTCTGCAGAGAGGAAATATCATACGATGATCTGCTCATATACGGCACCATTTGGAAATTAAGCTTGCAATCAAATTGAATCCAGGATTAGCTCTGAAACCCCTTTCTTATAT
Source organism: Ibycter americanus (assembly GCA_035590275.1). Taxonomy (NCBI): domain Eukaryota; kingdom Metazoa; phylum Chordata; class Aves; order Falconiformes; family Falconidae; genus Ibycter; species Ibycter americanus. The sequence goes on along the minus strand of JAVJGI010000065.1, from coordinate 37,594,964 downwards.
CTGACACACATTACACTAACCTACATTTCTAAGAGCCATGCGGCTCCTTCAGGAAAGCGTAGTCGTCGTTCAGTTGCTATGAGCTGGCAAACCTACCATGGTAAAGGCTTGGCCATGGCTCCTTCTTTCCTTGCTTCAGACCTGGTGAGAGCAAACCTGGCCTGCACTCAAGAAAGAAATGATTACAGAGTTCATGGAATTGTTCAGATAAGTTTCATTCTGCTTACTTGTTCACCGTGCCTGCTCTAGGCTTACTTGAATTCCTGACACCTTGGCTCCTCATTCTGCAGAGAGGAATTTAACCTTCTGTTCTAACTTTCCTCCATGAGTAAGATTATATCCTCTTGTTAGAACAACTATGTAGCCACATAAGAGCCCCTGAGCAATGTACAATGCGGAGGTGGTGATTTTGTCTAAAATATTTTATTTTTTCATCCCTTACAGAAACATTTCCTTAGATGCCAAACTGTCTGTATTTTATAACATAAAAATCAAATGCAGGTTGGGTTGTGAAGAAACTTATCCCTATAGACACAGAATATAATACTGAATATATGAACTATATCTTTCCTCAATATGTGCAGAATTTTGAAAGAAAAGGATCAAGCAGTTCTTTAAAGTTCAGATCCTGAAATCGATAAATTTTCATCTGCCTCTATCTGCCCTCCCCCACCTGCTATCTAATGATCTCTAAATATCTTTAGACAGAAAAATGCATTGTAGTATTTTGGACTGACCTGGTTTGAGGATAAAGTACACTCTGCAGAAGAAACCGGAAAAGAAAGTGAAAAGAACACAAAGGCAAACATTCAGGGGTGATCAAACATGCCATATTTGTAGACAGACAGGATGTCAGGGTGAAATAGATTATGAAAGCATTAAGATCTGGCAATTGAAAGGAAAGAGTACTTTTGATAGTTAAACATTGAAACTTTATTGAAAAGGGGTTGGGGTTCTAATGAAAACAACATCTGGCTGTGATTGCTAAGATTTGATTGCAAGAGGGAAAACTGAATGATGTTATCTCACACCGATTGACATAAAAAACCTTGAAAAAATGGACATTAAAAAGGAAAGTTAGACAGATGTAGCGAAGCAACAGCTGCTGGAGATGGACAAGCTTTCCCCGGGGACACATTGGCAAGGAAAAATAAGAGCCTTATTCTGATTGCCTGCTGCTACAAATCAGCATTACCTCTGCTGAAGTCAAACTAGTTGTGCCAGTGCAAAACTGGCATAAGATCAGAATCAGGTATTGAAAGCAAAGCAAAGTCATAGAATAAGGCAAATTTCTATCAAGTATCTAATTAGCTTGGCACTATTGTCACATGTAGCAGAGTTTGTAACCAGGTTTATTTTTTATGATTGATGAGCATACTCAAATATTGGCAGCATGGTCAGATATTCCACCAGGTGAAGCATCTAGAAGGCTATTCTAGACATACAAAGCAGAGAAAAAGGTAGGCACAGATTCCTCCTGTTGTACAGTATCTTGATGAGAGAAAAATCAGTGCTTGTCTATTCTCAGGGATATTTGGGGGGTAAGATGGGCGCAGAAGGAAGATGACTCAAGCCTGCTGTGCTCCTCATCTTGCTGAAGGCTCCTCAGCAATTGTTTCCACTGATGGAGAGTGGGTGTTCCCCAAACCAGGATTGCCTGGCTTTGAGACCTACCCAGATCCCAAGCTCTGGAGCACTCTCCAAGCACTGCAGCCCAATACGCTCATGCCTCCAGGCTGGAGGTGCACAGGCTCTTGGCAGAGCCATCTGTCAGGTTCTGGGTGTGCTGCTTGGACTGGAAAACAGACATACCAGCTTCCTGCTGCTATCAGCAGTTATAGAACTGACACTGGTATCTGCTCTGCTGAGCTTCCCCCAGTGGGAGGAACTCCTCATGTGTATGAGGTTCATTCCCAGTTGAGTTAAAATAAATAAACAAGTAAATAAAGCCTGCAAACAAGAAAATGTGCTTTCCAGCCAGCCTTCCACATTACATTTTTCTAAACAGTTCTTTTGGTTTATAGGCAGCTTTTATTTTTCACTCTAAACTGTGACTGTGTGTTAAGGCGTAGCAGCTTCTTAACATCTTTCTTAACTTGGTCTAAAGATACGGGCGAGGGCTGCTGTGTTCTGGTGAGTAATCCCTTATCCTCTACATTACGGACAAACACTGGCTGTGAGACTAAGAATTACAGTGAGTGTGAGCAGACCTATAAAGCTGTGGTAGGGAAAGGGGAATAGGACAGAATTAGGAAGCTACAAAGTACTGGAAAATCAAAATGGATTTCCAAAACAATCTTTTAAGAGGTTGTTGGTAATAAGAATGTTTTAAGACAGTGTTTTGGTTTTGTGTGACACAAAAAAAGAATACGCTCGTAGCATTCTGCTGCAATTCAGAGAAAAAGGGCAGGAATAGAAATGGTTGGGAGAAGGTTGATATCTAGAGGAGAATTTGCATGGTCTGCTCTATACAGCTATCTTGTGTTGCTAAAACTGAAATCAGAAACACACACCCACACACACTAGTTCAGAGCAATTTATTGTGTCTTCTCTCCTACTTGCTGGAATACTGTAAGGAGCCCAGAGAGACTAGCCCCCCAGCACGAGCGCAGAAAGTTAGCTGCCCCAAGCAGTGACAGTACCCTATTAGTGCTGCCCCACAAGCGCAGAGTAGCAGCACAGAATATAATTCCATTCAATTTTATCTGCTCTCAGAGAAAACACAAGATTAAATAAGTCTCACCACTGCTAACTATTGGCTAACAGAAGAAAGGATGAATGCTCTGCCTCCCTTTCTCATCAGGCAGTTAACTGCATGCTTCCTTTGCCAACTGTATGTACTTTGTGCTTCAGCAAATTTCTTTAAGCTGACAGGAATAGAAGTAATGTGTCTCATCAATCAGGCTTTCATCCTGTTTCATCAAACTTCTTAAGCTTTTTTTCCCCTGGCTTTCTGATTTGTTTCTGAATCTTCTATCTCTTCCTCTTAGACCTCCTCCAAAGAATGTGGATGGCAGTGGTTTCCTTCTACAGACACTAGATTTATGGGATTTATAGCATAGGGGGATCTGCTTTACAGTGACTATTAGCCCTTGGGTATCAGCATATGCTTTCTATGCGAAGGAAAAAGGAAATCTATTCACTTTCTGTATTGTGTGCTATTGTTCAAAGTGTGGTATCGAGATCAAGGGGGTCACCAAAGTGAAAGCTATCACATAGTAGTGCTTTCTTGCTTTACAGACAGAAGAATTTCCAAACAGGTTATTTGCCCCGGCAAGAAAGAGCAAAAGTGTGCACAAACCCTTAGTAAAAGATACTTTTCAGGAAACTAGTATCATTCAAGTAGTTCTGAGGTTTAGGTGTAATGTAATGGCACAAAATTAATCTCCTCCCCATTTGGATCTATTTATGCTAATTGATTTAAATCTGTTTTGTGACATCAGGAGGCAGCCATTGTATCTCAAGGCCTGGCATTTGCTTTAGTTGATTGTTTAATGCTGTCTCTAAGCCTGCCCTTTCTGCTTCTCTGAACTCAGGGATTCTCATCTTAAGGTCTACCACCTTCACAGAAACGTGCTATAATTGGGGTTTCTCTAAGGTGGGGTACACATGTGGGAATCTGTCTGCTGGTCATCTCGGAATGTACCAAAATGGCCAAGCACAGGGAGCCCAGTGTGTGGTCTCCCCACTGCCCAAGCTGATGCCCAAGCGAACACCAATCTGGAAATCATAGACGGGCTTCCTCTCCACGGCCGTGATACCAAGCTGGCACAACTGCCTGGCACTGGCTTGCATCCAGCTGGCTTGAAGTGCAACCAGGACTGCCTCTTTCATTAGATCTACCTTTACATGGTCTCACAGTTGCTCTATGATGGAAATAGGCCATTTTGATAGCAAATATTATTCATACAATGGTATTTCAAGTCTCCATATTCTTTCTGACATTGCATGCTGCCTAACTATTTTCTTGGCATTTACATGAAACTGTTTTTCTTTTTAATCATATATCAAAGGTGTCCATTTCTGCTGAATTTGAATTCATGGTTCACTTGGCTTTCATAGGAATCTAAAGAAATAGTGGCTGCTCTTGAAACATAATTTCAGTATTTAGTTGTAATCTGAATTTATTACGGCTGGTGTCAGTCATAAATTCTCTCAGAATTCCATCCCTAAGTGAAAAGCTTATCAAATTACTGATTTCCATTTGCTGTATTTAGTGGATGTATCTGAAATAGTTTAGAACCTTGTAAATAGGTTCTAAGCAAAAATTCAGCTTTGTTTCATCAGGCTTGAAACATGGAGATGAATCTTGCAAGACCTATAATATGTTGTCACCCAGTGTTTGGAAGCAGTTTATCACTTCTTGCTTGTCTTCTGTGTCATATACTTGAGGTCCCATCCCTTTCAGAAAGTCAGCTTTTTCTGTCTGCCTGTAATCATAGGGACTTTTTTTTTTTTTTTTTAAATATACGAGGGTAGTAGTGGATATTATGTCAGATTGCATTTGCTATTGCAGATTGCATGGTTATCATTGGGGAATTTACCTGCGTGATGATCTAATTATTATTTAAAAAAATATTTCTCAAAATTTCTTGTGGCAAAGGCTACCCCTTTTATTTCCAAGCACTGTCTAAAATAATGGATCCTTGAGCTGGACTGGAGTGTCTTGCTTATATTTAAATATTAGTTGATAGTAATTTTATGCATCATGTAAATCTTTACATAATGAAGTGCTTTGGCATTCATCTCATGCAGTTATATTTGCTTTCTGAAGACAAACTAAACTGTCACCGGTGTGTGTAGCATTCCAAGTGCCCTCTACCATTCCAGCCTGATTTGCTTCCAGCTTGTGTGGTTGTATTTTTAAATCAGGAATATAATATTAAAGCATGTATTGGAAATACCAACTTTGAACACAACCCTTCCCAACGGGAATACCTGTGGGTTAAGTGTGGTTTTGGTGTAAAGAAGTGCTACTTTCCTATTGTCTCTTAAAGGACTTGCTCCCTGTTACTCCACAACTGAATCTGACCCTGTTTGCAAGTCCCCGCTCTTCTTTCCTTCTCATATGCAGTGATCTGCGACAATAGAAATAATGTTCAACCTTGTTTTGCCTTGTTAACAGCATGTGGTTAGAATATTGTACTGCCATTTCAGTAATATTTTTACACTTGTCCCCTACTGTCTTGGCTGGTTGCCAGTACAGTGATTTATGCTTTGTTTGCCTCCAGATGTGATTATTGCTTTTCTTTCCTGGATGGGCTATCTGAGCGAGTTCTTCACACGTTAAAAAGGTGGAGCTCTTAAATCAGGGACTTGCCTAAACGAACCTTCAGTGAAAATGAGCATAAAAAATCCTAAAGGAACAGAAAACACCTGGACAAAACTTTCATTTCAATAAAAAATTTGAAACTAAATTATCTTGGCTTTAAATAACGATGTAAGCTAGTAGCCTCATCTTTCTAAATGCAGCCCTGGGCTGCATTTTTTAGTCAAGGGAAACTTTTCTATGACGTTTAGTATGTTCAGTAAAAACTCACACCTTTATAATGAAAAGACAGCTTAAACAGCACATTTTTATAAGCCTTTGATTTCTTTCTTCTTTCAATTTAAGAATTACTTTAACGTCTACTTTAAGGTATGTTGAACCTCAAGGAAGCTAGAATTTTATATTCCTAATCAGTGCGGTATTCAGAGCATTTAATTTTCCAAATATCTTGTTTCAGGTCAGACTCCCTTTTCCCCCACCTTCCCCACGTGTCTGTGGACAATAGTTGACGTAAACAAGTAAGACTGGGCATGTTGGAGGTGAACACAGATCTAATCATGCTTTACTGACCAAAGCAAAGAATTTTGAAGTAAAAAAACTATTTAGTTTGCTGTCACACACAGTCCCCCGCTGTCCGTTGTCGTTGTTGGTCCCGTCCTGTTCCCCCCCCCGCCCCCCCGCCAATGTATGTGCTCCTGAGTTTCTTGGTTTTAAATGTGTACTGCCTCTGACTTGAGTATGGATGATATACTGGCATAGTTTTCTGTAAGATGTAACAAGAAAATGCATTATTAATTTGGAATACATATGAATGTCTTTAGAGGAAATGACTTGAATTCAGACATCTGGAAAATGAAAGCATTATATATTGACCTAGCGTAATTTGCTACGATGCTAGTAATTTCCTATTTATTTGCCTTGGTATCAGTGAAAAGAGTTTTGTATTTAAAACCAGAACTGCTTGTATTATATTATTTAGAACAGTACTCCAAAACCAGAAATGACTAAGGAGAACCACCGCAGCTATATCAAATCAGGCAAGACATACTCCAATTCTGTTGCTTTTAAGTGCACAGGGTCAACATGTATCTATTTGCAAAGGCACCTTCACTTCTGTAGCAACAGGAGGCAGATCACCTGTGTAAACTGATGGCAGTTACTGCAAAAATGTCCCACCAGCTACGAGAAATCTGTGGTTTTTTACAGAGTAACTGTACTGGTTAGCCTCGGAAAGTCCCTGACCCAAGGCAAGGAGGACTTTTAAAAATTAAATAAATAACCGAAGAACATGAAATAGCAATGTGCCCGTCTAGCTTGCAATTCTATTTATTAACGGCAGCACTGTGTGCTGCTTGTTCTTTAGAATCTGTTTGCGCTACCTTCAATTACTTGCTGAGAGCTGCTCAGATCTGGCCTCCATGTCATTGTTTGTATTGCACAGAAACATGAATCAAGTCTGTCAGTCTTTTGATGTGTATGCTAAGTCAACAGTGCAGTCATTGTAAGTACTTATCAAAAACCCTTCCATGTTTTCCACCAATGAAGACAGAACAATTTTTGCCCCTTTGCTTGTTTTTATCATTCTGTGGAAGATTCCTTTAAAAGTGACATTTATTTGTCAGCTGGAAAAAATATCTTGTCAGGTGTTGTTCTTAATTATAGATTTTGAGATTTATGAATCTTACATTTTATTTTTCACTTCAGGACATGATGTCTTAAAAAGCATAAAGTAAATATTAGAGCTAGCATTGCATTTTTATGTTTTCTTACTTTGGCAGTTACCTTATAAAATTCCTCTACTTGCAAGGAATCAGATCTAGCAGTAGTCCTTCCAGAAAGCAGAGGTTTGGACAGGTAGACATTTACTGAATCCCAAAATACAGTTAAATACAAGCTATCCTAATCTCTTTACAGGAGAATATTAAGCTGACATTGTCAGTTTAATTTCATCAAAGGAATAAATGTCCTGTTGCCCCAGGGACTCCAGGAAAAGGTATTTTGAGATTTGGTCATTATGCCAGGCATAATAGTCTCTTTTCTTCTGAATCAGTGTTATGGTCTTAAAATAGGAAAAGCAGCAGCATATAGAAAATAATATATCAAAAAACCCATACACTTTAATTTGGGTTCTCTGTAATGGACAAAAGCTCTGAGACAAGATAAAAACTGTGGTAAAATTCCAACACTGGAAATTAGGTCTTTGTTTCTGCATCTAATATTATTAATCTGGCAGCTTTCGTTAGACCTGCAGGTTTGGTTCTGCACTCCTTAAAGGTTCAAAGTAGTTCAAATCGAATTATTGATGCTGGTGTTGCAGTTTAAGACCAAATGAGAGTGCAGAGACTAAACAGATTCAGATACCAAACCACCTCAATCATAGATATATGGCAGTTTTTGGAATTACACGTCTTCCTTCTGTGGAAGAGGTGGCTCGGTCCAGGAGAGATATCAGCAGGTTAGCTTAATTGCCCTAGCCATGCCACATGTCCTACTTTAGCTATGACCATCCTCTTCCTCACAAGCATCCCTAGAGATCGAAGAGATGGTCCCAAGACCTGTTGCAGGGCAGTGGGTCCCCTGGCGTCTCTCCCTGCGGGACTCCAGGCACTGTCAGTAACCGTGTCAGGCAGGGAAAACCTCATGCTTGGCTGGCTCGATCTTGCACTCGGTGCCTGAGAACTGGCTCAGCGCTGCTGGTGCTCACAGTCTGAAAGGTTCCCCACCATAAGTGACTTCTTCATTCTTACAACTAAACTACCCCTTTATGCTGTAGGGTTAACTTGCTGCTGCAGGATAATCTCTCTAAAATTCTCTGCAGTGAATTTCTCAAATGTGCACTCATTCATTAGATACCTGGTATTAACCCTGGAATTACTGTATTTAGATTCTCACCTATGGCCCATTACTCTGATACCTAATAATAACCACCAACAGTCAATTTTTTTTCCCTTTTATTACATTTAAAACAAACAAGAAAAAGCTAACACATTGCTGCTAATGATACTTGCCATAAAGCTTCAGCTGTACACGTAGCGCAAAAAACAAAAAAAGCCCGCACCAACAACCACCCCCACATCCCCAACCCCATTGAAACAACAAAAAATCCTGTGGCTTTATATAATGCAAAGGTTTCTCAATTGGATTTGATCAAATTTATTTCCAGAAAGTTTCACAGTCAAGAGAGGGGGAAAAAAAAGTTACTCTGTTTAAAGCATAAAAAGATATATATATTAATGGATTCATTTGCATTTTTCTATCAGTTATCTATGAGTCATACTTACATTTTGGAATACAGTACATAGATGAGTCATACAGAGAAACAGCCTCTGCATAGGAAGTTACACAGTCATTTTAGAGTAATGCTGCTTTCCCAAACTGAAACAAAGATGGGCCAACTTGCAATCACAGGTAAATCTCCACAGAGTTGGAGAACTTGTTTAGAAAACCCACTCCCCTCTATGCGTGCAAAACCAGACCCTGATTCAGAGCGTATGGAGTACACAGTTACTAATTCCCGTTAGCTCTGGTGGTCCAGGGAATCTGTCAGGCTCACCACTTCAGCTTATGTTTTTTCTAGAAACAAGATCTCTTAAAGTACAGCTTTAACTTTGGTGTTCTGTCTGAGCCTCCTTCCAGGGCTGTTCTCTCTTTCTTGGAGCTATACGTGCATCTGAAGTCAGGTAGCTAGGTGTGAGACTTCACGTCTGGTCCATGCAAACTCTTACAGAGCACACAACTATCTTTAGAAGTGGTTTGTTGAGAACAGCAAAGTCAGATGCATGTGCCAGGGCAAGGTCCCTCTGAAGTGGAACTGCCGGTGTGACAGCCGTCCCAAATTCGACAGGAAGCCGAGCAGTATCTGCCTGAAGAACTGCAGTTATTGAAGCACACTGCCTAGGGAGATGGAATTGCTACTTCTCATACAAGACCTTTGATGAAGCAGTGTCCTTTGTACATTAATGTGTCCTCTTAAAATTTCTGGAGACTCAGAGAATAGCCTTGTTCTCTTCTGTATGAGACCATTGTTCAAGACAGAAGGAATGAAGAGCTTCCTAGCTTATCCAGGATGCTCTGAATATTCCTGAATGATGGAAATGGTAAAGAGAGAGAGAAAAAAAAAAAATCATACCAACAGCATCTGCTGACTGCCAAATGTGTTGTAATTCCCTAGCCTTTGAAATAAATGCTATTCATAGGCATTGCAAAGCCTGCGAGTGGAGGAACTAAACATACCAAGATTTGAAGCTCTGTACTCAAGAGGCTGGCTATCATTCAGACTGTGGTTTCTGAGTCCAAATAAGAGTAAAACACAAGTTTTCCCAAATCCTGGAAACACAAGACTGCACACCTTTAATCACTGGTATATAGTTTACCTGATTAGTGTTTTTAGAGCATTAGTAACATTCACAGAAGGAAAACGGACATGAAAACTAGAGTATATGCATGAAATATCGGTGATTATGTTATATATGCATCTGAGAATTGTACTTTATTCAAGTCAGGATCTAATCCAGCTCCCATTAAGTCCGTGGGAATTTTGCCAATGAAAACAATAGTAACAGGATCTGGCCAAAATAATTTAATCCACCCTCTTCAGCTGCTGTGCTCACAGCAAGAATGTTGCCATTAAGAAGTTTATATGGACATAAATTTTCACTTTAATTTCCTAGAGTTTGTCTACTTGCTTAAAATTGCATTTGTGATTAAAAAAAGAGCAACACAGTGTATTATGGTTGCATTTTAATCACTATAAGTTCAGGAATAAATAGAAAAACAGCTTAAATATTTTATACAGATTATATTGCAATCTTGAATTAACAATTCATTTTGGAGTTGTTTATTTCTTTTTCTTTCTCTGTTGGTTTATTTTTCTTCTGTTGGTTCAGATTTCCAAGCTGCTACGTGAGGGTGGCCTTGATGGGTTTGGATTTTTTTTTTCTCCTATAATTGCATTCTGGAAAATTGTCGCTATGCATTCTGTATCACTGAATCACATCTTGCTTCATGCTGTGATTCCATTCCAAGAGGAAGAAAGGTTTAGGGGTGTATCATACTAAGACTATGTTTAATAGGCTGCTACAAACCTTTGGAGGATGCAAGACACTAATGCAGGGAAGTTTCCAATAGCTGAAGAGTTTTTGAAACCAGTACGCCAAGGTTTACAAAACCAGACCCTGCTTGTCAGTGCTGCCTGTTGCCTGTGAACTTCATTAGGAGCTGCCCAGACCAGGAGTTGCTCAGGTTTAGCTCCTTGGCTTAGAACTTCCCCAGGGAGGAGAAGCCGCCTCATTTGGAGACCTGGTGGCTTGTCCCCCTGTGCCTGGCATCTGTTCGGAGCTGACTACCCTTAAGAAGCTCTGCAACTCCATGCCCTTCTTTCTCCTCCCTTTCTGGGGTACAACACTGAGTCATGAGCTGTGCAAACACCGCAGCTGCAGTCAGCCCTTCACAGAGAAGGCAAGCACTGATATGCTCCTATACAGGCTTCAAGATTTCTCAGCAGTATGGGGAAAATATAGTTCTACTGTGGCCTGGACATGGAAGGGAAGAGTTTGGGAATCTGTAGAGGCTGATCCAGAGTGGAAACATGTGAGTTAGGGTCTGTGGCAGCTGCTTTTGCTGCTGTCAGGATACTGGTTCACTTTACAGCCTGCACTGTGCCCATCTACAGACACTATTGCAGGGATCAGGTACATTACGCCTCCTGAAATTGCCACTTAAAGCATTCAGGTTTTGAAACAATTGTCTCTGGTTTGTTTCCATGACAGCTTGGGAGTGAAAGGAGACAGAAGCAAACCAGACAGTATGCACAGTGGTTGCCATTTAAGAGTAACTACGCGTCTTGTCGTACCTTGCACTGCCACCATTTCCTGTTCTAGCAACCTTCAGCAAGGATAACTGCATCTTCCATGGCTTCCCTGCCTCTCTTCCCTTTTTTCTCCTGATGTCCCCACAACCTTGTAATATCATCTTGTCCGACCTTTGTTATTAAATTTAAAAAGTCACTGAAAATTCAATTCTCCTCCTCCTTTTTGCTTTCCCTCTCCTCTTTTTCTCTTTTGAGTCTAGCTGTACTACCTCTCCTGTTTTTGAATCCTTGAAAATCTTTGGAGGTTAAGCTAAGGCAAAAATGTACCATGCATCCATTTTAACACCTCTTTATGGCCGCATAACAGTGTCTAGTATTCTTATTAGGAAATCTGTTGATATTCCTACCTTTGCTTTAAGTACAAAGCAAAAGAAAACTTTCCCAGTGAAGCCTAGTCCAGGTGGAGGGGAAAGCAGGAGCTAATAACGTGCTTACAGTGTGCACCGCCGTGTACACACCTTTTAGTTGCCTACTGACACCACTGAGAAATTGTGTATCTTGACCCCACCTGCCCAGAGGCCAAACTTTAGATTCACTTTTGGATTTGCTCTATGTTTCATATTCTTGCCAGGGTCTTGGATGAGGTCTTGGTGGTGGTATCTGCACCCTTGTCTCTGCCATTTCTTCTAACTTTGATATTGTGGCTCACTTTTCCTTTCCCCTCATTGTCTAGTCTTGGTTTCTATGACTATCTCAGTATTGCAGTGCAGAGATATGTGCAGTAGCTATGTATTTTTTTAGAGTATCTTTAAAAAACATTAATATTATAACTGCAAAGGCTGTTACCCAGGAAATATTTGGATCATTTCACAGTGGATATCTGAATCCTATTAGTGGGTAGTGAAGGTTACAAAATTCTCATACTGTCTCCTAAAAATATTTGGAAGGATTTTATGTGTGTCTCTGCAAAACCATTTAATTCTGCATTCTGACTATCTGGTTATAAAGTTGATTGTATATTAGATTTGGCTTATAAAAAAGAGAGAGCAAAATTCAGTGGATTGAATTAAAATCCTGAATAGGAAATAAGATAGAAAAACATTCCTCCTGGATATATTGAGTTATGAGTTATGTGACTGAATATTATTTTCTATCTATGTTTAGTGAATTATTTATTCCAAACAGATTAATTACAAAGATGACTGAAAACAAAACAAGATCTCTCAACATATAGTTACTTGATTTTGGGTGGGGTGGTGGGTTTTTTGATTACCTAACCTATTGAGAGAATCCATGAATCTCTATTATACTACTTAATGGCCTGGAAACACATTACAACAGCATAGTAGCTTATTTATAGCTATATAAAGTTGAATTACTTCTAATGAGACATTTGCATACAATTATTGCAATCACACTGAAATGGAACAGCTACCTCAGCACATTCTTGAGACTTTGACTGAAGAACTCTGAGGATTTCCCTTTGCAGCTGCTGGAAAAAGTAAAGTTCTGACCCATTCTCCAGTATGCGGTACATGCACTACCACTGCTGCTGGAAGGAGGGAGCCCGTGTTGTTCCAAAGCAAACTGTAAATACCAATTCCCCTGAGTAGTCCCATAGGCTCAGTGCAAAATATGAGTAACTAATGTTTTCACGGATGTCAGCTCTCATAGTAAGTCTGTTTTCTATTTCAATTAATATTTTGCATAAATCAGTGTCTCAGTAAAATAAGCAATACCAGACTGAAAAGAACACAAGGCAACTGTAATTAAGCCACATGTTTAGTAATGTGCTGAACAAACAATGGAAAAAATTACTCTTTGGTTACTAAATCAATTGTAATCAACCTCATTCCACCCACTCATCCACCTCTTTGAGGGGATAATACAGCTGTAGATATCAGGAACATATCCAGCAACTAAATTAATAAAACAAAATTGGTGGTTCAGCTACACGTGTTGGCATGAATGTATTACTCCCTACAGCTTTATCTCTACAAACATCTTTTTGCTCCCAGAGGGCACTTTAAAATACATACTATTAAAATAAATATAAAGAAATTACTCAGCCTTATAATTATAGCATCTTTTAAGAGTTTCTCTGCCTGTTGCCAAATGGTTTGGAATATGATGGATTATTGCTAACAAACTATTTATCTCCAATAGTCAAATATAACCTACGGGCTTATATTGCTTTAATCCATATAAAGTGAATACGGCTTTCAGAAAGTTTGGTGTCAGTTTGCTGTCAGGCAGCTTGTCAAGCTCAAAATGGTCACATAAGATAGTGGATTCAGTGGCTCAGTGACTACCATCAAATGGTATGGGATAACAAATCAGTGATTCTGCCACTTTGATGTAAATACAAGATAGTACGGGATCATCATTCATCAAACCTTCCCTAACAGATGTGGCAGGGGAAAGGCATTTCCTGCCTACCAGAGTGAGGGGGAAGATGCAAAGGGGCAGGTTTAACATCATCTGTAGCCTGAAGCCAAAAATTATGTTTGTTAGCTACATGGAAGGCTTGGCAACTGGTCATGGCTGCTGACTGTTCTGCTGTGGTGTATCGCTTGTTCCTGCCAAAAAGGAGTGGTGCTGTTAACTAGAAAAGCATAAAAAAGTGACCGCTCAATGTCCATGTGTTTGCAACAAGGAGCAAGGCAGCATCCTTCCTGCAGGAGAGGGAAGTCATTGTTTAAGGCAGTGATACTCATATACCCAAGGCAGCTCCGCTGCACCTGTCTGGAAGCTCGTGTGGACAGAACTGGACCACAGGCTGAACCCTGACATTAATTTTAACATGTGTCGTAACACACAAACATTGCTGGAACACATACACACGCTTTTATAAACCTTGCTAACTGCAACAAGGGAAAGTCACCTGTCTTACCAATGACTCTAGATTTGGTTATCTGGCAAATTGCTGTATTCACATACAGTATGAAGTGTTTGGGAATTCATCTCAGGTGAAAAGCATGCAGAAAGCGTGCTTAATGCTTTTATCTTATTAACCTGTAACTATTAGTCAGTGAGCTGTTTAAAGAGCTAAGTACTACTTAAAAATAAAGGCCATTACCTTGCTAGCTCTTTGGCAGTCTTCAAAGAGTAGAGATGGCTTATGGGCATGAAAGAGAATGAAAGAAGCCAAGTTCCTAATTCCTGGGTTGAAATCCCCTGGAGGTGCTTCCCTAAAGAGGGTAGATCCAGATCCCCAGAGCCTATTCCTAAAGAGAATACAAAACTACATTGCTTTTCTGTATTTCTTACGTAAGATTCCACTAATCAGGATTTCCTGGATAAATGAATGTCAGCTAAATCTTAATTTTTGTGGGCTTCCCACAGAGTAGTGATTATTAAATCCAATAAATACCTCCTACAAATCTGTATATGCAATGCTAAAAGAGTAATTCTTATTGTAGGGAAAAAAAAACTTTATAGCTTTACTTGTGGTTTATAAATATTAATGAAATATTTTTTAGTAGATCCTTGTAAACTTAGAAGGTATCTAGAAAGTGTATGCAATTACTACATAATGAAATCAAGAATTTGAAGGAAGTGGAGTCAAATCTTGAAAGAAAATTTAAGTTTGCGTGAAAGGTTCAGATACACACCTTCGGTGATTTTTAAAACCACTCTGCGGTCTAAGTTACATTACTGCCTTGATGCTTTTGAAAATCTTGGGTGCCTATTTTTATATTGAAATCACTTGTTAGAACTCTGTAAGTGGCTTGACCAAAACCACAAAAATTAATGAGAGGCAAAGTTAAGAGCTGGAAATGAAAGTCCTTATTTTCATTTTTAAGATCATTCTTCCATAATCAACCTCTGTGTGTGGTGGAGTGATTTTATTCCAGCTTTCTTGACTCCAGAGATACACAAATGTTACCCATCTAACTGTCTTGAGATGCCAGTATGTTCAGTTTTGAATATTCAGTGAAATTGTGCCATAAGATCTGTGAGTGACGATGAGACACCAGGCACAGACATCCCTGGACCTTGTGATCTTATGTTAGTAACCAAGTAAGCTGAAGTGCCAACTGCAGCAGCAAGCTTGTGCTCTCATGCGCCTGCTTTGAATATTTGGTGGTGGAGGCTACAGCAACAGCTAGATAAATAAAACATTAAACTACAGAGAAAGCATAATAGCATGGAAGAGTTGTCCGTGGCTGTGGCTGTATTCTCACATCTTCAGTGGGAAGTGGAATAGGACAGGTGCCCTCCAAGCCCATTTATTTCTTTCAGCGTTGTTATCTCAGAAGGTAGTCAGAATAATACAGTGTGTGCAAATAATCCTGGCATTGGAATGCAATGCTACTCCCTTGGTGTAGCATTGCTCTTCTAGGGGGAGGGAGTTGGGTTCAACAATGTACATGCTGCTGCACTAAGGCAAGACAGGTTTACTGACGAGAAGCAGCTGGCCAAGGCAGGAGCCCAGATAAGTATAACTTTCTGCACTGTGTAGGCATTATAGACAAAGGGTTAATAACAAGCCCAAGTATTCTCACCAAACCTGAAGTAATTCCAGAGTGAGTAGCAGCCTACCACTTCTTTCATTCCCCCTTTACTTTATCGGCAAATGGAGAGTATGTGAAATAAATATTGTGACCATATGAAATAAATCCAGGTGAACCTGTATCTACAAACTTATCATATGGCAACTTGGTTGAGACGTCAGTTCTGCGAGTTGGTAGAAGTGGTCACATTTGGGTTGGCGTCATCAGCTGGCAAGGGGTGGAATGTACTCCTAGCAATCGTTTCCTGTTACATTTACAAAAGCAATGCCAAGAAGTGCTCATGCAGCTGAAGGATGGGAGGCTGAATGAGATGTGAGTCAGACCCTGAGTCAGCTATCCTCCAAACAGCCAAAAGCTGCTTTATCATGTATTACTGCCAATGCACTTGAGAAGTGGGTACCAAGCTAGAAGGACACCGGTCACTGCTGGGGAGGGGGATACTGAGGAAGCCATTACACCTTGCTCCCTGGCACCCTGCTAGTGGGTGGCTGTAGGGCCACTGCCACAGCTCCTTTTGGTTCTCAAGCTGTGCTTCAGCCCATTTAAAACCTTTGTGTCTTATGGTGGTACAGGCACCATGGAGTGAGGGACGCTTAGAGGAGCATTCAGCTTTTCCCAGCTAGACTGGCAGGTTGAGATGGGGTATTAGCTACCTCCTAGGAGTGGAAATGGTGTCCTACTGAAATCACATAAAGCTCAGTGGTCTTACAGTGTGTTTAGTATGAATCAAACATAAGTAAAGGATAAAGAGAAAAGAGAACAAATGTTGACTTCGTCAAGATATATAACATGTCAAAACCCAGGAGAAAAATTGGCAGTAATGATCTAGCAGATGAAAATAAGTTGCTTTGCATTACTAATGGACAGTTTACATTACAAAGCCACTATTCCATATTACACGTTATGCATACGTTATATAATGTCCTCCCTATCTCGAGTGGATAAATAACATTAGCACAAAGCTGACATGATTTATGGCAAGAATGAATCTCTCTCTATTACCCTTTTCTGATTAAGTTTCTGTAAGTATTTCTATCACGTATGAACTACTTCACTGGCCAAGCTAATTCCTGGAGTAACTCCCTTGGCTCCAGTGGAAGCATTCCAAAGATGATTTTTTAGCTATACAGTAAAATAGGTCATACATTGAATAGATGGACGTTATAAAACAAAGTACTTGTGCTAATTGGCAATGGCATAATCCCATCACCCTAGAGCAAGTGGATTGCTTCTAGCCTCCATTACAGCTATCTCTCTTTCTTTCTTTTCTTTTTCTGCTGTTTGTATTCTAAAGCAATTAGCTCCTTGAAAAGTGTTTTTCCTTTCATCTGGAGACAGCTTCTACTTCTGCTTATGTTTTTAGTGATACTAGAAGCTAGTATGACTTTGCTTGTTCTGATAGAAGTGTACCATTGTACTTAAATTGCCCATCATCTTGCAACTGAAGATCTCACAGCATATTACCAATCCTATGCCTCATAACACTCAGAAGGTAAATAGGTACTTTTATAGATATTTAATAAACAAGAAGTTAAAACTCTCTTGCCTTGAAAATTGTAATGGGTTTAGAGCGAGCGCATGTTGGGAATGGTCCTTGTACATTCACATACCAGTTGTTCCTTCTGGTGGAAATCTGACCATTGCTTGGTGGACTGTGCATCTAAAAGGACTTCACGTTGTGGGTGGAGGTTACATCAGCACGCTGACGGTTTGCGTGTGGTCCTGGATCTGTGGCAATAAGCTGTTACATTTCTTCCTAATGTATTTCAGATCACTGCAGAATTATCACATCATCACACAAATGATCAGTGCACTTTTGAATCCAGGAGGGAACCAAATACAACACAAAAGTGCATATGTGTAATTTCAGAATTTTAAATGTGAGCTGCCGCTAAAAGGCTCATAGGAAAATGCTGCTACATACTGAGGTGACAAAAATGTCTTTACAGTTTTAAAATTTCAGATCCAGTTTTTTCAGAGAGCTCAGCAACATTAATAAAGATGAAAAAAAAACCCAAAGTTGTGTTAATTATGCATGTACAGAAGTCCAGGAAATGTGGGAAATCTTGAAATTATGAGAAGAGAGTTTGATGTTCTATTTAATATTTAATTTCATTGACACACCCCCATAATTAACAAAAAGCTAAATTGTGCCTGAACTTTTTAAAATGCATATGGACTGACACTAAGTATGATCATTTTCAGTCTTAAAGGAATAAAATTGAGAAAATGGCAAGCAATCAGAAACAAAAGTTACATTACATGCCTAACTATTGTATCTATAGTGGCCACTACTACTCCTATTATAATACACAAGAGAATTTGAAAGCATTTAGATTTGCTTTTCCAGCTGACAATCTGCCGCAGGTGCTGTGCTATTATAAATAACTATTCAGCTGTTATGCATTATTGTCTAAATCACCATTTTGAACCTGAAGTATAAGCTGTACAACCCATAGATCAAATCTAAGAAATTGGCTCTTGTTTACAATGTAGTTATTTTAAAGGAAGAAAATACCCAGGAAATCAAACTCGCAAAGAATTTTAATTATGCTACTTGTTCCTAGGAGCAGTATTAGAGTTTTACATTCCAATACTGTGTGCATGGGAAATGAAATACACAACACCTGTTAACAATATGTACTCTGATGAATGCTTGGCTAAAAATTGGTTTCTGGTTTTTTTTTAATTATATAGGGTGGGGAGAAAGAAGATTGAGTCCATTTTTTCCATAACCAGACAAATACTATTGACTTAGTATAACGATTTACATTTTATTAACATCAGATGAAATCATATAGAGAACTTTTTTTGGACTGATACAGAAATAATTATGACTACCATTACTACATGAGTGATAATGGGATTCATGAATAGCAGCAAAAGGTGTAGGTAAGACTGGAAAAATGGTTTCCATCATAATCCCCTACTTGCAGTCTCTGATTTTTAGTTCTCATTTGGCATCAAAAATTTACATGGCTGAGTTCAACTTAAAAAATGCTTTATTTGGATTGCATTCAATTTCTCTATATTTTCAACAAAATAACTTTTCACTGTGGCTATGAGAAAAAATATTTCCCTTCTCTATATATAAAACAGCCAGTTACAGTTTATACTTTAAAATGCTGCAGAGGCAGTTAAAATTTAAATAGTCATTTATCAAGAGTAATGTCTTTGTTGGTTTGGGTAATGTGGAGAAGGTAGTTACCAAAAAGTAATACATGATTCGTGTGATAACATAAAAGCAAGAGGTAGAAGACAAACTAGATTGTGCTTGATAGACCCAGGAGATAAAACTTTAAGTCAATTTTCTGTAGGAAAGCCTATAATCATCTTTTGAAGCTAAATCTGGTTTTGGAGCTTGATCCTCTTTTCATCAAAGGCAGCTTCAAAATTTACATCAGAGGAGGTAAAGAGGAAGAAATCACCTTTGAAAAAGTATCCCTGATCCTCCATTTTTGGGACTTTTCATTTTTACTGCATTCAAGTTCTAATTGCTAATTTTATAAATAAGTAATGGCTCAGTCCTACCATCCCTGTGTAGGCTGAACTCCTCTGGGGCTTTTGCTGTAAATTGCTGAGCTGCTGCCCTGCTGAGGGGGCTGCAACGCTGAGTTAAGGGAGGCCTTGACTAGGGATGTCACTGCACGGGTGCAGTGCTGGTTCCGAGCAAACCCAAAGGTTGAGGAGAAAAACTGGAAATATTACTCATGCAGCCTAACAAAGCCGTGTGCTTCTGAAGACAAATGCTTCCACTGCAGGGTTCTCAGGGAACAAAGGAAGTCGTGGCCTTTACAAAGTACGCACATGGAATAAATACTTGTATACAAAGTCTGACTCATGGCTCGTGTAAAGAATATGACTAACTTCTTAGTCTAATTCATTAATTCTAAATAATTTCCTTTCAAATGCCATCCCCAGAAGCAGTTTCTATCAGAGCTATTTTTTCTCCTTTTGCCACAGATTGTTTTTAAAGAATTATGGGAAATGACAACAGTAGAACCAAAGTTCGATTTTTCACAGATGAAAATACAAAATGCATGAAGTAATGTAATCCAGTTAGACAAGTGAGTAAATTATATCTTGGTTGCAACAGTGCACCTCTTGCTGAATATCAACAAGGATATGTTCCCTTCTTCAGAGTAAAAATAATATTTGCTGTAATGTAAATGGTTCTGAATGTCCCTGGCAGTATATGCACAGATGCCAAATAGCATTAAAACTTGAGCGGAATCTCATACGTTTCGTTTGCGAGGAAGACTGTGTTCGCAGATGTTAAAATGAGGAGGATGATTCATTTACGTTGCTTTACCATAATGAAACTCCATTAACTTCAATCATCTTCCTTCAAATTTCTCCTCAACTAAATGAGAAAAGCAGAAGCTCATGTTCAAGGAACATTTCAAACAGTGCACCGAGGAAATTTAGAAACAGAATGAAAACCTAAGATACGCATGTGGGCAGCTCTGCTCCCTGTGGACCAAAATATGCCGTTGTTCTTCATAACCCAACAGTCACAAGGATCAACAGAGTATGGCTGGCTGCTCAAGCTGAGGGGAAGGCTGGTTGAGGTGAGCTGTGCCGCAAAATCCTTTGAATTTTGAGTTCCAAGATACAGAAGAACTCAAGAATGGGTCAGACTAATTAGGCACTCACTCTCCAAGAGGCTAACTTTAGATTCTGCCTCAACTAAACCAATGAATTACTTTAATAAATATGTTATGGAAGCATTTGACCCCAGTTCTAGCAGAAATCCGTGAATGTTCCTCATGACATCACAGGCAGAGCTGGTATGCAGTTAAACTGATATTCTTAGCACAAATATATGTGCTGGCCTCAGGTCCTCTGCTCAATGAGTTTTATTTTTACTAGGAGTAATATGCTTAAGCTCTCTAGAGCTCTGCAAATTCATTTTTTACATGCAACTACATAATCTTTTTGGAGTGAATATGGACATTAACTCCTCCTTGCAGCTCTCCATAAACATCTGCTTGCACAGCAGATATTTCAAATTCAGAATCCAGGAAGGAAAGTGCTCCCAGGACTGATTACTGAGTTATATACCCTTTTATTTTAATGTACTCTGCCAAGATGAGTCCATAACCTCAAATGAGTCAGGGAAGAAAAGGGGAAGGGCAATAACAAACAGCTTCATCGTAATTTTAACCATATTGCCTAGTGATCACAGAATAACCTTTATGCTTAGATATTTAAGGAGACTACATGGACACATTCTTCCTGAGCGTGCTCATCCACTCATTGGGATTTTTACTCTGTGATTCCAAGTACACAAGGGGAAGACACGTGTGCCATCTACCCCAAGTTTATTACTTGGTTCTGGTGGCAGGGACACTTAGGATTGTAAAGTGGAGGTACGTTTGCCATGCTGACTCTCCAGGTATTGCTGCTATAGTGCAGATCCTGCTCTAAGACATCACTTAAACATTACGTTAGGTCCCAGTAATTCAGGCTTGCCAGTCCATATTAAATAAGTAAAGAAATATTGAGACACCTTGAAAGCCGTTTGTGCAGTCCAACAAGCACACAAATGTGCAAAGAAAAAAATACAGTCAATTTAAACTGGAAATATTGACAAGCTTAAAGTTGCACACAGATCCAGGCTGGCATAAAAGTCATAGGGCATTTTCTTTCTAAAGATGGTTTTGTAAGCTCCAGTGTACAAGCCAACTTGCGTCTTAGGTAATTACGGTCTCCCTATTGAAAATCCCCCTGTAATTTCAGCTGGATGTATTTTTTCACTTACTGCCCTAAATTGTTATACGTTATTCTAAAAGCTGGTTAACATCATACGGAGAAGGTGGCAAAAAATCAATAGAGCTTCATAACAAAGACATGAAAGAAGTAAAATATGAAATCTCTGAAAGAAATGATGTTCCCTTTTGGGGGCAAAAGGGCAAGGACAATGGAATCAGTGAATTTTTATTTTTTTGTAGGCTTTGCTATGTTATTATGTGTAATAATAGTTTCAGGCTTTTATTTTACACAGTTGTGCCTTTCTATCTTCTTTGGTCTGCCAACAGAATGAAATAATAGTTCAAACTGAAAAGTCAAGTTTTGACTATCAAAATGAAATTTGAAGACGGTTTGCCCAAAAGACAAATGTCTCATCTTTTCCATGGAGTTTAATATTTCAGTTCATGCAAACTTGTCAAGATTAATGGTAGTTTATACCTTTAGGAAAGACATAGAGGAGATTGGAATCTGAGCTCAAAAGGTAGTCTGAAGAAAGAATATACACATATGTATTATATAAAACCAATACTTGCATATATGTTTACTGCATGTTTTAATATGATATATGTAAAATTATATTCAACAATTTTTATCTCTGTTTGCCATTATAATATATTTTGTTGTTTCATTTGGGTTCTTTCCTTCTGGTAATTTTTCTTACTACATTAATTGGCTTGCTCCCCTGAAGAATATAGCTGTCAGTCAGTGCAACAATCCTTTCCTATGCACTCTCACTAAACCCAAAGACTTACATTAAGTTTACATTAAATTATTTGTCTGTTCGTTGTCACCAGCGTACTCACAGCTGTATAAGACTTAGAAAGTCAATCCCTCTCCTGAAGGGCTTACAGTCATTCAATGGTCAGCGCTGTTCTTTTTGTCTCATCTTGAATGTGAGAGTTCTTAGTGGATTGTTTTGGTCTGAATGCTGACTGTGATCTACGGAGATTTTGGTTTTGTTTTAGCAATTAGTGACCTTGGGGTAGGTAGTCTGAAATAGCTGCACTCTAAATTAACCATATTGCTTTATCTTATGCATTAGGTCTCATAGTTTATATTCTTGAACTAAAAGGTACTTAGAGGGGAGAAAATCCCAAGTTTTCTTAGTTTGTATTGATAATGTACTGCACTGTTACATGCACATTTACATTACTTCTACAATGTAATCATAGCGAGGGACAGTCTTGAACTATTGGGTTAAATACATTCATATTTCTTCTTGAAGTTCTTGTTGGCAAGAAAAAGTACAGGTCCCCTGGAGATGAACTACATGTCCTTTTAAGTCTTTTCTATCTAATTTTTAGGATTTCTATGAACCTCAATTCAATTCTTGGCACTAGATATAGCAAGCAGTCTTTCAGCTAAGATCAAGAATAGAATCAATCTAATATTTGCTTTTATCCTCCATTGAGCCACTTCTCTTTATGGGGAGAGGATAATGGAATCATTGATAGAGTACATGTTTTACTTCCTTCATTCTGTATGTGTATTGTTTTGAATAATTGAAATTTATGATTTGCTAAATTTAACTTGTGCTTTCTTTTTGTCAGGCCAAGTACTAATGTTACAGGTCTCTCAAAATCACTATCAAATCACATGGAAATTTTGCCTACCTATTAATTAAATAGACAGGGAGAGATTCTGAGCTAGATTGTATTGAAGCATGGTGAGCTCAAAGAAACAGCATCTTTCCGTAAATAACTCAGGACTCTGTTTATCCTGCTGCTGATACACTGAAGCAGTTATCCTCTTGCATTTGTATCTTATTTAATTGGATATTGCCTGAGAAATGGCAGAATTATCTTTTTGTTTTAAAAACAAGTTTCTCTGACAACCTGGGATTTATGTGTTTCTTTTTCTAGTACATAATCATGCCCTGAATTTTTTTCTGAAGATGTATGATATGTAAAACAGAAGAACATTACCTAGAGGGAATACTGTTCCCTGGATAGAGTATCTGCGGTGAATGTTATAAAAGAGCCAGGAGAGGATGATTAATTACTATGTTAATGCACCTACGTCCAATAATGCATGACTTCCTATTGAGAGCCATGTAGCACTAATGTACTGCTGCTTTCACAAATCACCCATTTGCTACTAAGAGGGTCAAACCCAAACACTGTATGCAAGATCTCCATACATGCCCATATTTTCTTGATACTTGTCCCACAGGGCAAGGATATAAGCCATTTGTTGTTGGGAGGGCTGGCAGCTGGGGGAGTTATATGTCCATCTGATGTTGTTCTAACAAGCCAGGTTCTACCAGGATTTTCCATCTGCTTTTTGTTCTGAATTTGCCTATGTATAATTACTGTGCTTGGTGATGCTTAACTTGAAGGTGAATGGAACCATGTTTGCAATTAAATGTTTTCATAGGATCTCTATCAAGAAGAGGATGTGTGAATAGGCTTGGAGTTTACAAAAACTTTGCTTTTTAAAAGAAGGCTTCTGAAAATTCATTCCTTTTCTTGAACTCATAAACTTCATCTGCTGCTGAAAAGCAAGGACCTCTGCAAATGAGTTACAAAATCAGACTTAGTCACTGGGGTAGAACTTTGGAGGACTCAGTGGAATATTTTGGAGCTCTGCTGGTTTTTGTTCCAATTGCAGGTGGCCTGTGCCATCAAAGTCCTGTAAAGAGTCACATGCAGCTGTGACCTTTTTTCCCCTTCCAACATGGACCTGTGTGATGCAGGAGAGCCTGCTCCCTCTCCAAAAGATGTGATTTATTTACCAAAAGGACTGTCAGACATTGGAACAGGCTGCCCAGGGAAGTGGTAGAATCACCATACTTTTTAAACACCATGGAGGTGTTTAAAAGATGCGTAGATGTGGTGCCTAGGGACATGGTTAAGTGGTGGATTTGGCAGTGCTAGGTTAACAGTGGGACTCAATAATCTTAAAGGTCTTTTCCAACCTAAACGATTCTATGATTCTGTATTGTAAGGAAGAGGAAAGTGTTTCTAGGAAGACAGCAGTGTAGTTCATTACGCACGAAGCAGCTTGGAATTGCTGTACTCAGGTTGCTTCGCTGCAGCATTAGCAAAATGCAAATCTGAAGACCTGATGAAAATTGAGGAGAGCAACCAGCTCTTCACCCAGCCCGTGCCAGGGCTGAGTGTAAGTGGGCCACATGGTTCTTTTATAGGCTAGAGGTAGCCCAGGCGCCATGAGACAACAAGCTTTAATCAAAGTCAGAAAGGGGAGAAGGAAAGTGTTCCCTCTGAGATACTCCTGTGCTGGGTGATACTGGCCTTGGCAAAACATCTCAGAGACCTGAGTTCTGGTTGCTTCTCAGGTAAGTAGAAGAGTACTTACTGTGTAACACTACGTAAAGCCAGATTTTCAAATACGGTCTGTTTAAATTACACATGCTGCAAGAGACACTTTCAGGGAACCTTTACACCTAACACAGCTACACCAGTGGAGAAGGAGCTCCGCTGTTGTTCTCCTCTGACCTGGAGTGTCTGTGACCATTAGCAATCATAGAAAATCTACCGTGGTTACCTGCAGTAGCAAAGGACTAGACCAGAGTTTTAAGATCACTACTTGTGTTGCACTTGCAAGCCCTGCATTTGAAGGAAATTAAAAAGTGGCCTGAAGTACTCACATGTGCATACAAATGTGGGTTTTGTAAACATGAAGGATCTACATGAAATTGGAAGGAATGGCTTAGTGCCACTGCTGATTCTTTTTTGTTGGTGTCTTTTTTTACATCTAACCTCTGCAACACTATCTAAAAATTTAAATTAGAAAGTAGGAAGTTTAGGAGCTCACTACTGGAGATGTGGGCTGAACTTCAGTCAGTGCTCAGCTTCAATCAACCTGCTCAGTGCAGGTTTTGTGTAAGAAAGAATACAGTCCTTTAATATTGAGTAAGAGAAATGGAATTAGCTCCTTCTAAGGGCTTTGAGCCTCCATATCTTTTACACTGAAAATGTTCATGGAAGTCACTGGGCATTTTCAGTACCGGAGGAATGCAGGGTTAAGTCCAAAATCTACCTGTTACTGATTAGATAACATCAGAATGAATGTACACAATCTTATATTGCATCCAAATATCACATTTGATTCCCCAGTTTTTACACCTCACTGTGTGCGGTGCTTGCAGCTCTGAATAATGTTCTTATTTGGTTAGATGTATATACACAGTAAAAGGGGAAGTAACTGCAGCTGTACTGCTGTCAGCTTCAGAGCTCGGCACAAATTGTAGGAATTCACAGTGTGGGTTCTACACAGAGCTAAGCAATTCTTTAAAATACTATGAATAATTCTACAAAACACTGCAGGATCCAGCTCTCTGAACCTCATTCAAACAGATTTCTGACTGCTTTTGGAAGCGTGATTGGTGTATGTGTGTCAGTGAGGGTCAGGGTGTTTGAGCAGGAAGAGGACTTACGTACATGTTGAATCTCACACTATAAATCAGAATCTTAGTGGGTAATGGGCAGGTTCTCATCTGCTGTGACCCAGCTAAGACAGAGGTACTCTATTTAGTGGTTTGCGCTTTTTAAGAAACTGATGATAAACTTCGGAAAGTGGCAAACTGCTCAGAAACAGTAGCAGACCTTGAAACAGCTGCAGAAGTCCCAGGAGGTCCTTGCTTTATGTGGGGCACTGCAAAGAAATTGTTTTGTCATACCAGCTCCCTCAGAACATCAATAAACTTTGCAAAATATGTTAGCTTTTTCTTTGTTCTCATTACTGTTCATCCACCAAATGCTCGCATTTTATTTGATCTTGCAGGTAAGTGCTATTACTCTGAACTGTTGCTGCTTCTGTGAGTCTGCATGTAACAAAGCTGACAGAGAAAATGTTCCAGCATAGCTTAGTTTATTAGTCTTCCAAGTTTAAAAAATAGGACAAAGAAACAAGAAATACTGATGTATATTGTAATGAAAATGCAGTTCAGTCTCCAAGTCTTCTTTCACTCAGTATACTTTGTAAATTACTCCTAAATACTCCAGAAAATATGGACATTTAAGTCCAGATTCTTAGCTGGAGTAACTCCATCCCTCCATCAGTCCCAACAGATGTACTGATTCACACCTGCTGACATCTGAGCTTTACTAATTGTTGTTGATATTCTTGGGATGTACATTTAGATATTTAGTTTGAACATCATTTTCAAGAAGCTGAAAATGTTGGGACGTCGTTAGGGTAACTGCGGAGATAACTGCATGATGCTATCCTTGTAATTGTTATTCAAGCAATGCTTACAGTAGTTACTACCACTATTTGGATTAGGAAGACTGCAAGATCTGAATAAAACAGGCATGGAAACATTGCTTCATGGTGTGTAATGTTCTTGAGATGTTGTCTCCTGATGTTTCTCCACACAGGCCTCGAGGCGGCGGTCAGTGGCTCGGGAAGGCAGATGCCAGCACTGGCCCTGAGGTGGCACAGGCCTCGTGGCGCGGGGGTACCTCAGACCTCCTCTGCCGCCTTCCCACCGGGGCTGGTGGTCCCCCAGGCCCCACGGCACCGCCTGTAAGTACGCCGTGTCCCTGCGCTCCTGTGCCCTCCCTACGAACACCGCCCCTGACGTTTGCTGTGCTGTGCAGTTCACCCATGCTGGTGTGACACTGACTGGCTGCACAGACCGCAAAGAACTGAGCGGACCAGGTGGAGCCGGCGGGCTGGCGGCTCCCTCCTCAGGTGGGCACCCGAGGCACCCACACGCTACGCCCCTGGCAAGGGCCGTGAAGGCTGGTCACCTCAGCCCTGCCTGCCCCAAGCCCCGCGGGCGATGCCGGGCTACTCTCAAGGCATCCGCCACCCGGGCCCGCCACTCTCCCGCGCCCGAGCCGCTGCCGCTGCCCGCGGACGGGGAAGGCCG
>JAVJGI010000065.1:37534995-37557811 GCA_035590275.1 Ibycter americanus | reverse complement strand
CCCCCCCCCCCCCCCCTCATATTCCACACTGATACGGTTTCTGAGTTTACAATAGTATTAAATATGCTGTAAATGAAATACTAAGATATAAATAAGAACAAGCCAATACTGAGCTTTTTTTGTAAATCTCGCTTGGTAACTTTTTTGCTAAAACATTTAAAATTCTGTACTGTAACATGAGTTACTGAAAAATCAGAGAGGTCTTAAAAGTTTAGAAAGAGATGGAAAGCTTAAGAAGGTATTAGTAGGTAGCCATTATGGGGCACTGGGGAAATAGGAGGCAGCCAAAGACTTCTGATGTAAGACCATCTTGTCTTTCCTGTAGCAACACTCTCTCTTCTTATTAGTGCTTAATAGCAGCTAAATTTAGGAGACCAAGAGTTCAACCTGAGACTCTAGGCTTGTATTTTAAGGATGGGATTTTTCAGTAGTGCCCAAATTATTTAGGAGCACTGGCAAATTCTTAGTGAATTGAAAGCTGAAGGGCTGGTCCGTTCGACTAGTTTGTGGGGGGGAAATAAAAAAATCCAACCTTATCTCACTGAATAGATAGACCATTTCATAGAGATTAAAATATTATGCCTGAAGTATATATTCTGTTCCTCTTATTTGTCACTGCTCTGAGAAAAAAAAAGGTTTTTTTAAAGAAACCTGGAAAGAAAATTTATTCCCGTCAAATAATAATAATAATAATAAAAATATTTCATTTACCATTTTCCCTTGCACAATAGGCCTCTTATTTTAGAGGAGACTGAAGTGTACAACTCAGTGGAGAATAAAATGTGCTTAATGATGCAATTTATTGTGAAACTTTCTCATTAAGATTAAAAAGAAAAACATTGAAAGATCGTACTTTTCTTCTTAGTCTCAGCTGACCAGATATTTTTATATATATATATATATATATTTTGTACAAGTGGAATGTAATGTATATACTGCCTTTGACTGAAAAGAGGATAGTTACAGGGTATTTTATGCACTTTAAGCAGTTTAGCAGCAGCATTGGAATTTTGTTATTTACCACAGTGCATCATGTCTATACACAAGAGCAGTTTGAAGGCCACAGCTAAGGTTAGAAAATCAGAATAGAACTGATTCAGTATGAGAATTTTGATGTCATGCATTCCCGTCTTTCACAGAGTTTTATACTTCTGTCCATCTCTGTAGGACTTAAGCACCTTCTGTGAAGGAAGAAGTAGCATTCTGGGTAACCAGAAAGTCTAAATGCCCCATCACTTCCCAGTCATTTATAGATACTATTGTCAATGACATCCCTTACAGAATATTGAAAAGATGAGTACTGGCGTTGTTAGCAGCATCAGAGAAAATCTAAATCCCTGAGAATCTGATTATGAAAACACAGAGTTGGCAGAAGCTTCAGAAAGAGAGGATATGGACTGTTTCAAACCTTGGAAAGTTCAGCTGGCCACATTCCACTTCTATTTCAGTACACAGTTAAGTGTTTTTAACTGACTTGCATGTGTGCAGCCATACAAATTTGTCATGCAGAACAAAGGAATACATGTTTTAAACAAAACTGATTGGATTATATGCTTTACTTTGTTAGCTATTGAGGCTTTAATTAAAAAAATGGAAACTCAACTCCTTTGACTGGGCATCTCTACTGACTTTGTGAAAACCCTATGGTTGCCTATCAGTAGGTCTGAGATTAATGCCCTTTTTGGGAAGGAATAAGAAGCAGGATGGGAAAAAAAAAAAAAAAAAGACTTTGCTCTTTTAGAGGGGACCAGAAACTGTGATCACAAGCAGCACCTGTATTGTCAGGTATAGTTAAGAAGCCAAGGATTGTTTTAATTTAAAACTTAACTACCTGAGACATGGCTGAAGTTATACAGGAAGAACTGCAGACTGAAGTCCTAGCCCTCATTCCCTCTCTCCATGTAGAAAAATGTGCACAATTATTACAGAAGACATAACTAATTCTGTGTTTAGATAAGAGTGGACATAAATGTGTCAGCAACCGCATGGTCTCCTACAAGCGAGTGTATTTTTTTCATTAATTATTCAAGCTAAAGTAAGTGGAAAAATTTTCACAGTGTGCCAGTAAAATAGAACGACACTCTTCTTAAATGTCTTGACCATTATGAAAGTGGAATTTAAACTTCTAAATATTTTAGGTACTTTCAGTAATTTTATATTATAGTATTTACATTAATTTTCAAATGTAATTTTTCTTCAGAGGCTACATGAAAAATAATCTTGAAAGGGAAGCAAGATCTTTTTTAGTACTGCAAAACTGTCTCAGAGTGAAAGAGAGGTAGTAGAAAAGTGGAAACTAATTGTTCCATTTCATCCTACAAACCCTTTCTTGAATAAACATTGATTTTTCTCTGGGATTTTCAGTGTATTACTCTTTGAAGTTTGTAATGCTCTTATTTTTGTTGTTTCATTAATCATATCTTAACAGTTAAATAGTGTCTGTTGAAACCTGTAGGTGTTTACTTTTTTTCAGTTAATATGTCCTCTGATCATAAATGTTTGTACCTAGAAATGAATATAGCTAAGTACCAGGAAGACAGGTACATATATGTAAAAGATAATAGTAGTAAATATTATAGATATAATTATAGATAATTTACAGACTAACATAAACTTTGGAATCTGTAATTTATTTTTTAATTTCATTATTTTACTCTGCGATTTCTTTTAGAAAGCTGGAAGAATTTCTGAATTTTAAACAATTGAAGACATCTTTGAAAGAAGCTGTTTTGCTAGATTATTATACTGCGGGATTTTGGTGGGCGAAAGAAATGAACTTCAGTCTGATACAGCTCTCAGGATTCATGGATCTATTAAATTTCCTGTTGGAGAACCTCAGTGGTAAGTATAATTAAAAATTGTAAAATAAATATCTGAAGTGGAAGACAAGAAAGTTTTCCAATCATTTTAATAAAGTAATATTTAATTGCAAGTAATGGTAAAATGATTTATTTTCCTCTTGAATGTTGGCTTGTACCTAAAAATAATTCTTATTCACAGACATTAAACTTTTGTTAGGGACAACTGTAGTCTTTTTAGCAGAATATCGCTCGGTCTTTGTTTGTACAGTATGTGGTACAAAAGGACCAGGTCCTGAAAAGACCTCGTCTTTGCTATGGTAAAATAAATAATAATTACAGCAGAGGGAGAGCAAGGAGCTCCTAAATTCCAATTCCAGCTGCCTCAATGACTTACTGTAGCCTTGGGCACATTTCTCTGCTGTTTGAGGTATTCAGTACATCCTGTAGCATTATAGCAGGTGAATTGCATTTATTTTATCCTTGGAGGTCAACTATCAGGCAGCTTTCTATGTGGGAAATGCTGCACTTCTGGCACAAAATATATCAGTTAACTGAAGACTGGTGAGGGAAGTAAACTGGCATCACTGCCAAAGATGAAAAATTGACAATGAAAGTACTGTAGCTCTTGTGGCTACGAGGAAATTTGCAACAAAGCATGTGGCTTGGGTCTTAGTGGGACAAAAATAGCCGGAAAAAATGGTAGCAACATCCTCTAAAACCCGTTTTTCAGCGATCACAATGCTTAATATTCACTTTGAAGGTGATTATGTTGAGAAAAGTCCATCCCAGAGGAAGAGCAACAGGACTCAGCAGTTCCATTCAAAGAGAAGATGAATATTTAAAATCAAGCTCATAATAGTTATTATACTCTTTCATTGTAAATTAATTCAAGGGCCTTTCTGACTTGGAATTTTGACAGAATATGTACGTGCTTTTATGATCATTGGAATTCCAGTTGTCCTTCCTGTCTCCAATGAGAAAGTATCTTAACATATGCTAACTGTATTAATATAACAATGGAGAAGAATGGAAACATGTCAGAAATTAGTTTTATGAGGCAGTATGTAATGTATGTGTACTGGACAGCCTGGTAGCACAACCAATTGTTAAAGCTGACTGACATTTTTCAGGAATGTGATCTTAGTTGCATAAAGCTTTGCCAAACTTTAACTCTTTAAGCTGAAATTTTCCGTGGCAGAGTCTGCCTCTGATTAATTTTTATATATAAAATTACAGCTAAAACAGTTCAGTGGGCTTGCAGACAGAGGCTGTGGAAATAAAAAGTATGATTTTTGTGCCTTTTAAAATTTTTTAAACAGCTCTAATACCCCTATGCTTTGGGGTAAAGACATAAGGTTTGGCAAGCAAGTATTGTGAACTTCTTTTTGCTGTCCTGTGAAAATCTATTTGGATTTGGCTAAGATACATGGATTTTAGGGAAACAAAATGCAGTTTGTAAATGCTTACAGGAGACTTCTTATATTTTCTTCACAGCTAAGTTCCCCAAATAATCCATCTAAAAGTATACTATAGCCCAGGGCTGAGACGAATTTCCTTGTAATTACTGTTCTCAGCTGGTGCAAGTTCCAAGACCAAACATTTCAACCAAGAGCAAAATGCTAATGTCTTCTATATTAATGACCATTTGCTTTCCCTTCCCTACACTGGACCCAAGTGGCCTGGAGAATTAAACTGATTTAACCATAACAGCAAGAATGGCATGGAGTGAGAAGAATGGATTTAGAGAAGGAGGGTATTGTAAACTTATTTAAGGCTGGTAAAGGAGCGAGGAAAACGGAGGTTTGGAAACTGAAGACTTTGGTTGCTCGGGAGCCAGAATGAATTAATTACATTATTTGATTCATCTTCTATACATTGAGGGTAAACTGCTCCTTACCTCACAGAAGTACTGCGAGAGCCTTCCTGAGAAAGGCTATCAGGTGTGCAGAGGAAAGAGAAAATTTGGACTAGCTGGTGGCAAACCTGGGCCTGGGTGTTGTGACTTCTCATGATCTTGTTATGTGGCTTCACTTCCCCACAAACTGTGATATTTCTGATTCTATTACTGTTTCTGATTTCCCATGGCTTCTATTTCCTCCACGTTCTCTATATTTCTTTCTTGTTTCTTCCGTTATGGTTATTTATATTGTGCTCCCTCTGATACTGAACACTGAGGTGAATTTTTTAGGGTTATGATTGCTGTACTACTAAAGGGCAAAACTATAAAGACCAGAATCTTGCAAGTCTTTTAATTTGTTTTCTGTACAAAGAACCAAGGAGTGGATCAGTAGAGAATTAAAACAATAAGGAAAATAAATCTACTTCACCACTAGTGGATATTTCCCCGTTTTCTACTCTAGATTCTTTAGACTTAAAAAGAACAAGTGAACTGTTGTTCTGGTGGTGGCACACACTGTATGCAGGTCAGAAAGATGAATCCTTTCTTTTTAAAGATTCAGCAGACACTGATATATTTCAGATTTTCCTCTTTGACAAGACAGTTAACAAAAAGAATTTAAATTTTATTTCAAAGTTGTTTTGGCATTTGTTTTTGATTTCCAGGATAAAAATGTAAAGATTATCTATTTTTGGCAGGGGGGGTAGGGGGGTGGGTGGGTGCATAAATGTCTTCAAGTTAGATGATACAGGCAGAGTATTGTGCATATTAATGTTTAACCAATTATGACTGTAAGCACTTAAAAAAAATTGGTTATCCTTTTTATTATCTGTTCCTGTGTTAATGGTTTATGTTGCAAGCGGCATGGTCAGAAGAACATTTTTTTAGATTACATAAACAACAGTAGATTTATTTTAAAGATAAACATGCTACACATCTCACATTTACATACTATTCTCCCTGTGCTTATCTCTGCATAAGAGGCCAAGCTGTAGTATCTGAAACACCCATTATTGTGATCCTTGCGTTATGAAGGTGAATCAGTGCTTTTGTGATGGAATTTTAACGTACATTTTATTGATAAGAATAATGGCAACAGACAAAAATGTTTGACTGCTGTTGCTTTTTAAGTTTCTACATGGCCCCTAACTTCTTAAACTTCAAGAAGTCTTACAATTAAAATGGGCCAAAAAAACCCTACCCCACACTGTCACATTTATAAGTACTTTTTGTTCTTTGGGATTACTTTGCAGACAAACATGTGACCTTAGGAGATAATTTAAAAGAACTTGGAAGAGCAATGGCTGGAATAGGAGAAACTGATTCAGAAAAAAGTGGTGACTTGAATTTCTTCAGCATTGAGCAAGCCAAAGCAGTCATTGATTACTTGACTGACAGGTATTTATTTCTACTGGATCTGTTATTTCTTATTTGAATAATTTAACGTGATGGGAAATTGGCTGATAAAATAAGCTAAGATTGTCTGAGTATGTCCATACTGTGCCACCAAACTTTAAAACATCGAAAAGAAGAGAGAATATGCAAGTAGCAGTAAAGATCTGGCGTCAGATGTCAAAGCCCAGGAAAGTAATAGCCTGGAAGTTTATCAAAATGTAAGATTATGCTGAAAAGCTTTCTTTTGAGTTTTATTTTGGGTGATAAAAGCAAAAAAGGGAAAGTGGTGTATAGAGAATATTCTTGGTTTGCTTTTAAAACATTCTACTTTTAGATTCTAGCTAAACAAAATCCTAGGTCGTGCCTGTAACTTTAAGTATTTATCTGGTCTTGACAGCTGTAGTAGACTTCTTAGGTGGTTAAAGTTACGTACTTTACAGAATTGAGGCTATGGTCAGACATGAGTCATAAAATGATGCATTTCAAAGTTATCAAAAGTTCCATATCAGAAATGAAAAGGTTTCATGACAGCTCTCAGCTGTTAAAGAGAGACACAGAAAGAGATAAAACCAGCAGTAATTAAATTATTTATCTAATAAAAAAATTAAGGGTCTGATAGCACCCAATTACACCTCTCCATGTAAAGTCTTAAGTCTAATGTATACAAACCTTTCTCCACTGAAATGCTGTAGTTAAGACAGTGGCTGTACTCATATACCACTGTTTCCAGTACATGATGGACAGAATAGTTCTCAAGCTGTTGTGTCACCCATGAATGTCAGGGGCAAGGAGATGGAAAATGGAAAAGGTACTACTGCAATGTATGCTCATACACTGTACTACATCTGTGGCCCTTCAGCTTGTTTTCTGACCTGAATGGTGGTTAAAGGGAGAGGTTTTGTGGTAGATGGGCATAAAAAGTGAGTAAGGTCAGGACTGATCCATACACAGAATTGTTGGGAATTTTCTGACTGTTCTATTAGAATCATAGAACGGTTTAGATTGGAAGGGACTGTAAGGATCATCTAGCTCCAAGCCCCCTGCCTTGGGCAGGGACCTTCCTCTAGGCCAGGTTGCTCAAAGCCCCATCCAACCTGGGCTTAAAC
This sequence comes from Ibycter americanus, assembly GCA_035590275.1. Classification (NCBI taxonomy): domain Eukaryota; kingdom Metazoa; phylum Chordata; class Aves; order Falconiformes; family Falconidae; genus Ibycter; species Ibycter americanus. Next base: position 37,550,612 of record JAVJGI010000065.1, on the reverse strand, counting down.
ACTTTCAGTAATGGGGCATCTGTCACTTCTCTGGGCAACCTGTTCCAGTGTCTCACCACCCTCACAAAAAATAGTTTCGTTCTAATATCTAATCTAAATCTACCCTCTTTTACTTTAAAACCATTACCCCTTGTCCTGTTGTTACAGGCCCTACTAAAAAGTCCGTCCCTGTCTTTCTTAGAAGCCCCTTTAAGTACTGGTATGCTGTGATAAGGTCCCCCCAGACCCTTCTCTTCTCCAGGCTGAACAACCCCAACTCTTTCAGCCTGTCTTCATAGGAGCGGTGCTCCAGCCCTCTTGATCATCTTTGTGGCCCTCCTCTGGACTTACTCCAAAAGGATCCATGTTCTTCTTGTGTTGGAGGCCCCAGAGCTGGATGCAGGACTCCAGGTGAGGTCTCACAAGAATGGAGTAGACGGGGAGAATCGCCTCCCTCAGCCTGCTGGTCATGCTTCTTTTGATGCAGCCCAGGGTTTGGTTGGCTTTCTGGGCTGCAAGCGCACATTGCCAGGTCATGTCGAGCTTCTTGTCAACCAACACCTCCAAATCTTTCTCCTCAGAGCTGCTTTAAGTCTTTTGCTAGGAAAAGTTTAATGCATCAAAGAGGTGTTTTTAGAGTGTTTTCCTGGATGCAGAAAAGTATTTCCTCTTGAAGACAGACAAAAATACTAGGATTACTGATAGCCTTCCAGTTTAGGGTACTCAGATTCAGACTGGGAATTTAAACCCATCGCAGGTGATTTCTCTTACAATTGGTCTATGAAGTTTATCTCTTTCTCCTGCTCTCTGATTTTTTTCTTTTGTTTCTTTTTCATGGAAAATATAAAAAACTTCAGGTTCTTCCCATATGAAATGAGAACATGCGTTTAAATCTCAAATTTCTCTAGTCAAGGCAAATCAATGTCCTGCCAAGTACTAGCCCTAAACTAAAAGGAAACTTGGCATTTAAGATGTCTCACTCAACTTCTTTTACTTCTCCCTTCCTGTCTGTGCCTTTTGTATATTTATTTGGAACAAATGTTCTTTTCACATAGCACGTCTATAGCTCTTGTATAAATTACCCGTGGAGAGGTATCTTGTCTGTGAAGTAATTCCATCACAGTCACAAGAATTTCATCCAAGAGATTAGGTGCTCCATCCTGCTACCACTGAGGTATTAACGGGGAGGGAATACAATCAAGCCACAAGACTTTTGCAGCAGAATGGTATTTTGGTAACCAAATATGTGACTGTATGTTCAAATTGCTCAATTTATTACAAGTATGTGCTGTTGCAACATTGTGGATATATACACATACACAGAAATGTGTCATATGCATCCAGTTTATACAATCCATTATTTCAGTCATTTGAATATTTTTTTTCTAAATAAGAACTGAATCAGCACACTTATGTTGGTGTATTTTGAACTTTATGAACTCAGAAATAGGTTGACTGAGTTTTATTACAATTCAAATTAATGTATTCAACATTTATTCTTGTTCTTCACTTCTTTTGTTTAATTTTAAATGATAGACCTATAGCTTTTTTTCTGCTCAAGACAGTGTGACATGTTTTAGTTCAGATCACATTTTTACAGATGAGCTATAAACCCATGGGATTTATAATGGAAATGGGGACAAATGCTTAACCACATTGACACAAACTGTGAAGCAACTATAATGACACCTTCAGGTTTGGTGGAAGGTGACAGTTACCATCTTTTTATCTTGTCTCCTTGGGCAAACACACATCAACATAGCTCTTGACATTTTCTTTCAGGAAGCAGTGGAGCTAGGGAAATATGTCATTGTTAATCACCTTCAGGTTCTCATATGACATCATAAGAGGGTCTATTCTTAATGATCTTACTTACGTGAGTAGAATAATTTTTGTGTAATTGCTAAAAACATTGGTATGGAATTTTTTCCCTAACAACAGATGCAAACAAAAAAGCATTTTATGTAATGTCTGATAGAAGAAAGAAAACTACGCTGCTGTTTCAAAATAAATACTGATGTATGATTTACATGGTTGGATTTAAAGACCATTAAAGGGAGGAATTTTTTCCTTGATACAGAATTAAGGGTGCCAGGTTGAACAGAGTTCTGATTTAAAAAAAATAAACAAAAATCAGAAATACAAAAAGTAATTACTTGTATTTTGGGGACTATTATAAATTATCTATACCTGTAACATAGTCCATAAAGAATATCACAACATATTTAGAGGGGACGGAGACGAACTGTTTTTCAGGTGCTGTAAATCTGGTTCATTTCCAAGGAACTCGAATAAATGAAAAAAAAACCACTTTGAAATGTTAAGTTCTGACGGTGCAGTGTGAAAGATATATATGCTATTTCTTGTGTATTTGTGATATTCATAAAATATTTTTTATCTTTTTCAAATAATCCCTGTTAGAATTTTACCAAATAAAAGGTGTGTATGTGAGGGGATATATATTTTCAAAAATTGGTGTGAGTCATTTCCAGGTTAAGTCCTGAAGTCTGCTTAAACATAATTCCTGTGCCTCCACTGAAACATGGCAGGAATTCTTTGGTGAAGAACTGCAATAAAAATGTACTGCAAACGAAATGGCAAATATTGTAACAACTTAATCAGTTGCCTATGGGCTTAGTGTTTGGGGGAAGGAAACTTGTAGTTTATGGTAGCCAAATTTCTTATGCAAGTTGGTAAACAAATATGTTTTTTAACTAATGGTAATTGAATGACTGAATTAAATGTAACTGTAGAATAAAACTTTTATATGGCACTTAAAGAGCCAAATGTTCAATGAGGCTGCCATAATACTTCTCACCAAATTAGAAAATGCATCTGTACATATGTTCAAAAACGCCTGCACCCATTCGGGTAAAAATGTATTTGAAAGTTTCACAGATGCATTTGGCTAACTGCTGGGAGATGTACCATTGTCCTGCAAGAGAGGCAGGCCATGCCGCTGTTTTATTCTCCTAATTCTGAGCTGCTTTCGCGGGCTGGAAGAACCACTGCTGTACGTTAGTCAGCACTTCAGCACTGCTGAAATTAGAGCAAATTGTCTCTGGTCTGTAGTATTTTGTGGAACCTGTGGCAGTGTGTAGGTACCGGTGGTGATTCAGGGAAGGACGGTCAGCTAAAGTACAGCAGTACCAAGCATCGACTCCCACAGCCAGCTGCCCTGCTACCTCCCGGAGACCTGCGTCCCACTGCAGCCGCCTCTCACTTTGCAGGTGGAGCCCTTCTGCTGGGATGCGAGGCTGCCGGCAGGAGAAGAGCCCCAGGGCTGTGGGGCAGCCAGCCAGGGTGGCACCTTGGGGACTGGCTCTCGGAGAGCACCAGGTGTCAAAGAGCAGCCTGTGCTGGGCTGTGTGGACAGGCACTGGCATTGTAAACACACTTTCATAGCATTAGCATGATATCCAGCTGCTAGCAGCAGTGTCTTTAGCATTAGCTAGATAATTGCATATGTTGGGTGTAGTGGTTACCTTCACAGACCTGTAGGAAAACTGAGGTTGGAAGGGGGACTTCTGGAAGCCATCTAGTCCAAAGCCCTTCTCACAGAAGGCCTCAGTATTCCAGATGTGGCCTTGCCAAGTGCCAAGCGAAGAGGCATTGCTGTCCCAGTTGATGGTTCACTTAAGAACCTGTGTCCTGTCCTTAGCCGGAAAGCACAGAAACAAGTTAGAGATGTTGCCTGCAAATGTTACTCTTATCTTTCGTGGCTACATCAGGCAGGAGTGCGATAAACGCTTGGAGTCATTCTTCAACCTGGACTTGCTGTAAAATCACATTTTTAAATCCTATGTCAAAATGACATGACAGAAGCCAGTTCTGTATCGTGATTTTAAGAGAACAAGTAATTGTTATAGATGGACTGTGACAAACCAAACCTCTGATTAAACAAATGCCGTATCATTCATTATTAGGAAAAAGAAGGAAGGAAATTATTTAAAACATGTGAAAAGGAAAGCCATATATATTTTAAGGAAGATAAATATTTTAGGCCATTGAGAAAGTCTGCTTAAAGTTACTTTTGCTGTAATACACAAAACTCCCATGTGTCAATCTAGTTTTTTAGTTTTTCTTTGAGGAAATACTATGCTGATTTTGCAACATGACCTTGAGAGAATAAATGCTTCCATTCTTCATTGTTTTGGTGTTCCAAGATCAAACTCGCTCCTTGGACTGGTAGCCCATCCCAGAATCTGAAAGCTGATTTGGCTTTGTTTCCTTCTTGTCCATGATTGCTGACACTAAAGGCATAAGTATCCTGGTGATAAGCGTTTCAGGAATTACTTTTTTCAGAGTAGATCTTTGTCTTCTCAGAGTTCAATTTCATAAGGACAAAGTGGATGTATTTTAAGTATCATACTGTATTTTCTATGGCCATCTGATAGTAAATCCTATAAATTAAATATTCTGCACATTGTGGCTGAAGTTAAACAATGGCTTCTTTTTAAAATTTGGAATATTACTATGCTGGAGAGTAACTCTTCGTTTAACAGAATTTTTAATATTGTTACCTTTCCAAAGACTTACAGCTGTAATAGTACTATGTTCTCTTGTTTTCCAGCTTATTTAAACACTATAAACTATATGAATACCTCTTCCACAGTTCTAGAGAAGAACTGGTGATAAGTAATGAGGTAAGTCATTTATAGAGATGGAACTCATTATGTAGAGTTATTTAATGAATGCACCATGGCATATGTTTTATATTGCTCAAAGCAACTTCATGTCAACATTACTGCATTACTAATGCAAAATGGCTGATTAAAGAGTACAAGTTAGATGTTTTGATCCTTATATTCAAAACTAATTTTGGATTTCAAAAAACTGTAACTGTATTGCTTGGTTAAGATGTTAGTTGTGTTAAATCAGGAATAGTTTTGTGTATGTATCTTTAAGGTGATGCATGTAACTTGAATTAGCAATGCATGAGCATGACTATTTTAAAATCAGCAATCAAAATCAGCAAAGGTTGTGCACCAAGCCTAGTCTGACCACAGTCCCGATATTTATGTATGCATGTGTATGTAGAGTTTTGTTTCTACTGTAGCCACCAACAGTTAATTATACTGACTGTAAAGAAACAAGCTAGCTAGAAATTCAGCATTTTGAAAGCGTTCTGTTAATAATAGTGAATTGGCTTGACTGTAAACTTTGTCATGTATTCTAACTTACATGTGCAGAAATACGTAGGAGAATGCATTGATGCAGGATGTGGCCTTTAATCAAATGGACAGATTCAATTCATCAAATAAACCTTCCTTTAGCCTGACTGTGCGTTTTGAGGATATATGTTACAATACATTGGAAGGAATTTACATTGATAATATATATTAGGAGACAACTGGTTGCTCAGAGAAGCATGGTAGTAGAATTTTTTTGATGGCACTTATATTTTAGTTTATCAGTGCATAGTGAAGTTAAAATTAACGCACTGGAAGATTTTCTTTACACTTTAAGCTGGTGGTTTGACTCTGTAAATGATGTGGGATAGTTTCTTTCCGTGTTGCTTTTACTTGCTATATGGCTATTGCCATATTTTAAAAAAGAAGGACTTTTCTTGTCATGGATGCAAATATTTGGGAAATATTCTCATCATTTATTAGGTGGATTGAAATTCCAACTATAATGAAATCAGTGATAGAACTGTGATTACAGAAGTAGAGCAGGATTTCAGTGTTACTGTGTTAGGGTCGTTTTTTTATATTAGCTAATCAGATCAGCGGCTGGTTAGCACTTTCTAATTGATAAAATTATTTTAATGAGGCTTTGATTAAGTAATTTCTTGTGTAAATTTGGGTAATGTATGTTATCAGTTCTAGACTAGCTTAAAAGTAATGTCTTCATGTTTTCTTAAAACCCATTTCTGGATGGCTGAGATCAGTGTACACTGTCCCAGCCACAGAGGAGTGGTTGTTCTGCACAGTCGCCTGCTGGGGGCTACTGCTTCTGCTGAAGGTACCACCTCCACTAGGAAATGGCAGAAATGTGGTTCTGTGAATTAGTTCAGTGGTGGTCCATCAAAGGAACAAGTGTAATCTACAATTATAATTGTCACAAAAACCTTTGTGACAATTTTTAGCTCTAACTCTTTTATGCCATTTCTTACCTATGCGCCAGTTCAGTTTAACCCATCTGTTTTGTACTCTGAGTTCCGTGACAGAGAGTCTTTTTATTTGTCCAACCACACTGCAATGCCCAAGAAAATCAATACTTCATTCCTGTAGAGTTTATTTTGATAGGGTGATACATTGTTCTTCAGTAGGTAACAGTTTAAGGCACTGAAGCTACACGTACAAATTTATGGCATTATTTGCACTTGCTTTGTGTGTTAAAATGGGATGAGAGGTGAACCCAACCTAGACTTCTTTGTCATATTTAGAAATGCTTATCCATAAAAGAGAACACTCCTTTCTATTTTTGCAGTCCCTTAGATGCACAGCTCAAACCCTGACAAGTTAGTGGGGCTGATGGGGTTTGGTGTGTATGGGTATGGCAGGAGCATGCCTGGAGTCGTGTGCTCTGCAGTGCATCTGTTTAGGGGACAGAAGGGGGCAGGAGATGGACTGAGAAATCTGCGTGCTGAAAGTAGATGATAAATCTATGCTGAAAGGCTGACTGCTGTCTTGCTAGTTAGATCAATGTCTTACAAAAAAAGAAAAAAAAAAAAGCCCATGTAGACACACCATAGCCCACAGCTGGATATGATCCTTACTCTAAGCTGAGTGCTGCTAATATCTAGAAAGTTTTCTTTTAGCTCCAGCAATAAAAGCGTGTTCTTTTGGAATGGGGGACTGTAAATTGTAATGGCCAGATTTGCCCAAATAACAAGAACGATGGTGCTCCAAGAGCTTAATTACAATATTATCTCCTTTTGCAAATGAAGACTTTGAGACAAGTCAGTGAAATGACTTGCTTCAACTGAAATGGCTTGCTTTAGTTCAGTGAGTAAATTTGTGCTCCACATGTGCTGAAAGTATTACCTACTGAATAAAAGACCAATAGCCTAACGAGAAGACCTCTTCTTTCAAAGAGATGGAGCTACAACAAATAAAATAGTACTTAGTGTTGTAATGGATATCCTTTAAGAGAAACCGCAGTATGTGTTCTCCAGAGAAATCTTGTAGCGATGGATTGTAAACTCATTGGATTTTATTTTTTCTCTAGCACAGGCAATTACACAGTGTTCTCAATCAGGTTTCCTTTTTGATCTTTCACTGCAGTTATTTCTAAATGACCCTGTCATTTCCTGTGTAGAATAAAATCAGACAAGAAAAGGGAAATGACTCAAAACTCAGATTATGCATACAATATCTGTGGCTATGCCACTTAACAAAATTTAAGTTATCTAAATGTGGCATATAATTAGTGGAGCTTCACAGTCTGATTAATATTCTGCATTTGATGCAGCTAGCATAATAGAACCACCTTTGTAAAATACAGGCATTATTATAGTCTTAAAAAAAAAAAAAGGTAACAAGTGTCAGGCTAATTTAAATATATTTTTACATTGGCTAAAGCCTTTAAACCAAACTGCCTGAGGTGATCATATTGCCTAGGAAAAAAAAAGGTTAAAACTGAAAGATGTGAATGCTTGGTTAGATGATGAAACACACATCACACATCTAACCTACATTGGCAGTATTTAAATTTTAAAACTTGCCTTTCCAGCTATCAAATCCCTTGCTTCTCCTTGATTCCAGATCTACAAAGACCTATACATTATGTATGCATGAATACCTGTTAGAAAACATGACGGTACAAGGAATTACTGAGAAGTGTTAAGATTGCCAAATAGATTTGTTGCTTTTTTTCTGTTACTATTATGAGCAGTTCCCTGCATTTAGAATGATTACAGAAGAGGCAGTGCTTTAGCTGTTCTGTGGCTATGATCCAAAATAAAATGCGTGTAGTGCTAACATACCAGAGTTCTTCAGGAATATTGTTGTTAAAGATACTGTTTTATCCTTTTGCCCGTTCTGGAGGTTTTACTCTCTAGCTGTGATTTAGTACACCTATATTAGCTTGCAATTTCAAAGAAACCAAAAGGAGTACAGACTGTATCTTGATGTGCAGGGAATCAATGGAGCAATTCGTATTAACATGTCAGATCTTGTAACAAAGGTTTAAATTGTTAATACATGAATTGTGTAGAAGTTTTTATTCTTTTCTATTTCTGTGTTCAGTTAATTTATTTTTCTTCGATAGGATGATATATTACAGCACATCTTGTATTTTTGCTCACATTTACAAATTGTACCCTTATACTGCAGTTCATGTTTTTGCTGCTCTCTGTTGTGTATTTTTGGATGGAATGAGGCTAAGGTCTTTTGGGATTATGTCTGCTTTGAAACATTTCCTAATAAAAATAATGTGGTTGGTAAATCTAGTTTTATTCCTAGTTGCTTTAGCCAGCCTGATGGAGTAATCTGCTATTTTATGGCCCAGATGACTAGCTAAGTTTGACTTCTTGAAATAGTAGTGTACAATGTAATTTTCTTTAGAGATGTCATAGTGGGTCAGGTTGCAATAAAAATATCGAAGATTAAGTTTAATGGCAGTGCAGATTCAGTATTATAGCAGTCACTAGATATCATCCTCTGTACTTACGAGTTCCAAAACAGTTTCCATTAATGCCTTCTTTCCATTTACTCCTTACTTTCTGAAACATTAAGCTTTTGGACTATGTCTGGTCTTTATGTAGTTGTGGGTTGGGGTTTTTTTGAAAGTTTGAACAAAATCCCTTCTGTGTTTGAATTTAAGAGGGTGGATAGGAAGAATATACTATTTGAAAGCTAATAAAGCTTTTTTTTCTGATGGCAAAAGACCCAAAGTCTGGGACTTTGATATGTAATCCTCATTAGATGTTGCATATTTAGATTGGTTAATCAATCATTGTTTAAACAAATTTGCTCAATGATTTCTTGAGAACTGCATTTAAAGATTTATGAAACCAGAACATTTCCATAAGCATATCAGTTCACACTAGAGAGACTCATTCCCCAGCTAATGGAGTGCATGCTTTTCAAAGCTTGGAGGTTTCAGATATTTGTAATGCTTGAAAACCACTGAGTTGATTTTCTGTAGCTTTGTTTTGTAAATATCACCATGGCAAAGACATCAAGACTGCTTGGAAGGGACATAGAACGCAGGACTGGAAGGGACCTCTTCTCTTGTCAGCTCTAGTGTCACTTTCTCGAAGGAAAACATATAATCCTCTTCAGAAACTTGTCAAACTGGCTTAAAAAGTTAACTTTTTTGTCTTTGCTCTTCCAGTTAGAAAGCTGCCCTGGTGCCTGGTTTCTGTAATGGTTATAAAACTTCTGATTTTCAGTCTAAGTGTATTCATGACAAGCTTACGTGCATTCGTCATTGTGCCAATTTGTGCCCGTATTGACCTTCAGTTCTTGTTCCATCCCCAGTGTTTATTTTTCTAGTGTATAATGAGGCAGCAATCTTATTGTCAGCCTTCATTTAGCTAAAGCAGAAAAGCCAGCCTTCTCTAATCTTTGCTTTTAAGGTAGGCTTTTGATACATGCATTCTTACATACGTATCAGCCTCTAGTCATCCTGTTGGCCTTTTTCTATAATTGTTCCACTTTAAATCAGTTTTGTTTGAACTTGAGTGACCAAACTGACATAAAATTGTTGCTGAGATAAAAGCAAGGCCTTGTACAATATCAATAGTGCTTTCTTTTTATCTACTGGGAACAGCCTACATGATAGGTCCTAGAATCACATTTTATACCTGTATCATGTGGCTGTCTCATCGTAGGTCTGCTATTCTGGTTCTCCTTTATTACTGTATTTTCCAGCTGAGGTACTCCCAGTGCACAGTAGGTTTTAAAAAAATTATGTCCCTACAATGTCACCTCACAATTTGTCATTGAATACAAGAGTGAATAGTTTTCAAGGTTATTCAGTCCCATCCATATGATGTTCCTGCCCTCTCATGAATTGATCATGTCTCTCACCTTTCTTTTGTCTAGAAAATTAGTTATCTTATTAAATAAACTATGAAATTAGTCTGCCATCATGTATCTTTGATAAACTGATGTTGTGTTGTATCCCATTTTTCTTTAATTTCCACATCCTTATTTGTTTTTTTCCTTCAAAATGTGTTCCTCAAGCCTTTACTGCTATGAAGATCAAAACTACAGCTTCAGGAGTAGGTTCATTATTTTACGATTATGAATGTTTAAAACTAGCAAACCGGTACTTGGTCTTTTGATGTCTGAGGGGAAATTTTTGATGTCCGTTACAGAACCGTGTAGTACCCAAGACCGGATTACTGAAGTAAGCAGCTGGAGAGCCAGTGGGTTTTGTGTCAAAAATCACTGATATTCAGTCCTTTGATCTTGAAGCTTGCTTTGGCTATAACCAGAGAGATCCTGAAGGACTTGTGATTAATCTGAATGAAAAGTGGAGTCTGTTGGAATTTTATGCAGTGTTACTTTAAATACTTTAAGTATACCTTGCACAGCAGAAACCACCCTTGTTTTTCAAAGATTGTCTTTGGTATACTCAGTTGCCAGTAGTGCAGATATACTGACCTTTAATAGTTGCGTTTCCATGTCGGTCACATGCTGATGGTCTTCTACAGCAATTTTAACATGCCTGAGTTTTGGTAGCTGAATTGTGATGCCCTGAAAGCCAGTGAGAGCTTCACAGAGTAGTATTTGTAAGCCAGTAATGGGTACTTTTACAAATCTTGCTTTAGAGAATGACCGACAAGATGTTTTTAAAATTATTTTCTTAGGAAACATCAAATACAAAACAAACCTGCTTTTTAATTCGGTAACATGTGTGAAGTCATGAAAGTAAACATTCAGGCAGGAAAAATGCCAAATAGCTGACATAGGCTATGCCTTCCGTATGCTGAATGCTATGGTTCTGACCCAGCCAGCATTTAAACAAGTGCCTCTTTTGAAGCACTTGGGAACTTTTATTTCAATGGACCTATTCACATACACAAAGTTAAACTGAGAAGTGACTGGGGTTGCATTGCTCAGCACCCTAGAAGATGAAAAGCTAAAGACACTAGAGCAAAAAAAATTTGAAGCTTGTAACTTTTTATTTCAGTTGTACAGTAGACAAAGCATCACGTTTTTTGTCTGTATGGTGTTAAATAAGAGACAGAGGAAAAAAAATTGAATTGTTGGCAGTAAAACATTTCTGGAACTCTGCAGGAATTAATATATATACAGATGTGTTCTCTGAGTTTTTTAATCATTCATTTAGAAAGTGGCTTGATTTCTGTGTGTGTGTGTGTGTATGTACATAAACATACATAGTTCTGATAACAGCAGTGATGGCTTATTTACTTGCTGGAACACAGGTCAACTAGGAATTGTAGGCTTTGACTGGAAGGACAGACAGTATATTAATGACAGCATGTTTCTGCAATTCATTGGTATATTGCAAGATCCAGATGACTAAATGCTATGTCAGAAAACTATAGCACATGTTTTAAAATATTTATCAATCAATATGTAAATTTTCATGGAAGTCAATAAGATTGGCAGAAATGTATTGACTTAGGGAAATTTCAAAATGGTTTAGCAAAGTACCCAAAGGTAGACTATTAGGGTATGAATTTTGGGGTTTTTTTTTTAGTATTCCTGAATAACGTACTCTGTTGATGCCCTTTGGGAGTTCTTGTTGTTTTTCTTGACCAGCATAAAACAAAATAATTGGAGCTGAGCAAAGATTGGTAATTTTGTTTCATAGAAGATTCTCAGAATTTTGCAGTTTGATTTAATTCCAGTTTAAAACAAAAATTAAACACTTTTAACAGAATTGCTATTCTTACATATCTCTTTAAACTCCCTCACACCAAAGCAGTGCTCTTGAAGACTGTTTCAGAGCCCAAGCTCCATCCTGGTGCCATGCAGTGTAGTTGGCTCTGCTGGAGCAAGGTCCACATGATCCTGGGGTCTGCGATGTGCCCTCAGCTGTCTATAAGGCATGCTGTTAGAGAGCCAGGAATCTAGGTTGCTAGGTCAGCCAACGTGGCAAACTGTGTTGAAAGAGCTTTGTATGTAAGCTGATGAGAACCAGGTAGGCTGCTGCTGGCATGTTGGCAGAAAGTACTTCGCGCGAAGTCCATCCTAATTTTGTAAGTAGGTAGGTCAAAGAATAACATTTGTAAGGAATCTGCCCCAAATAGGACACATTTTACTTCAATGAACCCAATGCATTATGCCTGCTGCAGGACAATGCTATTTTCAGTGTTAAATTCTTCCATGTAACATAGCATGGATCAAGGAGTTATTCAAGAAGGCACTGTTTTCATTTATATTTTACTAGTTCAAATTCAGCTGCTTTTTTTCTTCTTCTTCTTTTTTAAATTGTCTGCCAATTGCTGGTCCAGTGTGACTTAGTGGAGAGTGGTTTGCCAGAGCAATTGCTCTATTTCAAAAATTTCCAGCATCATTTTTGTTAATTGGCAGGCAGAAATCCATGAACTTATACTACAGTACACAAATGTTTTTGTACTCCCTACCTTTATCTGCAGCTTATCATCATCATGAAGATTAGATCATATTCATAAAAGTATCTGTGGAATGGATAAGTGATGTTTTATTTCATGGGAATGTATCCCCATGGGTGAATATTTATGTATCAAATTCATACATCTTGTGACCTTATGTTATGAATAACATGTTGACCTTATTCATATAAATAAACAGCATGGCACTTTTTTACTGTGGTGATTTATAATCAATATAAATTTTTATAAATTTTTATCCTTTTAGTTGGTGTTATGAGGACAAATGTATCCAAAGTCTAAATAAACAGACAAGTTTTGCAATCCTTTATAGTCCCTTCTAAAAATGCACCAGTAAGTATGTATGTTTTCTAATTTCACCTTGAATTTTATGACTTGTCATAAGATACAACATAAAGTATTTTTACTGAACATTGAATCTGATGTATTTGGATATTTAATTTACAAAATGTTATTTTGATTTCCTATAAATATTCTAAGCTCAGCAAAATGTGGTGTTACTAATTAGAAAGCTGAGTTTTATAGGATGTCTGGTTGGTACGTGAGGTAACTTATATTGCTACTTAGGCTTATGTTTAATAAACCTTAGCTAGGAAAATTGTTTAAATTTCAAAGAAAAGATAATAAATAAAATGAGGGCATAGAATATTAATGTGAACTGTGCCTTTATTTTGTTAAAGCATTCAAAGTTAAATAGTGGTGGTCTGTTAACAATCTAGGGCTATTTGGCAAGTCTTTAAACTTACTCAATAATCAAAACATAAAAGGACAATGGAAACTTTTCACAATAAAAGAAAAAGGAGTTGAGTACAGAAACCAAACAAACTATTCTCTGCTTTTTCTTGGTAAGGAGGTGAACTTTATAGGAAGGGCAGCAAGCTCTGAGTTAGGGTTGCCTTTTCCTGTCTTTGTTATAAATTACATCTGTCTGTGAAGAATCCTCTCCAGTTACTTCATGGTTCCTGGCTACGGGGGAGGTGTGTATGTCTATCTGGAATGGAGCAGAGAAATACAGACTGGGGGGGAGCCTTCTTTTAATTTTACTGGGTGTTTTTTTTCCCCATTTAGGAAATGGCAATACTTTGCATTAATTTGCCTTGCTTACTAAATATACAGATGGATAAAATGCCTAAGATCCAGCTGTGTAAATAGAGCATTAACAAAACAATTGTTTTCTTCAACATTTGTATTATTTGTTCTCTGTAGCTTTCTAGACTTTTGGAAGACTGACACCATTTAGGTTCAGTGTAATAATTCAGCATGTTTTTGTTAGGGCTTAAATGGGGAAAACATTTGGCAAAGGGATGGACTTTATCCAAAGCATAATGCTTGATGCTTTCATGAGAGCCTGAGTATACTGCAATATTATGAGGCACCAGAAATATGGGAAGAAGCTCCCAAATGATACCAGAAGAGCCATATACTTGGGCTTAGTGCACTCTTCGTGTCCTCCTTTCCCTGTAGCAAGCGGAGATAGCCCCTGTGCAGCTATGCAGATAGGAGGAGAAGGGGCCATGGCAAGTTCCTATACTGTTTCTTTCACCATTTGATCTTGAAGCAGGAGTCATTTACAGGATACTAGTGACAGAGCAGAGGGGGAAATTTTGTTCTTCCAATCCCCTGTTTCAGTGCACGCTGATGGCCAGCTCCCACCAGCTCTAGTCCACTAAGGCTCACTGTCTCCTATTCTTCTGTTTTGGGAAATAGGTTCCTATCTGTAACTTTAATCAGCCTTAACTAACCTCGCACTTTGTGAGTCTCCCTCCAATATACTGCATTGCTGATAGAAGCTAAGACTTTATTATGTATTTCCAGCTATGACACTCAGAAGAACAACATGTAATAGCTGGACTGTACTGTATCTCCTCAGGGTGAGCTTGCAAAGACAGCAGCTGGAGTCTTTTGGAGAGTTTCATGATTAAGACTATTATCTGAAGTATTTTATGGTTTGGCTTGACATTGCACTGTTGAAGATTTGTTAGTGAAGTCATCCTGAGTCTCCTCTTGACCAGCTTAAAACAGCTGAGGAGGAGTACTTAGTTGTTTATACATAATGTTTGATTTTTCTTCCTTGTAAGAATGGGCAGAATCTTTGGCTGACCTTGAGATGCTAAGGTGGTGATTATTTGCATGAACTTTACTCCCCCCCGCCCCCCGCCCCGACTGATTCTACCCTCAAATTTTGCCTTTGTCTCAGACTGCAAAGCCTATGCCAGAGCCTGCAGAGGTTCTCGAGAGTCACATTGCAAAAGGTGCTGTGTCCAGGATAAAACCCAAACATGAATGTTTTCAGCTGAAACACATTAACATTGTGCTCTCCACTTTTTGTGATGAGTGGTCCTTCTGATGGTTTTGGATGGTTCTACAAGAATCCAACAATATTGTAAAATACAGAAAATATTGTTACTGTTCTCACAGCACAGAACATTTTACATGCATTACGTGCTACTACATGTATTACTCTGTTTTACTAGTGTTAGAATTCACATGCTTGGTAAAAGTTTTGTTGTCTCTGTTCTATTCAAATAATGCTACACAAGGAACAACGTCATCTGTGCAGTTGCTCTGTAGTTTATTTTGACTGTGCAAATCAAATTTGGCTTGTGAATACAGTCTAAGGAAATGGCATAGATTCTAAGTGATAAAGATGAATGTTGTGTGCTACATTTATAGCAAGGCCATCCAAATATGGTCTCAGAGTTGTGAAAACATCCCGTGCTTGAGAAGTCTTGAATTTTCATAGATTCACAGAATCATTTAGGTTGGAAAAGACCTTTAAGGTCATCAGCTCCAACCATTAACCCAGGACTGCCAAGTCCATTGCTAAACCATGTCCCTAGGCACCACATCTATGCATTTTTTAAACACCTCCAGAGATGGTGATTCCACCACCTCCCTGGGCAGCCTGTTCCAATGCTTGACTGCGCTTGGAGTGAAGAAGTTTTTCCTAATACCCAATCTAAACCTCCCCTGGCGTAACTTGAGGTCATTTCCCCTTGTCCTATCGCTTGTTATCTGGGAGAAGAGCCCGACCCCCCCCGCCTACAGCCGCTGTCAGGCAGCTGCAGAGAGCGATCAGGTCCCCCCGAGCCCCCTCCTCCCCAGGCTGACCCCCCCC
>JAVJGI010000065.1:37522748-37534937 GCA_035590275.1 Ibycter americanus | reverse complement strand
GACACGCTCCAGCCCCTCTGCGTCCCTCTGGCCGTGAGGGGCCCACAGCTGGACACAGCACCCGAGGGGCGGCCTCGTCAGTGCCGAGCGCAGGGGGAATTTTGGATTGCTGAAGGCTGTGGGCAAGTTTCAGGCACTACCAGGCTGGAATTCAGGTCTGTATCTTCAGACTCACTGAATGTGTGTTGTGAATAGATTTGCAATACATTGCAACCATTGACAACGTGTAGTACTCTTATTTAATAAAACGAAGGAGTGATAGGGATGTTCCTTAGAGCTTATTCTACTTTGAATATCTGCCTAACATTCTCTCAGAGTTTTTCTTAGCGTTCATTTTGTATTCATGACACCCATTTATCATTTTCATCTCTGTCTGTTGTACATTTAGGACTCTTAATGATTTTCTTTTGTTCTAAGGATGATACTTTGCCAGCTTTTTGTATTCTTCAGCAGTTAGGATGTAGTTGAAGATTTACATTTGGAGAAATGTTAAATTACTGGTAATGATCATATTTCAAATGAAGTATTTCAAGGTTTTACCCTTACTTAGTCTTGTGGCAGGGGACTATTTTCAATTTTGAGCATTACTGTTGTCCCTGCAGGCCTAGATTAAAAGAAAGTAAGGACTAGAGGCTAGGTTGCTGACTTTTTCTCTTTTTTTTCTCTTTTTTTTCTTTTTTTTTTCTTTTTTTTTTTTTTTTTAAGTCCTACCAGTGGTGCATTGTGGTGCCCTCCGGTGGGATTTCTAAAACTGTCATTACATTTCTGTCCATTTTGAGAATGACCCCTTGAGTCTATTGATAGGTGCATGCATGCTGGTGTGTAACTCAGTACTGAACCATTCATTTCTGTTTAGCAATCACATTTTGTTTGAGAAATCAAGGAATTGTCAAGATGGAAGTAAGGAGCCAAACGTTACTCATTTTGACATGACAGAGATTTTATCTTTTGTCCCTCCTTCCTTGCTGCGCTTGCAAATATAGCTCTCTGAATTAGTGAATGTAAAAATAATATCCTTTTCTTTGCAACCGTAGCACAGCAAAACACAATAGGAGAAGTTAAAGGCAGGATTTCAGTCTTATCTCCATGTTTCCTAACTACTGCTGGTTTGACTTCAGTTCCTACTCTTGTTATTCATACTGGTTTTATTGCAGCATATTTAATTGTCTCTCTTTGTTCTGATCAATCCTCAGTTAAATGGGTAAATAATAAAAGAAAGAGGGTACATAATCAAATTACCAGAAGTAATTGGTCAGTCCAAGCATTACTAGAACTTTATAATGAGCGGAAAGAACAGGGCTTTGGTATCAGAGTCATAAAGGCCAAGCCTTTAAAACTGACAACGCAAACACATTGCTACACTGCCACATTTTTTGTGAATTTAAATTACAAATTATTGTGTATAATCAGAATCAGAGCAACTGAAAAATCATACAGCATGGATAGACTTTATTAATTTTGGATACAAATGACAGACATTAGACAAGCTTAGAAGTCTGACAGACTAGGAGAATCTTAATATCTGACAAGCACAAGATAAAATGAGAACTTGTCTTATGGATTATTTTTTTCTTTCATAGTAGCGGGGACATTACACAAACTAATAAGCAGCAAACCATATGCATTAGAATAAAATGTAGAAGTCTGTGGTAAGGGAGCTTATTTAGGAAACAGGAAAGTTTAAAGACAGTACGTTAAATGGCCAACAGGACATGGTATATTAAACAGGGGACTGGGGGTTGCTCTGGGAATTGTGAATTAGACACTAAAGTTTTTCAGTGCTCGATTGCCATTTTAATACATTTACCACTTTGCAGGCTATAACATGAATTGTTCTTGTTCCACTTCGTAGTGAATGCAATTAAAGAGACAACCTGTTTTCTTCCTTAGCGCTTATCTGTTAATGTACTACCACTTTTAAAAGCAAAATTAACTGCTTAATCAGATAGGCATCAATAACTCCAACCTATACAGAAATATAGAATTTTGTTGTTTTTTTTTTTTTTATTTTCCCTTTTTCTTCCAAATCAATTGGGGAAGAATGGATGAAGAGCAAAGAAAAGGTAGCATGACGGTTAACAAGCTAAACCCTGCTCTGTGGAATTCAGTTGTATAAAAGCCCATTTTCATAGATTTGTGCCACTTACAGGATTCTGTGTGTCAAGTCCAGTAAGATCAGTATGGCAGGGGGAATAAATAAAGGTTCTCGTTAAGAGT
The DNA here is from genome assembly GCA_035590275.1 of Ibycter americanus. NCBI lineage: Eukaryota > Metazoa > Chordata > Aves > Falconiformes > Falconidae > Ibycter > Ibycter americanus. The sequence continues at coordinate 37,532,720 of JAVJGI010000065.1, read as the reverse complement.
ACACTAAATTTGCCCAATGCTACAATAAACAGTATTGGTGCAGCAGGGTATTGCAGCTTCATTTTTACCTGGGGGTCAGATTGACTCTGTCAACTAGTTCCCTGTTAACACCCAGTTTACTTGGGCTGCATAAAAACTTCAGTGTGACACTAATATTCTGTTGAACTCCATCTGCAGGGAACAGTAATTTCTACTCATCAATGACATCTCAAATTTTAAAATTAAAGAAATTATTGAGGTGGGGACTTTTGGACAAATTCATCATGGCATAACCCATGAGAAGGCTTTTAATGTCTCTTCTTCATTTACTGCTGTCAGGTATCAATTTTGAGTGTGCAGTTAAGATTTACAATCCAATTCAGGTATCTCCATCCACTGTACCCCAAGTAATTTCAGGGGATCAGCTACGATTTTATCTCAAATAGACACTACATTACCATAGTATTTAATGGTAGCAAAACGGAGCCTCAAACTGAAAACTATTAAATTCAAATATATTCTTGCAAAAATTAAAACATCCCATACTTACAGTTGTATAGAATACTGCTATAGCGTTGTGATGTGTGTGTACATATAAATGGAGTAGAAAGTGCTGTATTAGTTCATCTTGTGGCTCATTCGCAAATAAGACTTCATATTCAAAACATTTTAACTAATTTTGTTTTGTATTTTCTGTAATAAATTAAGGAGCCTAGTTAGTTTTCAACATTAAGAGAAGGTTGCTGCGGTATTTCTGCAATATAACAGAAATTATATTTGTTAATATACTTTGGGAGCATTTAAATTCTAATCACGCAGACGAAAGGAAATTTCAAGTAATGGCAAGTAAATTTAAATTACACAACAGTAAAGACTTTCATACCTTTGAAAATATTTCAGCACTGGCTTTTTTTTCACTTGCTTTGATTATCCATGATCACAGCAGCAGAATTCTATTGCTGTTGCCATAATTTCTAAAGCATAACTGTGCTAACATGAAATATGTATATATAGGTACATTTGCCAACTTGTTTTAATTTTTTCATTCGCTTTCCTCCTCATGTACTGGGAGGGGCTGCTCAGTACACTGGCTGAAGGAAAGTGCAGAATTGTTGCAGGAGAAAATGGAGATGTGCAGGCAACATTTGCAGGAAAAGTAAGCTTTTTTACTGTGACTTCACAGTGAAGAAAATCCAGTTTTTGTCCCATAAAACCTGCCTCTTGGACCTCTGGGATCCCTCAGTACACTAGCCAGCCAGCGTTTGCTGGCCACGCACTTGCAAGTGTCTCAAAAGCACTGTGTAAGAGAGTATTTTTACACCACATAAACTTGCCAGCCTTGTATTCGTTGAACATTACTCTGGATCAGGCCTCACAAGCTATGTGTATCTAGTAGCCTAATTCATGTAGCTTGACTCCTCCTGCAAGCTGGGTCTTGGCTTTGATGGAAAAATGCAATACAAGATACTTAATGTCTGTGGAAGGGAGGAAGACTGTCCCAGGATGGCTTTTCCTACCCTTCTTCAGGTTGATGCCCTCCTGCCGTGAGACTTTCCACCTCTTCAGCAGCACCTGCTTATTGTAAAAATGAGAAGGGAGAACTAAACACCACTGTTACCAAAAATAGAATTCCCCAATTATTTTTTTTTATTGCCACGTTTAACCTCTGCTCTTTTAATCACGTGCACAGCAGGAGAAAGGGGATGTGCTTTAACTATTTGTTAGGTATTAAGCAGTGCAAATTTTTAGGTAGAAATCATGCTATCAGTTGGAAGTAAACAATAAGGCCACATATATTTAATTTTTAATAAATATTGAGCTATGTCATTCTTTAATTACATTAATCAGGCAGGCTCCAACACTGCAAGCCTTAGGGCTTGAAGTGCAATTCCAATGTTTTGTAATAAATTTGCCGAACTTTGGAAAAAGATGAAATGGCTTAATATTAAACATTTGCTTGATTTAAATTTTACTAACCCATGCATTTTATAATTCATATTTTTTCAGTGCAATGTATTGCCACAGCAGAACGATCATAATAGTAATTGTAAGCGTTCCTTTTGCACACAGGTTTTGCTTATAAACTAGATGAATAAAGGGGCCTGGAGTATCAAGGGAATGCTAAAGATCTACAGAGCCTTTCACTTCAAGGTCATTGGTTCAAACACACATCATTAAAGACAGAAAGTTAACATCTGACTGCTGCTTCGTAATATATATGAAATGAGTTAGTGGTGTCAGTGGAGACAAGGAACGGATACAAACAGTTTCATAAGAGGAAAAGAGGTAGGACTAAAGCCTAAGTCCAAAGAAGAGGAGAAATCAGGAGATACCCAATTTACCAGGCTCCTGTCTTCCCCTGCGTGCAGTCCTAAGGGCTGTATTCATTCTTCAGTCTGGAAAGGTCAGAAAGGTTGTAGCCACCCTACTTGGTCTCGTTTGATGTCATAAGTTTAATTGAGTTGAGTTGGGTAAATACTAGGTCAGAAAGGATCCAAGGAAAATTCAGGTAGAAGATGGTTTGATGATGAAGTAGTAGTGATCCTAGTTTGATGCTGCTAGGGCACTGCACAACAGGCTCTTTGAAGGAAGCTGCAAAACTGATATCCTGACCACTTGTCATTACCTCAAGCGTATAAATCACAAGCAGAAAGCTGTTGGCCATGGTGTCCTCGTGACTGCCTTCCAAATGAGTAATTACAGCCTGCCAAAGTTAATTTCCCAGTAAAGTTAATCGAATGAGGTACTTTCTCTTTTGATCAGTTGTGTGGTGGTAGTGTTTAAGGCTTTTTGAAAGATGCGGATGCTTTTCAGTGGTGTGATCCCTTTATGTGAGACCTCTAAGAAAATTGCGTGTGTTTAGAAGAAGGAGTGTGTGCAACGTGGCCGTAATTTTTATTAACCATTTTGTATTTAGTTGTCAAAATGAAATAATTTGCTTCTGTCTACTGTTGTAAAAAGTGCATTATTTTTCCCTTTTTTCTCTGAACCGCTGAGGCTTTAAAGGGTACTGTTCTGCAACTGTCTTTTCTCTTCCTTTGGTCTTATTGTCATTGTTTGTTTTGAAACCTGGGCTGAGGCTGAACCCAGGATGCCTTTGCTCAATGTACATGGTTTTTAGGGAAATAAACTATTTCAGCCATTGTAAATGAGCCCTTTGACTTCTCCTTTCTACAGTGACATTAGTTATGTACATATACAAAAGTGTGGGGTTTTTTTAAAAAAAAGCTTCACATAAGTAGCTACTTTATTAATAAGCTCTCTTTAAAACATTTTACAAGTAAGAAGGGAAATAAGGTGAGAAAGGCCAGAGAAGGAGAAACTCAGCCTTCTAGATGAGAACCTCTGCTATCTAGGCAAGATACAAAGGAGTTTGCAGGAAAACTAGAGATAGGCAAAGCTGGCTTGGTTTGGTTTGTTTCTTTTGCCCTTTAGCCCTTGTTACTTGTATACTGAAAGTTTTTATACCTTTGGAAGAAGTTTTAGTCACAGGTTTTTTGTGGTTTTAATATGTGTATACATTGAAAATATTTAGTCATATTTTATATTTAATGTGGGATTTTCTTTTTATTCTCAACACTTGTCTGGAGCAGAAAGCATTTTTTGAAGAACTCTTACCCATCTGAGCCATTGAATTAGTCTTAATGTAGCAGTTGTTAATTTATAGGTGGTTTCATTTAATTCTAATGGGGAAACGCTGCTGGAAAATTTTGTAACAGACTCTTAGGAATGAAATTGTGGTTACTTATAAATAAGTATGTGATGCTCAGTAAAAGGATCTCTGGAACATTCCTGAATTCGATAACCTTAGCCTGTGTTTGTTTTTATGAGGAAAGTGAAGTTCCAAGTGTTTCACTGAAGAGGCTAGATGTCTTTTTGAGTTAATATGTCAAAAGCTTCTGTGTAAAAACCCCATATTTCAACCTTTAGGTATTCACATATTGCAAGATTATTATTTCTTTTCATAAATGATTCCATCTAAATTCATATCATAACTTTATTTTTGGCAGTAACAGTTTAAAACCTAATCAGAGTCAAAAAAAGGAAGGAGCCAGAGGTCAAAAATTAGATATTTCTGCAGTAGTCCGGGGGAAATGTGCATAGTATATGTCAGTGCTTCCTGAAAGAAAACATGGTAATTAATTCCTCACGTTGCATCTTGGTTTTTTTCACATCCAAATTTGAATACAAAACTTTTTTGACATAAAAATCAACTAGGATTTAAAATTGTTGTGATCTCTGTAAGAAAATGACACAGACTTGAAGTAATTAAAAAAAATATATTCTCCAATCACAGGTTATGGCAACCTGCGATATTTGGTTGGAGGATCTTTAGGGTTTGAAAGAAAATAATGGATCCAACAGAACTTTTACATGTCAAAATATTAGTGCATCAGCTTTATTGGAAAAAGCTGAAATTGTTCAAATGACCTCAGTAAAACAATTTGGACTACGATTCCCGGAATGCTCGTGAAGCTGACATGTCTACATGTTCTTAAAAAGTCATAATCCATCATTCTGATGCTAGATCGATGGATTATGACTTTCTGATGTCAGATCTGTGAATTAAGGCTTTTTTGAGTACAGCCTGCTCTCCAATTATTGCCCCTATTCATATATTATAAATCATTATCCCTTCACCAGGTAGTCAGCAGTTTCTATTTCCTAAAGTTTCAGAGCCTTCTTTTTTTAGCCCTTGTGGCACTCCCATTGAGCAATCAAAAATGGAGAGTGCTGACCTGAAAAATAAAGCTTCTATCACAGCAAATTGTTGGGGGAAAAACATTCATTTCTAATTCTTGTAGTTTCTGTTGAAATTAAGGGAATTAGATTAGATTGAAACAAATCTCATCCCCTTCCTGTACAAACAAGCAATATAGTAAATTAGCACAGAAGTTGTTGGCATGTATTGACTTCATTTTTCAGCACTCATGCCTGTGTGTCTTAAAAATGATGCTTTCTTCTGATAAGTTGATTTTTTTTATATGAAGACAGATTGACTTCTGATTTAAAGCTGAGATTTGCCAGCGTGCTATCTTAAGTGATTGTGCCTATTAGGTGCTGTTAAACTGAAATTCCTTTGAATGAATTATTTATAGAGTAATAAACTTACTTCTAATGCAATGGAGTATATGATAAAAGTAGAAAATGCTTTACTGTGACCAGTTTAGGTGTGTCAAATCAAAATGCGTCTTAAACAACTTTATTAAAAGATATTCAGAAAAAAAAGAGCTATTTTAAGACCTATCATGCATCCAGAGAAGCCATTAAATGAAATGTAACCATGCGATGTTGGAGAGTTATCTCAACAGATTTCTTAAGCTAAGAGAATTTAGGTCTAGTCCATATGTGGATGGAAAAAATCAATAGTATGATCTTGTTGTTGTTTTTTATTTCATTTTGCCGTACTGATAGTTCTTCATTAGGATGCAGTTTTCACACTAGACGGCTGTGCATAAAATATGTCCAGTCAGTACAGTGCTAGCGGAGTTGTTGTCAAAAAGGATGGTAATCGATGAAAGAGAAGGTGGTATAATGAGTGGGATAGCATTTGTCTTTTATTAACTGTTCTAGTCCTGTGTCTGTTGTGAGAGACCTGTCACAGCACTGGCTTGTGCCTCAGTTTCTTCTTTGGGCTGCCATGTGGATTCTAAAATCTGAGTCCCGAGGACTGTTTCCATGGCACTTTCCTGAGGAACAGATTTGGTTATCTCGTGTTACCCCCATTGCTATTCAGTCAAGGATGTTATCTGAAGCCGCATGAGAAAGTTAACATAGTATTTTGCGTGTCCTGTCATCAAGTAGTTGGGGTTGGGGGGCACGTAATTTTTTAATATGCTGTAGTTTAATTCTTCTTAAAGGAAGACATTTTCCTGGCATATTTATCTCATTCCCAATTGTTTGTTTCAGGAGCTCTGGACATTAATAGCATCCTTGCTCTCACCTTCCTTTTCCTGTTATCTCTTCTACATTTTCAAATTTTGGCCATTAAGACTTCTAGGGTGCTGGTTTGTTGGGAGAGCACAGAAACAGATATTCTATGAATGCTTCTGGAGAAAACATGATTTCAAGGGCAAATGCCAGCACAGGGATGGAACCACCGGTGAGGCTTCCAAGCCTTTCTTGTTTTAGATAGCTTTCCAATGTGATACAGCTTTAGAGCCGAATTCTGCTGACGGGGAGTTGAGCAAAGCTCCTTCTGCCATCCATGGAAGTAGACTCCAACCAGTTTTCAAATTTCCTGTCAAATGCAGTTGCCCACTAGATGGAGACATAATATTTTATACATTAGTGGATATACAGATGGTAATCAAACCCACCAGCTGCTGCCTGCTCTTTCTGGGCACCTTGCCAATTTACTGGCAGTATGTTGACTGGGAAGCAGACAGTGACACACTTTGATCGAAAAGCTTGTATGATGATTTCTTTTTGTTGTAATATTATTGTTTTTTTAAAAAAAAATGATAAAAGAGATCAAGATGTGTATCTTGATCAAAGGGTACTGCTGTCTGCTTCCCCATCAGCAACTTCTAATTTATAGAAATCAGATTGCGTGGAAAGCAATCAGCAAAGGTTTGAGGTCTTTCTTGTTCTCACTGCCAAGACATGCTGACAAGTGAGAAAATTAAAATCAGAGAAGGTAGGGAGAGAACCAGTAAAACACTGGTTGAAATATAATTATTTAAAGTTCACCATTTTAATAATTTTAGGGCTGTAAAAAATCCAGTTAAAGTGCTCACATAGGCTATGACTCATATTATAAGAGCACCTTAAGATCTTTCTCTAATGGAGGATGTTGCTTTGAAACTAATTTACCATTGAGAGACAAATATATCTGTTAAAGTACTTGTTGCCATGGAGAAATAACCTGCCTCTGGTTTTGGGGCCAAGTTTTTCAAAGGTATCTCCTATCAACTCTGTTTCTTCCACATGGAGCTGTGCATCCAGTATGATTTATTAGGGTGCATACATGATATAAAGAACACCTGCAACGAACACTTAAACTGGTAAGTCCTATACATGTGAAGGCAGGGTGTGCAGAGGGACTGTACTGAAAAATTGTCTATTGTATTTGGTAAGGTCTTTTCTCTTTAAGGTCTCTAGTAGGGTCTTTTCTCTTTTCGGCTCTTGGTATTGATTCCTTCTTTAGAAGCCATTTTTTTGTTTTGGATTTGTTAGTCCTTCTAGGCTTAAACAACAATTCGCAGTCACAGAGATATAGATTGGTGTGTGTGTATATATATGGATTGTGTCAGCTGGAGAAAGACTGTGTTTCAGTGCATAGGTGAATATTTCTGGCCAATGTAAAAACACAAACCCAGTGGCAGTGGTGACAGTTGCTTCACATTCTGCCAAATGTTAAAATCAAAATAAAGTCTCATATGACAGGAAGACCTAGGATATGTGACATTTTGCCTAGATGGAGAAAGGGATTATTGGAGGGAAATAGCCCGACGTAGATAAGGAAGTGAATAGGGCCCAGCTCCAGAAGTCTTTAGAGTGCCATCTTTGACATGATCTTTGGATTACGAATCTATTGGAAAAGGAAGTTAAAATCTTGGTTTGGTGACAAGAGATACTGTTGGAGCCACAGTAGACGTTCAGCTGCTTCATGCAGTCTGGCATGCTTGGCAGTTGGGGCCAAAGGGGAGTTTGAGATGAGAATAATTAAGTGTACAGTTCAGCACTGCATTCTGCTACTGGCATAGTGAAGATGCATCTGTTCAGCCTCACTGCCTCTCCTCCGCATGTGAGACATCCAACTCTGTTGTTAGCTACTTCCCATCGCTCCTGCTCTCTTCCTCTGCACATTGACCCACGCTTTTCCCTGAGCTGCTGAATAAGTCTCTCCTTCCACAGGACTAATTTAATTTCTTTCCATTGCCAACTGAGCTTTCCAGCCATTAGCAATTTTTCTGCCCTCTCCTCAACTTCTCTGCTTGGCAATCCAGACACATTTGATGTTCCTGATAGGTGTTTTCTTCTGAGGGTTAGATCGAAAGACAGCAGCTTCAGAGCAGGGAATGTCATGTTTCTGGGTATAGCTGTGCATTCTTAAGAGAAGGTGCTGCTGTTTGGCATTTTCTCCCTCTAGGTACTTATGATGTTGCTCTTTAGGAAAGCTGCCAGGGAAAAGGTGCTGCTAAAAGGAATAAATAGATGAAACCCTTTGACATCATTGCTTCATTTTTTTTCCATCAAAAGCTGACACATTGTCTTTATCTCATCAGGCAAACTGTGCAAACTTTATGATCACATTGTCTTTGCCTACTTTTGTAGAACAGTTTCTCAAAAAGACAAAACACAAGGGGAGGAGAGGAAAGCCAGTAGTGTACAATCCAACCCAGTATCCTTCGTATTCACTTATTCTGTAGCCGACTGAAGATTTTCGCTTCAAAGTTTGAAGCCTTTGCTCTTGATTCTGATTTGCGTTAGAATTCTGTATGATTGTGGAAAACTTCTTTGAACAAATGGCAGATTTTTTGTTGGTTTTTGTTACTTGTGTGTGTGGTAATATTGAAGTTAACCTAGAGTTTATAAGGGATAAGGAGTTAAGTGGGTGTTGGTTTGTTGTGTTGTTTTTTTTTTTATTTGGGGAGAAATTATTCAGTAGAAATGCTTGTTTCTTCTCATGTTTTGTTTAAATAAATTTTGAAATATTCACATTGGATTATATGATTTGTCATGAGCTTCCTAACAAGTTAAAGCAGAATGAGATTTATGCGCTTTTTCACCAGAAACCATTTCATGCCCCAACAGAAATGGAAATGACTCTTCTCAGAAACCTTCCAAGTTGAAGTGGGAGGAGACAATCTGTAAGGAGATGTTACCTTCTCAAAAACAACCTCACATCATCCAAGGTGTGGTTGGCTTTGGCACCTGACCAAGAGGAAACTTACTAGATTTCAAATCACTCACCAAGCCAAGCTATGCTGAAACAAAGCTTTGTTTAACTCTTGCGTTCACCAGACTAACCCTGCCCCTATCCACAACTGCATTTTTATTTGATGTGAATGACAGTATTATAAGATAGAGTTAAAACTAACCCCAGCATTCAAGCTGAGATCCAGTATAAACAGATTTATGAGCATGTACTGTAATAAGGAGAGCCTGTTTACAATGGGATATGAAATTCAAGTGTCATATAAGGAAGTGGTGGTTTCTTCTGACTAGCAGGCGATGGTTAGAATATTGTAGATTCAAGTTATACAGAAATGCAGTTGTAAAGAAGTACTGATAGCTTAGACTGATGTGGGGGTTTGGGTGTACTGACCAAATATTCTGGTGTTAAAATAGACTAGTTTTACATAGAGCGGTGACTGAAAACTGTAACTCTGAAATTTGAGAGAAAAATTGGTTTACTTCTGCATTCCCAAATTGGGAAATGTATGTTAATAACTTAATTTTGATGATAAAAACATGAAAAATAAGTCCCTAAAACAGTGTTGAGTCAATTTTCTGATAAAATAAATTTGTTTTCCCATTTGTGATTAAAATGACCTACAGTAAGATTTTTTTTTTTTGAACTAGGTGTTAATTAAAAATATGGAAATGGATTTAAAAACATTGCAGTTCACAGTGGAAGAATTACCATAACTGATTTGTTCTCAGAGCCATGCCTGTTTCGAGATGTTTTTTAGATGTCTAAGTTACTGGTTGTTTTTCTGCATGATTGTTTCCAAAGCAAAATGTGATTCCAATAAAAACAGTAATTGAATTTACAGTCCACGGGACAAATTGTTGTTTTAACAGAAACTTACACACTCAAGCAAAGACTTTATGTTTTAGGTCTAATAACAAAGAACACAAGCTCCCCATTTTTATGTGACCGTATATCCTGAAAAGTTTTCTAATGTAGCATATTCAAAAAAAAAATCTATATTGTAGTTTTTAAATTGTGTGAGCAATTTTTTTTTCCTCTTAGCTCAGAATCAATATTCTTTAGTGTCTTTTTTTTTTTTTTTTTTTTTTTATTTTAACATTTTAAATTTT
>JAVJGI010000065.1:37470200-37522738 GCA_035590275.1 Ibycter americanus | reverse complement strand
CCAGCGGAGGGTATGATCCAAAAGGTATGGTGCTAAGGTTTGATTCAGTTTAACTTTGTTTCCTGTTGGGAAAGTGTCCTGTTGAATTTGTTGGTTTTTTTTTTTTTTTTTTTTTAATGCAACCTTTTAAATGTTAGAGCAGCTTTTTTCTGTAACATCAGCTAGGGGTGAATCAATATAGACAAGCCTATTCACATCTAATGCACCTGATGGCTGAGAAGAGTTTAGAGAGAGCTTGTTCCTTTGTCATTTGGTGGTGCGGGAATGTACAGAGCGTGGGGCAGTTGTGCAAGGGGCTTGCCCATGGCCAGTCCTGCATGGAGAAAAACATTGGTTTCAGAGGAAATGTGTAAGAATGGAAGAGAATGCTGTTCAAGAGTGCTGGCAGACAAAGGCAGGAGGTGGGACCTCTGTCCAACGTGAGGCAGTGACTACACATTACTATATCAACAGCAAAAGATTATTCTTCTGCTGTCAGACTGTCTCAGCAGAAGCTCCCAGTCACTTCTTGAACCCTTTTTGTTTCCAAAGTTTCTTGTAAAGTTTCCCAGCTTTTGGGGGGAATCTTCTTGGTACCTTTCTTTCATGTACACGGTATTCATGTTTAGATAAAGCCTGGAGACCGTGCTTACTGAACTAAGAGAAATCTGGCGGGGTAAAACACAGCTCCCTGGACACGTGCCTGCTCTAGCTGGTGTGTACACGGCCTGAGACATGCCAGAGATAGACATACATGCTGGGGATAGGCATGTCTACATTAGCATTTTGTTGGCAGTCTTAGGGCTGACCTAAAGCCCTGTGGAACAGTAATAGTTGGTGAGACATTGCTGCATCTCAGATGTAACACCTGGAAAAAACAGCCCAGGACAGTGCCAACAGCTGTCTGACTTTTACCGTACATGCTCAGGGCTGCAGGAGGAACGTGTGGTGCTGTTAATTCCTGCTGAGTTTCTACAGTGGTCCTTTGAATAAAAGTATGAATAAAAATATGAAATATTTCATATTTCCCAGCACCAGGCAAACCAGGCAGCCTGAGTGAGGAACCCAGCTTTCCTAGGTTCCCTGTATAGTCAATGGAAGAGGTAATAGGCTGTGCTTGCTTTGGTCCAGGGCAGGTATATTAAGCATATTATTAAGCAAAATTGTTAGGTTCTTAATTTATCTTATTTGTCCTGATGGTCTCTCAGGAGATGCAGTCGTCTTTGCACTTACTACAAGGAGGGGTTTTGGGGGTTGACAAAGCCCCTAAAGCAGGTGTGATGAATACCATCCCCCTAAGCAATTTAATTCTTATAGGCCATTTCGTTGCCAAAGGCACATGCTCTCATGCAAATTGATTTTCTGAGGATATGAGCAAGTCTTTAGAAAATGTATGAAGCCTCCTCCCAGAAAGAGGTACCAAAATGCACCTGGCTGAGTATGCTTTCACATTTTTATCATCATGTTTTCAGCATTCAGGTCAGATCTTTCCTGATTAAATGATTTAGAAAGAGAGATGTGCAAGAAGGAAATGTAACGCTCTGGCATAGTCAGGTGAACGCCACCAAAATATTAGGCTGCCTGTTGAGCACTGGGTTCAATAGAACCTAATTTTACAGTTTTCTAATGTGATCACATCACTAATTAAATAAAAGCATTACTTTTTTTAAGTATTTGTAGATGCAGGTAGGTGGTTACTGTGGGAAAGGTTCTTGTGTTTTGAGGTTTTTTTTAATGGATTTAGATCCCCATTGATTATAACTGTACAGCCAGAATAGGAGCTGCCTGCTCTTTGCTTGTTTAATGGGTGCCCTTGAAGCGGAATGTGGGGGGTTGGCACTTCAGAGTCCTGACAGGCAAGGGTTGCACTTTCAGCTACTAAAAAAGAATCCTTCACCCGTCCTCAAAATCTGTATGCATTGGTTTAAAAGGGTTTCGTTAACCTCAAGTATTTAAAATGGTGAGACAGGTCCCAAAAAATCATGAGAGCTGCTTAAAAATAACTGTTGTTTGGTTGCTTTTGCTTGCAGTCTAGTTTTTGAGCTTTCAAGATTTATGTTTTCAATCTTTCCTCTGCAACCGTAAGAGCTAGACACTAACTTTATTTTTAAATGAAAGCTGGGATTCTCTTGTAATCCCATAACTCTAGGAGATTTGGCAATGCTAAACACAATGTGAATTTAGAGTGACCATTCCAAGGTGAATCATTTAGCGATGTGTCCTCAGCATGAAAGCCAACTGGGGATTTTATTTTTTGGATGTCTCTTATTTTGTCTTTCTAAATAATCTGTGAATTGGCAGTAATAATTGGAAGCTTGATAAAAGCAGAAGTAGATGACTGTAGCCCAATAAAATCAGTATTATTTTTTTTCTGGTATGTTAGGATATTTTTACAGAATCTAGGTATTAAGGGCATTCTGCATTAAGATATCTCAAGAGAGGAAGGCTTTGGTTGTTTTTGTAGAAGCACCCTTTTCTACTCAGTCGAGCATTAAAATTGGCAGCAGTTCCTGGAGTAGCAAGAAAATCCTGGTTGTTGCCCTCATATAGTTACTGAAAACAGTAAGAGGATATGTAAAAGCTTTAACTCCAAGGAAAAATATTTATAACTGTGACAGTGTGTTTCCTTACAATAATTTATGGGCAAAATGTAGGAAAGGAGGAACACAAGCTATAAATAATATTCCATATGTAAACATAATGGCAGTAGCAAATTCTTTTTATTTAAAAATTAATATTGATGTTCATTAATATAAATTACCACATTTCAGATGACTCTGATGTCCTTGAGGCCAGATGTCACTGACTGATTTACAGCTTCCTGGGGGGAGGAGTAGATCCTGTTTTGTCAATGTAGGCACCAAATTGCTTCAGATGGCTATTTCAGACTAGATTAATTACTGACGTATTGTCAACCAAGTTGATTCACATCTCAGCTCAGAAACATGGAAAACTCTCTTTAAAACATATTAACTTGAATTCTGAAATGAGGAAAAAGAGCATAAAGTATACCTTTGACTTACTGAACTTTTGTCTCATTTAAGAAACAGTGGTTTGAAAACTCCTGCCCGGGAACATGCACACAGAATTTCCATGTGCATCATTAGCAACTGGGGAACATACTTCAGAGGCCAAGTTTAGTCCCTCATTGATCTTAATTCTACTTTAAATACTAATACAAATGTGCACAGTGAAGGCGTCAGAAGGATGCTCTGCCATCTTAGTCACGCTGCACAGATCATATATCTGGATTAAGTTTTTGAGTGCTTCATCATATCCTTCAGTCCTTCGGACCTTGTGTATAGCACTGCTGCAAAATAGGATGGCAAATATATTTGTAGAGCTATCAGCAGCCTCCCAGAAACCTCCTGTGGGAACGCTGGTGGGCGATGCCTCAGAAGGCAGGTAGGGTGGATTTGTTGTGTTTGCATATGCTGGCAGGTTAAAAAGCGAAGGGGAAAAGAAAAAGGCAGGCTGGTTTCAGTCAGTGTGAGACAGTGCATCTCTGTCCATTAGTTATTCATTCCAATTCAACCACATGAAATACAGGCAGCTAACAAACCATATCTTGTAAATGCCTTTTATTCCAGCAACTGAGATTCAGCACATTTGTAGGTGTGCAGCTGGGCATGCTTAGCATGAATGGCAAACTAATGTAAATTCTATATTAAATATTTTGTTTCATAGCAATTCTCACATATATATGAGAAGGAAGTCGGTGCAGGTCTCTGGTAGCATAAGGTCCTGTGGCATGCAATTAAAAACCACACAGAAGATACAAATATAGAGAACAACACACAAAGAACACTCTTTTTAAAATGCATCTGTCATTCATATAAAATCAAATCCATATCCATTGAAAGGCCATTGAAAGACTTTGAATAATGTTACAAGGCTTTAGAAGTGGTCCATCCAGAACGTGGGGTATTTTTTCCAATCCTTATAAATAATTATTTTCCTATGTTTGCTAAGATTAGCCACAGAAAATTTATGTTAAGATTCTGTGGGGAGAAGTATGGAATTTCAGACAATATTAAGCTAAAAGGTGGTTTTAAAATGTTTCTATGATACAAAAGCCTGGTATCAAAGAGGCACATGCACCACCCTCTCAGTCTCTTTTCTCATTTATGAAATAAGTAAGCATAAACTACAAATTCTAATTTTCAGCAAGTATGTTAGTAAATCCAAACTGACCTTGACCTTAGCTTTGCTAATTTACAAACTCTGATATTTATTCCCAGAATAGATTGTTTCCCTTCATACCACATACATAAATACTGCAAACCTTTCCAATAACTTGAATTAGAGTGTAAGTAAATAGCTGGGTTTAATCTACATAATATTTTGAGAGCAGACGTTCTGTGCTATGACTATTAAGATATACCCAGCAGCCATTTGTATAATACTAAAACCTCTTACATATATTATTAAAAGTAATGCTATCAGCCAGGGCTTGTTTTACGCCACAGAAACTTAAATAATAAAATACAGTGTGGATAAAACCTGCAATAATAGTAACTTAAGCAAAATTAATTTAAGTAACAGATAACATCTGGGGGAAAATGTAATGGTATATTGGTAAGTTATGCAAAGCTAATTGTATAATAAGTACCACATCTGTGGAACTCATTTATTAGAATGCTTTACCAATCTTCTTTCCTGCCATTATTCTGTTTTAGAAATTTTCCTGTATACTATTTTATTGTCTTTGCTCTGCCTACATTTGTAAAAAGGTAATTTGCCAGCTCTCAACAATAAGTATGTGGGTTTATGTACAGAACAACATGACACTTTTTGGACTTACCTCTCTTTGTGCACACTTTTACTAGAAAGAATTCCAGAGAAAGATCGTGGTGTGGGGCTGTACGCTGAGAGTGATATTTGAACACCAGCTACAGTCCTCAACTGTGACTGCGCCGAGGCTTGGTGCAACTGGGGTGGCAAAGAAAGGTGACGCTGAAGGATATTTACCACATTAACTTCTGCTGGGTGCTAGAGCAGCCTCTAGCCTGCCGTAACCTGTCCAGATTCAAGCGGCCTTTTGGCACCACACCACACCTAGGAATTAGGAAGAATATTGTATTTAACTTCTGCTCCCTCCAGTCTCTTTCAGAGCATCCTTTTATCTGCAGCTGACACTGATATGCCATCTACATTTGTGCAACTGCCTTACAATTTCTTTGTGTCTGAATTCTCATGGACCCATTGGACCGCAATGTGCAGGAAAATATTGCCAATTAATTTTAAGGCATTATCATCTTGCCAAACTGTTTCTCACATTTCGATAGTTATATTGATTCAAGAGGACATTTTGAGTAATACATCTTTGTCATAGTGAATAACGCTCACATAATGACAAATCTTCAGGAATTAAAAAAAGGAGGATGAATTTTTTAATGTAGGTCAGTGGAAGTAATTCACCATAGATTTACTCAGACTTCAGAAACTAGCAACATTTTTTAAAGCCACTGTAACTGTATAAAACTTACTGTGTCTCCTTCTCTGTTTTTAAATAGATTTTACTACAGAGCCATTGGTGCTATTAAACATGAGGTTTTGTTCAAAGGAAATACAAAGACTTAATTGTATTTTTTAAAGGAAAGTATTGCATCAGAAGGATTCATTTAAATACATTTGTTGGCTTCAGGCTCTCGCCACAATTCATTCGTTCTAATTTTCCCCTGACTTGTTAAGGACACAACGTATAGGAAGGAGCAATGCAGAATGGCATTTTTAGGTCACTATATTTTGGCTGTAAACTGTGGTACTGCTCATAAACTTATTATTACTAAACAAAATACTTCATATTCTACACAGAAGTTTCACAGTCTTTAAAAAAAACTTTTGGCTGAATGTTGAAACTATTATGGCTCATTAAAGAGACTAGTTCTGCTGTAATTTAGTTATTTCTTAATGATCCAAGGGTTATTATTAGACACGGAACAGATGAGTAAAGAATGGCTCTCTTTAAAAGTACGCAGTGAAGTAAAAATATTATTCTAAAACAGAACCTCTGAAAATCTTATCCATGCTACAAAAATGTATTTGATCAGCCAGGAATTGATTTTTAAAAACCTGGTCTAGTTTTTTTACATTATTTCATTTTTTTTAATTTGGACTGGAGGGAATAAATGGAATAATGATTTAATCTAAATAAAGAAAATGTTTTGAGTGAATAGCTAACCAACTAACCAAAAGATGTTATTTTAAGGAAACAGAAAGTAATTGTGAATTCTCATCCAATTCAGCTAATATTTTTAAATAAGAAAATATAAGGTAAGATATCACAGAAAATGGAAATATTTTCTAAATCAAAAGAGCTCTAGCTTAAAAAAGTAGAATTGGAAAACAAAGCTTCTTTTTGTTTTAGAAAGTGTAACATTTAACTCAGCTTAAGACTTTTTCATTTTGATGCAAAACCTAAACTTTCTGACTATTCCTTTTGTGAGTCTGTAGGCTTTAGTGCAGTAATGTTGTAAAATTTGAGTCACAGGTGATACAGGAAATCTGTATCTATAAAATCTGGATTCCTCCTCACTTACATTCTGGAAATCTGTCTGTCAGCCTTTTGGGTTCTTATAAACATGGGCTAATACTGTCTATCTTTTTTAGTGAGCTCACACATGACAGGGAATCTTGAAGACAATGGCAAAGTCCAAATATACCTTCTGAAAAGCTTTTGAGACTACAAAAGAGATTTTTTTTTAATGTGACAAAGTACAATGGCTTTGTCTCAATGTTTATTTTCAATTTTGCGATCACTTTTGCAAATGTATGGAACCTTTAATATTTTCAGCATGTTTAACTGTAGCAAGTAACTAAATAAACCAAATATCAAGCTAGCCATGATTTCAAAGGTATGAGGAAATTAATTTATGGGAGCTGCAATTACGCTGATGTGAATTAATGCAGTTGACTTACACCATCCAAGCAAAATCATGTTTGTAATAGCTGACTCAGAACTGGAACATCTGCCTGGTATTCTCAGCGGGCACTTCCCATCGCAGCAGCCCCAAACATACCATTTTAGTATTATACCCCGTTCCTTGCTTGTCCAAAAATGCCTTTTGTCCCCCTGTTTAGCATGAATGTTCTTTGTCATCCATTGTTTTTAAAAAACGACACAAAATCTTGTCCCTTTAGAGGACACAGGGCTGTCTTCTGCATCACTCGTGAGAGCCTGAGCATGGATTAAGTGCTGCATCCAGCTGCTCCGGGTGGGGAAAGTCATTTCCTTGTCAGAGCATTCCTGGAGCCACAGTTCACACGCCAGCAGAATAGCACTGAGGTTCCCATGTTCACAGGAAAGAGAAAGAGGAGCAAGTTGATGAAGCAGCAAAACTTGGACCATTAGAGACTCCTAAATTATAGTCACATATTAAAATATTTTTCTTAGGGCCTTATTTGATGCGGTGTCACTGCAACTTTACTCCACCTGACTCCTTTGATAGAATACCTAGTGGTCAGCTGGGCCCTCTAATTCCAAAATGCAACAAGATCCCTGTTCAGAAGTGACAAATTTGCATTGGGAATACTGCATGTTACCTAAGCACTGTGTTTGCTAAACTTAATTATCCACATGAGTAAGAAGCTGTAGTGTTATGAAATTATGAAAATCATCTGTTCTTTCCAAGTATTATAAAGAGGCCCCCTTGAGATGCAGCTAGAAATTAAAGCTGATCTATAATAATTTTCAGTATGCTTTCCAGTTCTGAGCACCTGGATAGTAACAAAAAAGGTAATTTTTTTTGTTGTTTGCCAGCCATTTCATTTCCATTTTAAAAAATCTGCAATAAACCTCTGAGCAATAATTAAACCTGAATTACTTTTTTTTCTTTTCTTTTTTTTTTTTTTTTTTTTTTTAATACTGCCAGTATGTGATTGAACTTGCCCAACCTGCAGTTCCCCCCTTCTCTGCTCTGCTGGAAGAAGGCATACCTTCGGATATCTATTCATCATTCATAATATCACCAACAGCTGCAGAGACAGAATCTAAGGTATAGAGTTTTGTTCTTTTTCTTGGTTTTTTTTAAAGCTCTTTTTCTATGAGCCTCCTACCTCGTTTATTCCCATTGGAGCCCAGCCACTAATGACATTTAATCTTCAAAATATAGCATACGTTCTCTTCTAAGATTGAATGAAATTGCTTTTAATGCATTAATCAGTCAGCAGAGGATGTTTCTTTGAGTCAGCACCTCTGGGCTCTTACCCCATGCAACTTCATAACCTCAGGATCTGCCTGGCCTGGACGGTGAGAGACACTGACAGTCTCTGTCACAGCAGGAGTTCTCTAAAGCAGTCTTCATGTATTGCTGCATGTCTCTGGGCTGATGCTGCTTGGTCTTGTAGAGAGCAGGAGAATGTTCTAACTCACACATTTCTTGGGGTTGGTTGTTGCTAGGGGTCTGATCAAGAGGGTTACCTGGAAGAGCCCTGTCCAGCGGCAGAGTCCTTCGAGGCAGATGCTGTGGCTGGTGTCACTGCTGAAGATCAGAAGTCTGCAGTGGGTGAAATCCCAGAAGAAATTATTGGCAACCTTGAGGTACTATTACTAGAAAGCTATTTACTAATTCTGTCTATGGTTACTTAGCTAGCTCAGCCTTAATGAATATAAACTGTATTCATGCTAAAGCTGGCAAAAAGCACATCCATATGCTGTAAAAATGTGAATTAGCCTCTATAAATAACTCCTAGTTTAGTCAGCTTACATGTGATAAGATAAAAAATATTCAGTAATATAACAACATATATCTTCAGCATTACTATGTGTTAAGAAACATGGGCCAAATCCTGCTCTGAGTGATGTCAATGATAAAATTCCTTTTCAGGGGTTCGGGATCGGCTGCTCTGACGGAGCATATGCACTGTGTGCTTAATACAAATTGTTAGATGCATCTATGTTACACATCCTTCAATCTTTGTAAGAAATAGCACGTTTATGCCAATTCTAGACTTCATTTGCTAGGTGCATAACTGTACAAAAGCTGCCTTAATGGTACAGATCAGGTTTCAGTATGTGGTTCTATGGGTTTCATGAAATGGAAGGAAGGTATTGCCAGTGGACTTAAATTTCTTGTAGGGCGATCTGCTTCTCTACAGGGAGGTCTGTAAATTGAAACATGTGGAAAGCCAGCAGAGTAGATCATTGTTATTTTG
This sequence comes from Ibycter americanus, assembly GCA_035590275.1. NCBI lineage: Eukaryota > Metazoa > Chordata > Aves > Falconiformes > Falconidae > Ibycter > Ibycter americanus. The sequence continues at coordinate 37,513,603 of JAVJGI010000065.1, read as the reverse complement.
TAAGCTGCTCCCTCAAGCATGTGAAATTATTGAAAGCAAACCAGCTAGAACTTGGTTCCACCAAGGAACTAGTGGAATTTGGTGTTGTTTGCAAAAACCAGGTGGCATTAGGCACTTTAAACTTTAGATACAGTACATTGGACATTGTTGACCAGCAGCAGTTAGTTAAATATCTACTGTTATGTGAAAACAGTGTGATATTGATGAATTGCTTTACGTGGATTGTGCATGAATGAGAAATATAAATTAGAATAACGATGCCATCATTAGATCTACCTATTTGTTTTCATATTCCATCTCAACATGTCTTTAGAAACAGGAGGGAACCTGGGCTATGTTGTCTTATTCCTGTCCCTACCCGCTGAAAAAATGCAATGCCTGATTTTCACTTGACCTTGATTTCATTCGCATCAGCGCTAAGAGCTTTTTTTCTTTACAAAAACTGCACAGATGAGAAAAATGCCCCCCCACCCCACCACCACCACCACTTTTTTGTTTCTTCTTTTGCAACTCTGGTTATATACACAGATAATAATTTCCTTTTAGTTTTTAAAAGTCTTACACCAATGTATCTTTTCCACCCGATTTCTCAGTTTCTTGACCTCCAAAAGAATCTTATCATTAGATTTTTACCTGACACATGGTCAGACTCATACCATTTTGTTTTTATGTGTGAACTGTGATTTCACAATCTGCATTATGTCTCCAGGGAACATAAGGCAGCTGTTCCTCTACTTGAGACTAGAAAATAACTTAGTGTGGTATCACAGTGCTGACGCTCAGTGATCACAACGGGAGCCATCGTGAAGTATGGTGGCAGCTGATTTTCACTGAAGGTAGAATCAGAGACAGAGGGACGTAAAAACTGAGAAGAAAAGGCAGCTGGGGTGGCTGGGAGAGGATTAGCCTGGAGGATCAGTGTTCTGCAGCAAAGCAACTAAGTATACATATAATCTAAAGGGATAGGGACATATTGATATGTGAGGATGGATTGAATATGGTGAATGCCATCTCCAGAGATGCGAAGATGAGATAGAAATTCCAGCTTTTTGATGCTAATCTCAGCTACTCAGAACTTTGAAAACATTTTAGCTGTGGTTATCCATTGATAGGTTGCAGTATAGCACTAGTGGGGATTTCTAGGACTGGCAAGCCAAAAAGTTCCTAAAATGGCAAGTTACTGCGAGCTTTTCTGGGCCAGATCCATTCACTTTATCAAAATTACATGAAATCCATTAAGAATGTAACTCTAAGTTTTGGAACTGCTCATGTAGAGTCTGTAAACACCTTTGAGCCTGTTCCAGTTCTTTGAACAAAACTTTGCGACTCTTGGAAAGACTGTCATTGTAGTCCTTCCATTTCTCATGCATTTTTGCAGTGATGAATGCCGATGTTGAGAAAAATACATAAATTCCCCATAAAACTCCAGTATTTGTGGGCTTTTTTCCAGTGATCCTACATTTCCAAATGCTATAGAATTAAAGATTGCTATGCATTATGACTGCCAAACATTTCACTAGAATATGTCACAACCCTTGTACCTTCTCCACAAATGTTACATTGTAAATTAAACACTCAATGTCTACAGCAGTCTGGATTTCCAGAACAAGATACACATTCAGAATTGTGTTTGTAATTAAGACAGACAAGCAACATCACAGAAATATGTCTTTTTATTGTTCATTTTCAGTAATGCTTTCTAATTCCAGCCATGTTTCAGTAAAATGTAGTACACGAGAGAACAAACATCTGCAGCAAAGGAAAACAGTGGCAACAACCAAATCCCAAAGCAATTTCTCTGATTTGGTGTTTATTGGTAAAGGCTGTCTGAGAATACAGGCAAATTAGCCTATCTCCCAAGGCAAGGTTACATGAGAAATGGCTGTCCCAGATCACTTCCTGTTCACGGCAGCCATACCATACATCGGAATTGTGCACAGTAATATGATAAAGTGTTATCATGTAAGTACAGGCTGAAACACCGTTATGTCTGCAAAACAGGAAGGTGTGTAGGATAATGTCTGTCTTGCTGCACTACAGTGTGTCAAAACCACAAAGACAATGTGCAGCCTAAGATAGCTCCATCATAACCACTTTTTTCTTCTGATTTTCTTTACAGGCAGACATAAATGAAAAGCTGCAAAGGCAAGAAGAAGCTTGTACCTTGAGAACAGAAAATTAAAACCTCCTAAATAGCCAGATAAGAAAGGTGACGTTGAATTTTACAGAAATTGGACAGTAGGGGATGGCGTGCGCAGAGGGCTGGCTCCCTGCCTGAATGTAATTATTTTTGTATAAAGGAAAATAGTTCTGTTAACATTTACCTAGAAATAGTTCATCCCAGTTCCTCAAATTTACTGTGTTCTGCCAGTGTTGTTATTTAGTTCAGACTTAAGTAGAAGATTATAAACAGAAGGATACGTAATTAAAACATGTTGAAGTGCAGTTTATTTCTGAATAGAAATACTAATTAGGGGGAAAAAAATCACTGTAGTTTCATTCTCTCCTTTTTCCAGTTGTGAAATATTTAACAGTTTCTGCTTTACACCTATGGTTTTTTTCAGGGAATTTTGCTAGAAGGAGAATACATAGAGAGAAAACATCATTTTTAGGCAGTGCAGCTATAATAAGGAGAGAATTTAATTAACATGTAATTACACACTTTTCACTGCAGTTATTCATTAATAATATGTATGTTATTTCATTTTAAATTGCTTCCTAAGCTTTAAAACAAATTTAATATCTTACACTTCTTTATTTCCACCGTATTAAAATTGCATAAGTGAAGAGTTTGAACTTCTACAGTGTTTCCAAGAAGAGTTCCTTTAGATTTCAGGGGAAATTTTTCTGGAATGCATGTAACCTTTCATCTGAGAATGTTTCCATGTTTTGTCAGACATTATAGAAAAGTTTCGAACTCAAAAGGAATCTAACCAAATAAATGACCTCAGAAGAACCGGTTTAACATCTATGTTTCAAAATCGAGCTGGTATTAATTGTTGTGTTACAGAACTCTGTGCCCTAGAAAGCACATTAAATACAAGTCATGCTTTCAAGTGTAAAGTCTGGGCTGGATTACATGTTTAGTGGAATATAGGAGAAATAGAATGTTTTATTCATTACAATTTCATATTTGTTTCCTACTAAGTAAAAAGTTAGGTTTTGTTTCATTTCATCCCCATTTCTTATGGTGATAATGAAAAAGTTTGCAAGCCAGACCCAGCCCAGTAAAAAAGAAAATAGCTTCAAATAGTTCCTAAAAGGTCTTGCCTGGTGTTGCCTGACTTGCAAGGGCGTGCTCCCAGCTGGTGCAGGGAGCTGAGCATGCAGCCACAAGCGACCACGGGCATTGCCTTCACATCAGTGGGGAGTGTTCCCGTAGCTAAAGACAACGTCCAGCAGCTGCATCAGGGCACCCATAGCCTGGATGTGCTCTTCAGAGTGCACAGAAGCTGTGGGTATGGAGCTCTGGTAAAGCAGTGGTTTGAAATTTAAGCGGGCAGAGTATTTTACTTGGTCTGCTGCGTTGAGAAACATTCTTCTCCTGGTATGTGATCAGGAGAAGTAAGCTCAGTAATGATTCACTTCCAGGTTTTCTTGATTGCTTTTCCCAGTGCTGGCCAGCAAATAAGTGAGAGCTTCCTTTCAGCTACTACAAGCTAACTGTTCTACTTTGAACACTGAAGGAATTAATGAAGAATTATTAGTTTTACCTTTAAAAAAATCTTTTGAAAATATATTGATCTTTTAAAATTGTTAAGATTCCTGGTTATGTCCTTTGTTGTTTTATTGCTTTGAAATATGATTTTTTGTTATCAAAACTTTCTGAAATCAAAATATTCTTTATTTTGATACATAAATTCATCTCCCAGCACGTTATGCTAATGTCACAAGTTTCCCTGGTTTTGAACTCAAAGGTGAGAACAGAACTTCAGAAGAGAGCTGTCCGTAGGAAAAAAAAAAAAGAGTATTTGAAATACTTTCTAGTGAAAATGTGTTCTTGGCAATTTAGCATTGTTTAGCACTTCAGGCTTAAATCTGAAGACTACAACATTCCTGCTACAGCGCTAAGCAGAAAGGGACTAACTATGATTTATGTTAAGACCAATGCTAAACAAAGGCTTTTGCCCATATCTCTTCCTCCCTCTCCCAGATTTTGTAGAACCTCTGGGAAATTTTAAAGTGCTTTGAAGATGAGAAATTGTATATGAACATCAAGTATTACTGCAATGATTTGTTAGCATTCAGTCTTAGTACATATGCATACCAGCTGAGGTATTGCAGAAATCCAAAGTGAAGTTCAAATCCCACAAACCGTATTTGTAACTATCTTCCTGCTGAACTAAGTAATGCTACCAATAAAAATAGCCCCAGGGATTTTTTGGGGAGTGGGAGGGGGGATGGTTAGGAGGCTGAAGGAGGGAAGATGAGTAAAAGGTAGACATAACATCTCTATAAGCAGTCAGAGTGCGTGTTCTGACACAGCATATGAACATCAAATTGAAGAATCCTTTAATGTCTTCAGAATGTTAATATGAAATGCAAAACGTCATGCTTTGGATAGATGGGTAGGAACAAAATGTTCAGATGCAATATGGTGCATTAAGAACAGTCTCCATTCTGCATTCCTGGCTTTTCCATTGGTTTAAATCAGGCTTGCTGTTTCTCAGGTCTCTCATGTCTTGTTGAGTTACTGCTATAGTCATCTCTAAAAATAATTATACTGTCATTCCTGGGACCTACAGTTGAGGCTTTGGTATAACAACCTCTGATTTTATTTTAGTTTTTGTTTTTGTTTTTGTTTTTGTTTTTGTTGCAACACTGTTGATGCAACCTAGTTCTTTACAATACACATACTTAACGTAGTTCCTAATGGGTTCCTGCCCTACAGAGCTTTCAACTTAACTCAGACAGATCTTGTAGAAAGGAAGGGAAGAGGTGTTACGTTCCACCTTGTCTGCCAGAGAAGTGGTGGTTTTCCAGGGGACAGGGGACAGATGAAACAGTATAGTTTTTCCTATGTAAGGTGTATTTTCAATGCTTTTTAGCATCTTCATGTTAAAATCCTCTGGTCTTCACTAGGATTTTATAATGAGACAGTGAACAACTAGTAATTATCCTCTAGTAAAGTAAAAGCTCTATTTTCAGGCACTGCTCTCCTGCATTATACTGACAAAGTGATGGAAGTTTAGAAGAGATGGAAAGCAGCTTTTCTAGTAAGAAGCTGATTGAAAAAGATGGGAAAGAAGACAAAAAGAGAAAACAGTTTTTTACCTGTTTCATAGTGTTTTGCTATGACCTTTTCTTCTCAAGCCTTGCTTCTCTTCTGCTGCACCAAAACCTGATTTGAATTTGAAAATTACCACATTGTTTCCTTCCTAAAATTGTAATTGGCATTCCTAGAAAATTTGCTTTCTCAGAAAAGCCACTGTGCGTAGGCTTCAAATTCAGCTTTTCACAAGTGAGAAAAAGACATTTTCTTCAATAACCTGCACTGCCAACCTGACCACGAAACGTGTGCAGTCAGCACTGGTCCATTGAAATCAGACTCTTAAGCACATGATTCAGCTGACCACCAAAACACATTAATCCGGATGTACATACTGTACTGATGTGAAAAGCCTCCAGAGCGTAGGTTTGATCCTGGGCTAACCCAGAAGCGTGTAGAAGAGAGCTGCTCAGAAGAGAGGATGCTTACATGAGCTGTACCCCCTCATCTGCAGCTTGCACCTATTTATGGCAGAGCATGGATGTGACAGGTGAACTTTAACACAGGTTACATATGTAGCAAGGCTGGTAAAGAATTCATAGCTAACACCTATAGATTTCCTGGGGTGTGAAAGGGATGTTTGTACTCAGCACCAGCCAATATGGCATGTCAACCAGCAGCGAGAGGTACTACAGGTAACTGGAAAATTCACCCTCTTTCCTCTCCCTCCTCCCTCGTCCTAGGATGGTGTTATACCTGCCGCAGTGTGCAGCCACATCGTTCTCCTGTACGCTGGCAGTCTGGGGAGGGGCTGTGTTCAAGGTGAAATCACCTCCACTTCTCTGCCACGGTTCACAAGTTGGTGAGAGCAGTGACAAAACGTGCGGGCAGCATTGCTTGCCACGAGCAACTCAAAACTGAATGTAGCATTTCAGGCCATTTTGTTGTGGCGCTTCAAGTGTGCAGAGCAAGCTTCAGGCTCCAGCAGTTGGGGATTCAGATTACATGTACGTGACAAAAAAAAAAAAAAAGAAAAAAGAAAAATAAATCAAAGGATAGTTGCAGTGACTCATGTAATTGAGAGTCCCATTCAGATGCAGAGCATTAAACAGAGCTTGGAATTAGTAATACTGCAGAAGAACAGAATGTAAAATATTTCCAGGATAAAAACAACCTGACTTTTTCCACAGTAGGCTGCTTTAAAGCCTGTGCCGTCACTGAGGCAACAAAGACTGCATTAGACGTGAGGTTTGTGTTTGTACAGAATTCTGCACTCACAGTGTTGCCTAGGCCTGCTGGTGGTTGTATATATTTTTCATGTTTATGCAGCAGATTCAAAGAGCAAAAGAGGAAAAGGTGTTACCGCAGCCAGGTGGGGTAGGGGGAGCAAGAGGGGAGACCTGTGGCCTGGCAGATGGAGATCATTTAGAGGCTACAAGGAAGAATGGTCCGTAAAAGTTGTTCACCTGAAATGAATATGGCACTTCTTCGTTCCTGGAAAAAGGCACCTGGAGCTGTATCAGTTCGGGATGCCGATGTAGATGGTGATTCATGGTGGGAGCCTCTGCAGGGTGCTCTGAAGCACCTTCTAGGTGAGCCAGTTCCTCCAGTAACAGCAAAGGCGGCCTCAGGATTTTGCCTCCCTCTGCTTAAGTTGGTGTATATGAATAGTTCAAAGTTTTCATTTAGCTCTTTTTACCCCTTTCTGAAGATGTCTCATACAACATCTCCTTAAAATTTGAATCTTACATATTTTAATCTCCAGCCAAGACAATTTTCTCCTCTAAACAGTCTATTTTTGTGATTGCATTGATTACAGTTTAAGAAATGTCATGTCTGGACAGAGCAGGATCCAGGTGTCCCAGGGTCCTTCCTTTGGCATTGCCTATGGGAGATACTTAGGGAAGAGTAGAGGAACGGGGCACCCTGAGAGTGATCTGCTACACGAAGGCGTACCCTTCTGTTTATCACTGCTTTGGAAACTTGTGGAGCCAAAGTACACACCGAGACCCAACGGGGGGGTGGCATTAAAAGACATCTTCCCTGTGAATTTGTCTAGTCCTTTTTTGAACTCAGCTGTACTCCTGGCCACCACGCTATTCAATGGCAATAAGTTCCATGCTTTAATTTTGTGTTGTTGATTAACCCCAGCTGGAACAGGTAGAGGAGGCTCAAGATTCCTCATCTCAGAGGCTCTCAAGATCCTCAGTTTTGTTGGTCACTTCTGTGTGTTGAGGTGGTGCAAGTGATCAACCGTGAAGACGCCGACGTTTCATGCACACCAGGAGCAGCTGAAATCCAGGTAAGAGAAAGCACGTGCCATCCTCTGCAAGACTGAGCCTAAATTTCTGCCACCTGCCCTGTTCTTTTTTGTCATTTCATTTCGTGCCGTATCTAATTTAGATTATAATCTTCCTGAGCAGAGATGCAGCATTCAATCTTTGCGTGTCGAGGGGCACACACGTGGCCCTGTCTGCACAGAAAGATACTGACAAAAGGAGGAAAAATGACCGTCTTTGGTCTGCCAGGCAAACAGTGACTATTTTGCTATCCTAATCGTCAGAGCAGCGAGTTTCTTTGGAGCATATAAATCATGAATTACCATGCAGCTCCAACAGGAAAACTTTGCCCTTTGATTGTTTTCCAAAGAAATGTTCTCAATTTCTCTTCTGCCAAATTCATATTACAGATCATACTAACAAATTTTCCCAAGCCTTCTTGACCTCCTGCCTTCTTCACAGTAGTAAAAGAAAACTCACTCATCACAGAGCCGTGTTGAAGATTGCTAAATTTTGCTGATTTAGGAACTGAGTGAATGAAACAAGTTTACAAAAACACAGATGCTTCATCGCAGGATGCAGTTAGCTCCACGAATAATGAAAACAGAACTTGCGATATTTCTGCTATTTCACAGTGCATTAGTAAATCGCCTGCTAATGCATTATTAGGTTGGGGGTTGCAGGCGCTCCCTCGTGCCAAGGCCAGAAGTGCACGTACGGTGCTGGGGAGTCCTGATTTGGGAGGATTCTTTTTTTCTTCCGTCCTCCCTTCCCCCAGCAAATCTGTGCCTGGTCTTACTGAAGTAAGACAAGGTAACAGTGATGCTCACTGTGTTGCTTTGAATGAGGTGTTTTATTTTGATTGGAGTTTGGAGTTCTCGGTGTTTAGTAGCACCAGTTCCTCTGCTATTAAATCATTTGTAGACAGCTGAGTGAGCCTGCCAAGCCTCTAGCCTGAGTGAGGATTTTGGGGTTGTTTTTCTGAATGAGCAAGGTGAGGGAAGGCCACCTCTTTACTGTACTTCCCTGCTATTCAGAATTACAGTCATGTGTAATTGTCACAGGACAATTTTGCTGCTAACACCAGTTTTTCACAGGAGTTTTCTTACCGGGTGGCTGTTGGGATAAAAGCGGGATTCAGATTTTGTGTTGGTTTTGCTCTGAGATCATCCCAGCCTTTTGTTGAAATGTCACATTTCAACTTAACAAATTGCCAGTTCATGCAGCTCCGATGCCCCAGAAACCATTTCCAATGACGTACTATAAAAGCAGGACTGATACAGATCTCTTGACTGCATTTCAAAGACATGCCTTTGGATTACAGTGTTGCAGATGAGACTTTAATTCTGTAGAACTCAGTGGAGAGATGTTCGTTTGCTACCAAAGACTCTCGCTTTAATATTTTTTTTCTTCTACTCCAATTTTCTGTGAGTAATACAGATATGGGGGCTGATCTTCTATTGAAGTAGTTGAATCAATTATTCAACTGAATTCAATTACTATCAATGCCAATATTTCTGTGAAATTATTATTGTGTAGGGCTACATGAAGGTATGTCTTTGTTATATAGGACAGCTTTTGATACCATCTCCCAAATATAAATTATGGGGCTGATTTTTAAGCCCTTAATCTCAGTCTTAGTAACTCCCTACTCGGGCAAAATGCTTCTTGATCTCAATAGGCATATTTACCTTGGCGTGACTCAAGTATAACAGAGGCGTGCTTGGGCTGCTTGAGGCTGTCAGGCTTGGACGGCAGCGGCAGCCTGCGATGAGCCAGCTGGAGCGAGGCATGAATGAGTGCTCTGGAACCAGGAGACCTGGGCTGAGCCCCTGCTCCCCCCGCTGCACCATCACCTGCACCCACCGCATGGTGCAAGGTGGGTGCAGGCGCTCCCACGCAATGGGGGAGTCTCGTATCCACTGGTGGTCTTCTCTGCATAAATACAGAGCTTTAAGTGCGAGTCCATCAGGCTCAGAGCAGGAACTGGCATCTGCTTGCACATCTCTGCACTGTGCTCCTAACAGGTTAAACATGTATGTGTGTTACGTTACTGAGAAAGAGTGATTTAGATGGATGCACATTATTCCTCAGCTCTGTGTCAACAATCAAAAATGAGCTTTTGGATTTATTAGTTCCCAATCTTGCACCTATCTTAAATCATTACCATATAATAAGGACTCTATATGGTGCATTGTCAATAAAACCTAATATTGAGAAGATTACTGATCGTCTAGTGCAAATGGAGAGCACTGTAAATGATTTAGAGAATACGTGTCAAACGTTAAAGCTATCTAATACCTTCTAAAGTAGGTTGATACTCATAAATCTAAGATAAACGACCTGTAAAACCACTTAAGAAGAAATAATACTCATTTAATCAGGCTTCCAGTGGAAAGACTAGGTAGGAGAGCAATTCATAAGGAATTATGAAATCTCTTCTAATTCAGTACTTTGTTGATAGAGAATGCAAACTTACATTTGATAAGCAATTGTAGTTACCTAAAACTATTGTTGTAATAGCACTAAATTATGACCCCGCTGAAAAAAGAAAAGATCTCTTTTATGGTTTATTGAGCTCTCATTTTTCCAGATTCAACACTGTGTGTATCAGATGGAGTTGTAAAGGGTATTTATTGGAATTACCCTTTTGCTGGATCATGGGTCTGGGGTGTTGGATTGGCTTCTGTCACTGTGGCTGTTCCTGTTCACTGACAACTGTAGGTTCGTTTAAGGCATTCCCCTGGGAGGAGCAAGGCATCATTTACTGGGACAAGCCTGGTTAAAATTATAGTGAAACAAACTCCCTGTTGTCACGTAGTTGAGCTGTAACTTGCACAAGCTTAGTCTATTGAGTTTAGCGGTATTTTCTGCACTTTGATCCTGAAGAAAATTCTGTTTCCTATTCTACTTCGTTTTCCCCCAGACCCATTTGAAAGGTGGCTAAATGTGGGTGGCGGAAAAATTAGGTCATGATTTTCATTACCAAAGTTCTGATTCTTCAGTTCTGGTGTGGACAATACTTCCATTCTCTTCAATAGGATTTTAAGGCCACTTGTTAATTCTTGTTCATCCTTTTGGCTTTATGACTGCTCAGAGCTCAGCATCACTGCCAGCATTTATTAGAGGTCGATGCAGAGCTTTTCTTGAAGTGACTGTAATAGTATATTTAGCCATGGAGCAATCTTTCCGAAGAGCAGTGTGCTGTGACTCATGTGACTCTGCTGCTGCTCTGTTGACCCTAGCCGACTTACTCATCGTTTACATAGTGGCAAACAAGATCAGATTCTGGCTTGATGCCTTATTTCACTTGATCCAATAAATGTGTAACTTGCAAACGCGTTTTACTTCACATCTTTACAGATAAACTGGGTATCCAGCTTCTTTCCTCTTACTGTGAAAAGTAAAGATGCCTAAATGCAGCTCTGAGTGGAATTAGTGAATGAGATTTAAATGCATCTGATCCATCTCTAACTCATTTATACGGCACAAATAACGGGGATGACATGGTAATGGTCAAAATGTATTATCACCTGCTTTATTCTTGCTTGCCCTCACAGAGGGCAAAACATACATGCAAGCATACATATGCTTGCTGTGCAGCGGCTGTAGTCACACCGAGTTGTAGCAGTGGTGTTTGAATTGATTCTTTTTGTAACAGGGGTGCAACCTTGCAGCAAATTTCCACTGGTTGTGAATTTTTGAGATACTGAAGGCTGTCCAAAAAAAAAGCTTGTTGATTTACTTTGCTTTCTCTTCAGCTGGCATAAAGCTAGAGTCATTTTACTAAAATACCAGTTAAACTGAGCATACATGAAAGAAAGATAATTTCAGAAATCTGTCAGCCTTGGGAACATTGCTTTTCCATTTCCTAAGAATACCTAGGAGTAATTGGGTTTGTTACTCTAAGGCAGAGCAGCTGTTGCATGTGTATGTTGTATGTGCATTGTGTGTGTGGTGTATTTGTTATTAGTTTAAAAAAAAATAAAAATCAGAAGCAGCAGCTGGACTGACTCTTACCTGGTGGCCGGTGGTTACAGGAACCGTAGTGCCTGGCTGCTGGCAGAGCGTGGGGGAAATTCACACATGATTGAGAACTGGAGAAGCCTCTGAGAACTGGAAGCTGAAGCCTTCAATCGTGTAAAATGGCTTGTGAAGGGCAGAATCACTCGGAGCTGATCAATTTTTATTTTGATGTCTGTGCTTTTGAAATCTATGTTTCCGGGTTGGTTTTTGTAAGCAAATACCAAGGGATGATAGAATTATATCAGGTATCTAGTTATTATTATTTTATGGCAGTCAGGTAACAGTTACTTTATGGATGTCAGTTAACTAGTTAACTGGTTATTTTATGGTAGTTAATTTGTTGACAAGTCTGGTAGGTGCAGATAGCTCTGACCAGTTGGAAAAGAAAGGCCACTGGGATTTGGTTAGGTATCAAGCATTCGCATTGCTGAACGATAAAGGGCAGCTAAACAAGCAAACAGGGCTGCAGGGCGCATCCTGACCTGACTTGGGTCAGCGGCAAAAGCAGCATCAGGGGGGCCTTAGCAAGGTTTACACCCACTGAGGACCTCCCCCCTCCTCTTCCACATACGTACGGGAGAGCGCCTCATTCCTCACTCATAAGCAGGCAAATCACACATGCACACACACTCCTTGGTTATAATTAAATTAAAATCTGGCTAATTTGGAAGCATACCTATCAACGTTCTCTTCTAGGAAGAAACTATTATTTCTCCTTTTATTCTTTTCTGCTTGAATCCCAAGCTATCAATGGCTTTCAAAGAAAAAGGAATTTTTCTTTAGAAAAAAGTCTGTTCAAATTATTCATGATTTATATCAAGAAGGGACCTTTCCTCTTTCAACTAGCAAAAAAGGGGGAGTTTGATCTTTCTCGAAATCATTTGAGAACCTTGTACATTTCTTTCCAGAGCTAAAACTTTCTTACAAAGCTTTGGATATTCAGCAGAATAATGACTATTACATAATTGAAGCTCAATACAATACCATGGGGCTAATAAATGGCCTCCTGGTTCTATAGAAAATGTAACAAATCATAATAGCACTTACTGGGACTTGGCCAGGCAAAAATGACAAAGCTGCTTTTGAAAGGGTCTTGTGGCCAGAAATACTCTTGGACCAAAATCATTCTCTTGACTGTCAGGGGGACATGTACTCCCTTTAATTTTCAGCCTAGATTTTATGTTGATCCTGCAACACTGAATAAAATCAAGCCTGACAGAGCTGCTACCGCAGCTGTTACAGATGTAAATGTGAAGGCAGCCATTTAAGATTACTCTGTTTCCCTGAATACGTTATTTGGGAAGTATGCAGATTATATTAAAAATGGCTTGATATGTCTTTATTGTGTGTTTTTTAAAGGAAGAAAAAGATGCTACACTATTAAGTGGTCTATTAACATTTCTGATCACAGCTCTCTTACTTAGAAAATAATTGTTCTATTGTGTGCAGCAAAGCTGCCTGTAAACAACTGGCAAAGGGGTATACTGCTTTGTATTCTCCATGGAGAAAATATCACATTAAATTGATTAATCAAAGAGGACATTCTTTGATGGAAGGGAACCTTTTCAAACTTTATTAAAAATATTGAATAAACCATGAGCAATCAAAGTTCATAATCTGAACTCCTGCTCTACTTTCTTGGATACAGTAAACCTTCAAAATAACTCATAAAGCAAGAGATGAGATGTCTGTAATAAAAAAAAAAAATCCCTCAGAGCAGCATATTCCAAAACTTCTATCTTGATCTGGATCTCAGCTACACCATTCTGGCTCCACTGATTTTACTGGAGTCACCCTGTGTTTCCACTGGAGAGTCTGATAATAAGAATTAAGCCTTGGACCTTTTTTCAGTGACTAATTCAGAAGCATCCTCGCACCCTCTGTCTTTTCCTGGGGAGTTTTTTCCCTTATTCTGAAAGAAGAAATGAGATGACTATCGGTGATGCTGCCTAGTGATTAAAGATAATCTAGGTATGACCTGCAGCTGAATGACTGTCCCTTCTGTTCCAGGAAGAAAGCAATCATATGGCCAAACACAGGATGGCTGGTGGGAATGAAGACGAGTGAAATGGAAATTCCCAGAGCTGAGGAGAAAACAGAACTCAGACAGGTGGGACTAGCATGTGTCTGTGTTACAGTTGGCACTGAAATCATGGCCCTTATGCAAAATATTATGTATAAAGCCATCGTGCTGCTCAACATCAAATTCAAGTGGACATTAGCAAATAAAATGCTCATATTTAGGAGCAGGAAAAAGTTATTGTAATGCTTCCAGGTATTTTGATGGGAAGAAAAAAACAATTGAGGGGAAGAATAATTGAAGGTACACAGGCAAAGAGTGAATGAAAGGAAGTGAACACAGTGATTGATCACAGCCCTGTGATCTGGTGCCATTTTTAGTTAGGTCACGAGCTAGAGCAAGCTCAGAATAAGAAGCATCAAGGCAGCACAGAGAGAAAGGTGCCCGCTGTGACCACAGGGGCCCAAATGTACAGACTTGAGTGAGACCCTGGGCAAGCAGTTAGCCCACGTGGCTATCTAGGACAGCAACAACAAGAAACTTAAGGATTCGATGGGCACCCTCTGCAGTCTGGGGTTTTTTTGCAGTGCCTTCCTATACTGTCCCCTCCCTGTCCATATTCCAAGCAGAGGTGGAAGGACAAGGCTGATCGCTATGCCTCAGCCAACACACAGGCTGAACCTCACAGGGGGATTTTCACAACCACACCAGACAAGGAGGTAAGGATGAGTAAGATGCAGCTCACGGCCCAGGGTGATCTCTAGCTGGAAGGTGGGATGGAGGGCAGGGGAGGGCAAGACATCTGATGGTACCCAGCAGAGGCTGTCAAAGACCCTTGCTCTGAAGGGAGCAATTCCTAAGTTCTTTAGAGTAGCACCCCTGACCCGGTGGGGGAAAAAAACCCCAAAAAACCCAAACAAAATATAAAGTCAAACACACCCACCCTGAGAGCTTTTGGGGCAGTACTCTTGCCTGAAAGAAGTGGTGGGGATCTGTCAGCAATGCCTCTGTCTCTGGTTGAGTCCTCTTTTGCTCTGGAAGTGAAGACTGTCCTCGGGAGCAGAGACATTGGTGGTGAAGACCCTTGCCGGTCCCCAGCCAGGGTAAGTACAAAATCTCTAAAATTCTGATTAGTTGTTTCGGTGAAAAGAAATCATGCTATATAAAAAACAGCTTTCCTACATGTCATCCCATCCTGTGCAGTACCACTGTTGAAAGGCCTTATCCTAAATCCTATCCTATCCCATTCTGATACAGCAATACATTAAAAAGGAAAAAAGACACTTTATTAAAAAAAGAAGCCCTTTCACAGGGTGACAGATTAATGTAGTGACAGATTAATATAAATTTTAAAACCTGAACATTATCCTTCAAGGGGAAAAAGCTCCTAAATACACATGCAAAACAAAAATGGCAGAGAAAAATCTCTGACAATGCATTGCATAGAATCATTTATTAGGCCTCTGAAAATGATCATTTACATGAAACTTGCATTTAATCTCATATTCACCCATTCCCTTTTATCTTCTGGCTGCATGTGTTTGCGGGAGGCAGTGGTCCCTCACCCCGTCTCATCTCCCCTCCCATGCCAAGCTGCTTCTTTTCGCTGGAGCGTGTGTGTGGGGGAACGCCGGGCAGAGGCGGGAATTTGAATATCTCAGTTTCAAACTCACCTCTCGTTCTGATCCTGGCTTAGATCAAACGAGGCAAATGACCGCTTCTGCTTTAGAGGAGAGCAAGTTCTTTTGAAAACAAAATAAAACCTCAGTTGTCCTCTTGGCAGTGCAGCCCTTTTGGGTCGAAGCACAGGGTCTTACACAGTCTGTAAGCTCAGTCTGTGAGCTGTAATGGGGCGCAGGGTGCACAGACATACTGGCTTCATTACGCTGTGCAGAGGTACTCTTTCTGGGATGTTAGCAAAGGCATGTGGGCTAACGACACAAATTATTTACTTGTGCTGCTATTGCTAAAGCACCCAAGCAAGGTATTTCAAAACGAGCCCCGTGGATCTGCACGTGCGGCAGTCACTGAAATCGTTGCACTGTGAACTCAGCTTCATACCCTGGATTTCTGCTTAAAACTGTTGCACACCTGGGTTGAGATCTGGAGCCACCTCCTTGACCTGCTCCCAGGAGCATCTTGCTCAGGGAAGTTGGCATGATGTGAAACTGTCTCTCTTCCCACAAGAATGTGGCTCACGGCTTCTCTAGGCCATGTTGACACCTCCTGAGAAACGTGGGTTGATGGCACAGGTATAATATTCGCTTTGGAGATCTCCAAAAATCTGAGTGCTTCTTTCCTTGTGTACGCCCTGTGGTGCATGCCCAGCTGCCCTGCTAGTCTCCGCCACTGATTTCCGTGAGTGACAACCAAAGACACTTCAAAGTGAAAGCTGGTATTTAAATACTGTCAGGAGCAACAGATAAAATGACCTCAAACAATCCCACATAAAGTCCTTTGTTATTTTCAAAGCACTTTCCCAGCTTGACACCTTTGCTTTTTTATATCCAATATAAAATTCAAAATGTTTTATTCCAGTACAGTGCATGAATATAAAATATAAATATATCAAACCTCACGCTACCTTTTTTGTGCTACTGCTTTGAAAAAGGACCTGAAGTAAACTCAGTGTAAAAATTGAAAAAATTATCAAGAAAATTCCACTTCTCAAACTTTTGTTTCCCATTGTCTTGTATGTATTTAGAACAACTTTTCTCAAGGAACGGTGCTTACAGCAGCAAGGGGCAGGCTGGATGGGGATGGCTCGGTGGGTGACAGCTCAGGACAGCTTGGGGATGAGCACACTGAGCTGCTCCAGGTACCCCTCCCACTGGGGTCCCACGCCAACAGGCTGGCTGTCCGTTACCCCCCTAAAACACCATCCCCCTGACACCCGCACTGCTCCTCCCCATGCCCACGGCTGCTTGCCTTTACACAACTTGTCCTTGCCGTACACCGGTTGTTGCCCAGCTCTTGCCAAAGCCAGGGGTTGCTCTTACGCAGCTGCCGAAGGGACAGAACCTGTTCCACTCACCTTTATGTCCTCCTAGACTCTGTATCGCTCCACTACAACCCTCAAGACCACCTCTCTTCTTTCTTAGTTACTACCATTACCTATGTTATTGATATTCCTGGAGAATTTCTACGCTGCTGCTGCCCTCCTGTCTGGTGAACGTCCTGCTGCTGCTGGCTATTTCACAAGCCTTCTCCTGACCTGCTCAGGACACAGGTGAGCACAAGAAGCAACACGATGGCCTTCGTGCTGTGCACGGCTCAGAAGAAGTTGGTCCCGCTGGTCAGGAGCAGGGCAGAGAGCTGGACTGAAAAAACGCGGTCCCATCTCTCCGAAAAACATCTGGGTTTGTGCCATGAGGACAACACAAAGGTGCTGGGGCTGGCAGTCCTGCCGGGTTTCCTGACACCCTTTCTGCAGGATGCAAAAGGGTCAATAGAAATGGTCTGTTGGGCTACTATTCTGGAAAGGTTGATACCTGATTTCTGCATTCTCTTCTGCTAATTGCTGTTATCAGATGGCTTTGCAATTACCTCAGAGTAACCGGGTACAGGTTTGGGACCTGTGTGTCCACAGAAATTGAAGTAAATTGGTTCAGAGATGTTTGGAATAGGCATAGCTGGCAGCACGCAGCAAAGCAAATATTTGGGTGAATTTGCATCTTATTTAGTACGTCAAAAAAAGTTTTAGGTTGTGACTTGGAGAAGTCAAGCCAGGAACAATATGCTTGTCTGGAGAATTCTGGTATTAGAAACTAAAGGATACAGAACCGTGTCCAAGGTAAATATTGACATGACTTGAGATGAACTAGTAAAACATTTAATGAAGCTGAAAATAAGGCTTCTGGGATAGATGTTTATTGTTAAAAATGAAACGTTCGAGCAAAAGTAGCATAGTGATGATGGAGGTTATTCATAGGGAAGCCAAGTTGGGGAAATAGCATCATCTGAAAGAAACTGACTCCAGCTATTTGTGAAACATGGAAAAAATTAGAATTATAACAGAGCTAAAAATGTAAGTGAATAGCAAACAGTTGTTATGGACATTCAGAGTGGATTTTGGAGAGTGAATCATACCAAGGGACAAATTACTCAGGTGTCCGGAATAACTCTATTGACTTTGACAGATTTCTCTGTATTTGCCTTTGTGTAATTGAGAGTTTACTCCCTTATGCCATATGAGAACTGAATATTAGAAAACTTTCAGAAAAAATACTGACTTTCATTCATTCCAGTATCATTTGCTTGATGATGGAGAATAAGTCACATTAACTTCACAAGGCATTTCAGGAACACGTTAGGAGTTTTCCCCTTTTGTGCGGCAGGAAAAAAAACCCTTGCACAGTGCTGTGAAAATAATCAGAAAGACTCCATTAAACAGGAAGGGGGAATAAATTGTGCCACTGTATTAGAAGTCTTACTCACACGTAAGTCTATGGTGTTATCAGAATGCCCTGTTGTGAAATCCATTGAGCCAGGCTGTGGTGAGCCAACGTTACGTTCACACATTTGCCAGTGGAGGAGATATTGGGGAAGAAATGCCAAAAGTTGAAATTGCCTGCTTAGGTGTGCTTTATAAACCAGCTTTTTTCTGCCTCAGAAATGCAACGCTAATGCATAAGGACCAATTACACACAAAAGGTACACTTGACCTGTTCCCATGTAGCATGCTTATAGTTGTAGTGGCATTGCTAGGTTACATATATATATATATCTATCTCAATTCAATAAACTATCTGGTAATTACGCACAATGCAGCTGCAGTCCCCCAGGTGGCTTCGTAGTGCAATGCAAGGGCTCCATTGCACCAAAGCCAAGGCACAGGATAATCCGTATGGCTGACCATGTGGCAGAAGGCATAGAGGCAGGGCAGGAGGAGAAGCAGGGAGGGATGCCCAGGGAAGACAGCGATTAGGGGAGCCTGCCATGCTGGGGCAATGCATCCACCCTTGCTCCTTGGCTGCTTCTGATGGATTCAGGAAAATGGGGATTGTAGTGTTTGGCTCTGCTCCATCTCTCAAAAAAATTTATCCTAGGAAAAGACAAATGCTACAATCTCTCTTTGTCCTCCAAGCAATCTTTTGGAAAGCTGGGGTCCAAAATAATTTAAGACTTTAAGTATAACCGTCAGCTTCTTGGACTAGATTTAGAAAACCCACAGACAGCCCATCCACTTCCTTCATCTCCTTTTTATTGAGAAGGTTTCCTTTGGCTAGCCTTCTTGTTAAGGCCACGATCAAATCGTAGTTGCCGGTAGATTTTATTACTAACATAAACAAATAGCAGGTTATTTTGTTATTTTCCTGAGCTTCAAAGCTGAAGCCGGTCTTAGCATCCGTAGGTTCTACCAGTACTGACATGCAACTGGAATACAAAGGAGTTGATAATGTAAAACATATGTTGCTTATGTAGATCATTGAGCGTCACTTAAATGCTCTCTGCAAAGCACCTCAGCATGCAGATTGAGTAGCAACCCCAGCCAAAATAACACTAGAGCTGCAAATTCTTTGAGACGCTGCACAGCGGCACACTGACATCCCAAAGGACACTCTTCCCAGCACCACTCGCCCCAGAGGAGGACGTTGACACAAGCAGCAGATATGTAGGATCTTTGGTGGTGTTGCTTTCTGACACTCATGTGCCATAAAGGTCTTCTCTGGACATAGCAAGAAGGATTCGTTGAGTATAAAAATACATCAAAAGCAAATAAGGGCTTTTTCTTGTCATTGCCCCCACACTATTTTATTGGTTTGGTGTTCATAAAAATATTAGCTTATTGACTCACTACCAGAAATGTAAAGCTGCTAACTAAAAGATGTGTGCAAAATGAGATATGCATAATGCCTTGATAGTGGTAGGGTGAGATATTTCTTTTTGCTGCTTCCTTACTTCTAAAATCCAGCCAACATAACTTTTTTTCTGTCATCGTAACATTTGGCGCCATTCCCATATGTACAGATTGCAACATCTGCAAGTTTAAAAATTAATATAAAGTTCTGTAATTGTATAAGCCTTGCTCATTTTAATGGTACTAAACAAGCAACTCAGCTTTGATGCAAACCAAGATGCAGTCAGTAGATGAAGCACTCTACTTGTTTAAAGCAAGCTGCTCTAACGGGGCTCCTATGTCCGTGTAGTTGATGGTCGTGTGGTTGAGGATCACAGCGTAAGATTGTGCTGTTGAGGAGCAGCATGTGGACTTAAGTTGCTGGCACACAGAAACTTAATAGGTTACTAGTAAGTGGAATCATGGGTGATAAATTGCAAAGCAATTGCATTTATTGAGCTTATCTCTGTCACCCAGTGTCCACAGAGATCCAGCAGGAAGGTGCTCGCGAGTAGAGGGTGACCTGTCTTCTTGCACACTGCTAGAGATTTTGTCATCATCATGCAGTGACCACAAGGGAATGCACACGCAACAGAAGGCTTTGAGGGGGAGAAGCAGTGGTGCAGGAGGTGAAGGAGCAGGCTGTGAGTGTCCTGGCTCTACTCGTTGGCTCAAGTCAGTGCACTGAGCAGTGCTGTACTGATTACGGTACTGTCGGGCACAAGGAGCTTGCCCAACATGAAGGGAGAGAAACCTCCTCATCTTCCCATTTACAAGTTACCGTTTATTACCTGTGCATCTTTTTGCCATACAGCTGTAGTGTTTAAAAACTGAAAGTTAAGCATTTAAGACCTGTTTCAATTGTGTCTAAAAATATGGTGGCCACGTTGTGGGTGAGAATTTGCCGTAAAAGAGGGATTCCTGGAGTTGCCTGTTTTCTGTGGCTGTGGTCAATCAGCATCCTACACCGGGCAGCTTTTTGTTACCATGACGCATGCTGTGGAAGCAGAGAGGCTGCAGTGTGGGACTCTGCTTCCCAACAGCAGCTGCCCCTGGATTTGCAGCTCTAGCACTGGGTTTTTGTACTGTAGTCCCTGTAGTTTCCTCCAGGGTCTTCCTGTGAAGCATCAACGTGGCTGATGTTATGTTCCAGAAAAAAAGTTAAATCAAACAAAAGCATAAATTATGGGCCATGCAAAGACACAGCACAAGTGATTGCTGCTGGTGCATTCCAAGGAGCAAGTCACCCACCTCTTGGCTTCTTTATTCCCTTTAACTGCAGTACTTTTAGGCTTGGTGTGTGAGGTTGCGTTTTGTCCATTTGAAAAGCACATTGCATGTGGATGTGTACTTGACTTTGCATGGATCTTACTGAAAGCCATAAAATGACCTTGTCAGTACAGATTCAGAGATGTTGGAAGTATGGTTCCGTATTTCCAGGTTTATTGAAATAATGGTCCCTTGTTTGTTTTTCTAGAGGCAGGCAAAGTAGAGACATAGCTGTGAACAATATAACATAAACCTTGCTGTTACCAAGCACTTGGCAAGCAATTTTAGGAATGCTTCTGCTCTTCCTATGTATATATAAAACCTTCAAGAGCTCTCTGACTGCAATGTATTTCAGCATAAGGGAAGCAGAAATAAAATCAGGCACTATATTTTAAGTGTTCAGTAATGGAGGACCAAAGCAGGAAGAGACAGGTGCTTTTCTGAAAAGAAGGAAAGATCTGAGCAGCTGATTCATGGCGAAGTAATATGCTTTTAGCCAAGAAGGTTTATTGTAGCTGAACCTCATGCCATCCCTCTAGCCGATATCGTATATGAATCAGCAACTTGCTATTTTTATCTCAGCTGTACCAACAGAGTTTATAATATTGTTCTGTCAATGCTATTTATACGTCATCACATGCCTGACTACTCCAGGCTGGGCTTTTTTTACACAGTCTGGGCTGATGTCACTGTGAAGTAGGCAGTTGTATTGAACAAAGACTTTCTTCAGAACAGCAACAATTAAAGCTTGTGGCAGAGTAAAACACCAAACACCATTGAAATACAGAAATAAGCTCCCCAGTTTTAAGGTGGCTCTAGACAAGGCTTTTGATGCTTCAGTAGCTGATCCCCCTGGGGAATGGCTTGACAAGAAGCCCTACAGCTGTCAGTACTGCACCTGGCCTTGGAGATGTGTAGGGAGCAGCACACTCCGAAGCCTGGGACTGCTCGGCATGGAGGACTCGCTAATGGTGTAGCGATTCAGGAAAAAAAGAAGAAAAAAAAAAGAAAAAAAGCTTCCCCAAGAAGAGAAATTTTCTGGTGTGAACCTATTCCACATGTTCTTCTCAGTCATCCACAAACAGAGAAGCAAGGTTTCTCTTTTCTCTTCTTCTGCCTGAAGATATTCATCCACCTTAAATGTTTTTGCTGTATTGGAAGGTTTTGAGGATGCCTGTGCAGACCTGGCCAGCCTGGCAGCCTATGGCCTTGCCGTGCGTGTCTTCCCAAAGCCAGGGGTCTGAAGCCCATTGTAGTATGAAGCAGTAAAAGATCTACAAATGATTTGCAAAAGAATTTGGTGTCCTCAGTTGATCGCCTTTTCATTTATGATGTTCCAGCGAGTCTGAAATTCTTCACTCCATCCCTATTCCCCAGTGCATCACGTGCATTTCCAGCTGTTTATCATCACTGCGTAAGGCCAGCAACACGTCAACATCAACAGCTGTGGTGTTCTCATCTGCTACTTGTAGTTGAGCTTTCAGAGCTTTAACCACCGAAACTGTCGATCAGTGCTGCTCTGACACAGCGTGAATGGCTTTTCCCTAGAAGCTGTTTCTCAGGAGCTCCGTATGTCCTCCAGCCAAGCCACGACAAGCATGTCACTGGGTCACAGGTGGAGGCAAAGGAAAGAAAGTGTTACCCCCAGCCTCTGCCTGTGCTTTGCAGTACAATCACAATAACTAAGCAATTTATTTCAGAAGTACTCATCAATTGGACACAATTACTAGCTACCCCAGAGACAGAGCTGGGACATGCTGTGGTTTTCAACCTCTTTTGATTTGCAGATCTCTACCTCCATTTTCCAATGGAGGTTCTGAGCCAGGTGTGGAAAGCTGCCGTCAACAAGGTTAGTTTTTTCCCCATTAGAATTCGCAGATTCTCCAGTACGTTCCACAGACCTTCAGGGACCTGCCTCCTCCAGGCAGGAAAGCACTGGCCTAGCCCTGGGGAAGACTGGCCTAGTTGCCCTTTCACAGTTACAGTGGCCACCCCTCACTCAGGAACAGCCCTTCTCAGTGCTCTGACTTTTTTAAGTCCCCCTTAAGTGACTTCTTTTCAAAGCCTCCTTCCAAAGTTTGGCTCTGCACAAAACATGTCAGCATCTGATAAAGGCTCAAAACAAAAACAGAACGGTATAAATAGAAATTAAGTAAATTAGGAAGAGGTGCCAAAGCAGCAAAACCCTAATGATAGCTGTGGCTGCATGTGCAGTGCAGCTTCCAGCACTCGCCAGTATTCTTAGAAACATGGGCATCTGCTGTGTCACTGGCAGCACCGGCTCAGCCTTGGATGGGCTTCGCATCTTCTTGCAGACTCTTTAGAAAGCTTGGGTTGGTGCAGAGGTTTGGTGCCAGAGCCCCAGCCAAGCCAGCAGCACCCTCTCTGTGGCTGGATATTTTTTCCACACTTGGTAAACTGTGCTTGTGCCATCTGGTAAAAGCAAATAGCCTTCCCCTCCCTCCAGCCAGATTTTGTGGAAATTGTGGTCTACCTGCATTGTGGACTCAGCTGGGATACTACATGGTTTACTTCCCTCATGAACCAGATGAAACCTGGGCCAGATTCCCAGCTGGCAAAAATCAACATGACTAAGGTGTAGTAATTTGCACCACCTGATGGTCTTCATTATAGCCAGGGCTGGAAA
Organism: Ibycter americanus; assembly: GCA_035590275.1. Lineage (NCBI taxonomy): Eukaryota > Metazoa > Chordata > Aves > Falconiformes > Falconidae > Ibycter > Ibycter americanus. The sequence continues at coordinate 37,490,314 of JAVJGI010000065.1, read as the reverse complement.
GACAGAGCACATTATTTGCTACTTATTCATTATTGATGCCATTTTTCCATAGGGCCATTGATCAGAAGTGACCAGGAGGTGGATGGGTGAGAGCCATTCCCTGTAAGCAGCACAGCAATGGTGGTTCCAGGTTGAGATCCTTGCAGAAATGGCAAGTGATGTTAAAACCATCTGCGTGGTGCTGGGCCTGTTCACGTAGCCCTGAGCCCCTCAGTCGGGCTCCTGCCACTTTCGGTTTTCCACGGAGGGTAACTTGCAGTCTGGTCCCCCCAGAGCTATGCTGGAGATCACCCACCCCAGACTTTAGTCGATCTCGTTTTTCATCCCCAGTTCTCTTTGTTCTGCAAATTCAGACATCTTTTGTTTGAAAAGACAGCCAAGGTTTTAGAAAACTTTCAGGATGAGAAGATGACGTGGAGTTGGGGAAGAGGGATGAAACAGCATGTCACTCTTTGGCTGCTTAGCCTATGCGTATATTTTGGCCCCACTGTATATTGAATTGACGGCTTGTGCTTGTGAGGGAGGAAACCTAGAAAGGGAGGTTTATCAGGTCTTTATGTGATGCTGCCTTGTTTGAATTTATGCTGATACAAATTGCCCTGTGCTGAATCTTTCTTGCCTTTTGTTGTGTCCTGATGCCCCTTCTTGCCAGCTTGGCTTGCAGGTACGTAGAGGAGGACTCTGGGGCAAAGGAGCAATAATATTTGCTCTTCTGTGAAGAGCTGTTGGTCTCCTGAAGCTCAGTGGAACTGCCAAGTATGAGCACAATCAAACTGGAGGTCTTCTTCAATGCTGTAAAAAAAATGGTGAAACTCTAAAGTGGCACTTTAGGAAAAAGTAACATCTCCTGTAGACTAACTGATACACTCGGGGAAAAAAGTGGACAAGGTTTTGTGCACGTGGTTCTGTGTAATTAAAAGGAGCACAGTGAATGAATGGGCCTGGAGTAAGGGAGGCAAAAATAGAAACAGCCATCTGTCAGTACGCTGCTGGATGGCTAATTGGGAAGGCTCAGTTCTCAACTGCTAAACGTCCTGCCTCATTTCCTTACAAAACAGAGACAGCAACGGCCATCTCCCCTGGGGGACTGGGCACAGCTCGGTGCAACGGGGCGCCGGCGTGAGCTCCCCTAAGGCACTTCTGCAGCAGGTAGGATGCTGCTGCGTGTGCCAGAAGGCATTTCTGTCCTGAGGACCATCATCTTCCTGTGGCCAAGAAACAGGAAAAGTCCTCATGGCAAAAAAGGTAGGGAAAGGACTTGAGACAGGTTTGAATCTGTCATCTCCGCCTGCTTGGGCAGAATTTCCTTCACAGTGAACAGCCCAGCTGCAAAGCCTGAAGGAGAGAGGAGGCAGCCCAGCTGGGGCTGTTGGATTTATCAAGATGAGAACCTTACGTTACTCTGAGACATTACCTCTACAAATCGTACTTGAACGTTATAAATATATATGTAACATATACGTAATGATTGATTTCATAGTTCCCCACACACATTGGAAACATCATTAATGCGAAGCTATAGACAGGAGTTAGTCCAAATTAAAGGCAGGAAATTCCAAGGTATTGTTCTTATGGAAACAGTGACAGCTGAATTATATGGGCTTGTTAAGGAACTAAAGATAACCCCATTCAGAGTAGATAAAAAACATTATGTACGAGCAAGGAAACTGAATTACAATTGCAGTGGGAGCCGTAAGTCTGAATATCTTGACTGTTGTGTGCAGTAAATGGAAACTCCACCATGCTGTTATATTAATTTGGTATTTTTTCTTTAGGGACAAATCTTGAATTTCTTTGCCTTAAAACTCCAGTGGAAGTAATGGAGAGTTTTAAATCCAGAAGGATTCAGACACGGGGATTCAATGCCCAGTTCATATAGGTAAGACGAACTTCCACCTTGATTGTTTCTTCTGTCGTGGTTTGGTGGTGGGTGTAACTGTGGGAAGCAGCCTGAGTTGTCTTCAGGCTCACCGGGAGGAGGCTGCGTGACTTGTAAACAAATACTGGAATTCATTTCTTGCTGATCACAGCCTCTTCCTCTGGGACAAAAACCATGGCCAGGATCCTGGAGGATAAAAGCCATCTGACAACATCTATGGCACACCTCAAGGGCCCGGTACTCCTGCCCGCCACGGCGTGTGTCTGCTTACAGACAGGGGCACTCACAGGCTGAGTACAGCTTCCCAGCAGCTCTCGGGATGACCACTGGGATGAAGGGCCCAGCATTGGCTGCCATCAGCCACGCTGCACCCTTGCAGCTGCCAGGCAGTTGGCTTGGCAGAGGATCTTGGGGGAGCACTTTAGCCTGAGGAGAGCATCCTCAGTAGACTTACTTCACTGTTGCCTTTATTTGGGGACCACTCAAAGAGGCAACAGGTTTTGGTACCTGTTGCCCCTGCTGAGTGCCCATCCCGAGGGAGCATCCTGGCAGTTGCTAACCCCTGCTCCAGGCGGGCAAAGGGAAGGAACACCTCTGCTGGCAGATTTGGGAGGGGATGGTCTCCTTTTAGCATCAAGTCACAATTTTACAGTATGAAAACCTGATAAAAAAATGTATTTCAGCTGGTCATTGTCCATCCAGGATTTGAAACCTGGCATCCGTGCACTGACGGCACTTCTGAAACCCAGAGCAGCAGCCAGTGAGCCAGGCTTTCTGCCTGGGCTGGGGCTGGGCTCGGGCTCTGCCTCAGCTCTGGCAGTAAATGACGGCTGGGTTTTCCAGGGTGGCTACGGGAGAAGGTTTTTTGTCATTTTATTTCAATACCCCTACCTAGCCGCTAGTTCTCCTGCTTGACACAGTAATCAGTCTAAGTTTTGTTGCCATAACGTTACACACCTGGAATTTGAGACTTTGCTTCTGCTTTGCTTTGTTTTCATCAGGCTTGCTTGAAATATCATATTTAAATGAGAAAAACAGCAAGGCTGTGGAAGTCTCAGCTGTGGACTGTGAGGCAGTAACCGTGTACAGAGCTTGGCGTGAGGCAGTGGGACTACCTGAGATCGCTAATTGCCACCTTTAAATATCAATGTGTAGAGAAGGTGAGTGCAGAGGACAGAAAGTGGTTTTACCCTATGCTGTAGTATGATTCATGCTTTTAAGATCAAGATTAAAAGTCTCTGTTAGGTTCCAGACTACGATTTTATTTTCATTTACATCAAAGGATTTAAGAGCCTTCAAAACCCAGCGTTTTTAAAAATAACTTAAAACATACTGTCTGGCAATGTGAGTCCCGGTTAGCACAGAAGAAGCCAGGCTCTCCTCATATAAAGCAAATAACTGAAAAATCAGAATTAAAGAAATACCTTGCCCTCAATTTAACTCTGATAGCTTGTATTGTATTTTTGTTTCAGGAAAAAGACTTTACGAAACGTGGGCTCCTGTAGCCAGGACATAGCCCTGGGTGGTAAGCCCTACAGATCAGCAAAAACCATGCACCATAAAAGCTTGTGCAAAGATTCAGAGCCTTGATTTGAATTTTTGGGCTTGTTTGTATTTCAAAAAAAAAAAAGCTACCGAATTTCATCTTGAAAACCGTATTCCAGTGCAAGTTTTCCCAAAACACAGCCCAGGTTTGATCAAAAGGTTCTCAAGTCTGCAAATCTTTTGACAAACCTGATGAATGTTTACAGTTTCTAAGTAAACCCCAAACCAAGGGCATATGCATGGGTTGGCATCTTGCTATGGAGATTTTTATTTCCGCTCCCCACCCCCACCCCCCCACCAGTTCTTGCCAAAGTCTCGTCCGCAAGCTGGAATTGGGCTTTCAAAGTAGGCATTCTAATACTTTTATCGATAAACGTGCCAGCAGGCACAAAAAAAAATAAATATCTACACCCAAATGGAATACTTAGCTGTATTTGTAAAACACCAAATAAAAAGAGATTTTGTATTTTGGTTTAATTTAATGTCCCTTCGTGTGGATCAGACTGCACAGCATTCACTTGTCCAAACCACTAAGATAATCCTTACTGCATATAGAAATATATTTTAATTACAGGGCAATAAATATTGTGCCTTTTTGCTTTATGCATTTTTTTTATCAGCAGACAAAAGCTGACATTTATTTTACTGATAGCCCTATATTTCCCCTCCCGCTACCACCACAGCAGAATTTCCCTTGCCCAAGGAAATTGAGAGGATCAGAGCACATCTGATGTTCCATTAATTTAAAACGGCTGCCAGGACTTGCATATTGTAGCAGCTTTAAAGTGATTGAATTTGGATTATTTCAAACTCTGGAAAGTCCTGCCTTGCCTGACAGAGGCATATCAAGTGACAAAATAAAATACAACCCTGCTACGAGAATATCTCTGTGTACATCCATCCCCTTCCTCGCACACGCAGCTTTACAACAGGCAGATCAGAAGCAATGGAAAGAACAACCCCAATATTATTTTTTTTCCCCTTTTTTTGGTAGCAGGCCCCTTTTTAAGCTGTAGCCCAGCTAAGTGGAGACACCTGGTGTTTGTTGCAGCAAATTCACTAAAAACACGTGAAAGGGGCAGGGGGGAGCAGGGGCGCCCTGGCTGCTGCGCAGCGCTTGGCCACAGGCGGCCAAAAAATGCCTCTGCGCCCCCCCGCCGCCTTCCCCCCCCTGCCCCCTGCAGCTGTAGCAGTGCCCCGAACACAGAGGGGCTGTCACCCAGCTGAGGGGGGGGAAACTCACCCTGTCAGGTGCTAAAGGCAAGCGCTAACCTTGGGGTAATAACTGCCCTGTAATGCTGAGTGAGTAGCTTGTGTAACTTAGTTCCGAAAGCAGAAAAACTCTACACGCGGCCAAAGGAGTATTAAAGTTTCACTACAAAAGAAATATTGTGGCTGCCAAGACCTGATTACTCATAAAATCCGCAGCATTATCACCATCCATCACCGCTGCTCTTTTAATGACCAAACTAAAAAGAGAGACATCAAAGTTGGGGTGGCGGTGTCGTCGTTGTTTTTCGAGAGCAAGGTTCCCTAAATATAGGACAAATACTAGAGCTCGACATATTTTTTGACCAGAAAAATTGAAAAATCATTTGAATGAATCACAAAACATATGTTATGTTTTGCTGTAAAAGCCATGAAGTTTATGCAGTGCTCTATTATGGTGACTGCTTGGCTTTTCATGCATTCCTAAATTACCATGTAATCTAAAACCTTGTTTTCAGCTGCTCTATATTGGAAAGTCCCTTGCAATAATCAGGATGATTACAGGCTAGTGTGGAGAACAAAACTTGTTTGTATTATTGCAAATAAAAATGTAGTTTATCAGAAATTTTACCTTTCAAGGGAAAAATAAAAATAATAATAATAATAAACTTTCTCTTTTTCCCTTGCTGGAAATATTTTAAGCATGGAATTAATTTTGGCCACTCTACGGCTTAAAAACACATGGATACTTGGTGTAAAAATATGTTTCTTTCCTGTAGGGACTTGACTCTAATTGGTGTGCCAAAACTATCTCACAGAGATTTCATTGTCTTATCTACTTACATCATCTTAATGCGATTTTATTTTACTTTGTCAAAGTCATATTAATGTAAATGTGTTCTTGATAGCAAACAGAGTTCTTTTTTATGCTAAACAGGATTCAGCTGACTCTAATAAAACAGCTTGCAATCCATTAGACTATAACTGTAATATAGTTATTTTGTTTCCCAAATAAAGACTGTGTCAGAAAGCTGTATAAGGATTTTTGTCTTGTTTTTCCACAATAATTGCTTGGGTGGGGTTACATTCTGATCTTTAAATGAATAGTATCGCTTGGAACAAACACTTCATATATCTTTTATCTTCCCCTTGCAATACAGTTCTGAGTTTTCTTTGAAAATGCAAAGCTACTTTTCCAGATAAGTCATCAAAATGTTTCCAAAGTATTTTAACTGCCAGATTAACTATATCTTGAATACAAAGATAGATGGCTTACATTCTTTATGCAGAAATCCTGCCAATGCATAGCAACTAGCAACAAATTAATTTCTTTTGCAACAGTGGGAAGGAAAAAAGAAGAAAAAAAAAAAGAAAACCCTGCTTTGCTATGCAAAGCTCAAAAAGGTAAATAGATATTTTAAAAGAAAATAAGGTTACTTGTTCCGAAAGAGTAATCTGTAAGCAAAGACCAGAGGATTAAACATACATTTGCTCTCTTTACAGAATCTGCATTCTAACCTTCTCTTAATGTATTCAGCTAATTAAGGACTGCGGTGACCTTGTGGCAGATTTTGAAATCTAGGAATTTCTTTTTTTTTATTATTTTTATTTCCTTTAATGCTGCCTCCCCCACAGAGCTTAATACAATCTGTTTCAGGTCAAAGTCTGTTTATGTCAGCAATGTTCATACTACACAACTAAAATGTTTTAATGCATTTATCAACTGGAAAATATTGCAAACATTTCATTTCCTTTGATACAGACACAAAAAACCCTCTGCCTTCATTGCAAATTCTTGTTCGTATGAATCACTCTGAGTAATATTTGCTTTAACTTTCGTGTGGTTCTACAAACAGCCTTTATATGGCTGGACTTCAAAGCTGGTAGAAATAAAGGTTAGAAATGTGATAGGAGTAATCTATTATTAGGCATGAAACGTTAAACCACTTTTAGTTATAAGCCTTAAAACCTGAATAATCTGGGTTTTTAACTTGCTGCATATTTATTGTGTTTTCAGTTACTTAAGTCATTTAGCATGGAGGGACTGTTTTGAACAGAAATATTTTCCATAGGAATACGAACCACAATTGGGTTTAATTTTTCCTAATATTTAATTTAGAAAAACTGCGATATTATAACAGACGTCTCGTATGTCGAAGTCAAAATGCTCTGCTCGGTGTTTCTTGCAGTGTAAAATTAATCTCTTCGCAGCACGCTGACCCGAAAGGCGGGTTTTAGTGACACAGGATGGGGGTGAAGGGAGGGGGGTGGGAAGGGAAGATAAAATCTAGTTCTTTGAATAGCAGGGAGGAAAAAACCAAAAAATAACGCTGAGGAATGTCACAGACCGCCATTGACATCCAATGACAAAAACCCAACCCAAATGTGCGTGTGTGAGAAGTTCCTTGGACCGAAACAGCCCACGGTTCCTGCCTGGCTGGCCGGTGGCGGGGATGCTGGCTGTGTGCTCTGCCCGGGGGCGCTGCACGGGACGGGGCGTTGTGCCCACGCACTGCCGCCTGCGCCCCTTCCCTCCCCTTGGGGTATTCCCGGGGTATTCCCGGTGCGAAGAACACGCCGATGGTCTGAGAGCAGCCAGATGTTGCAGGGGAATCGCGATGGGTTTGGGGGATCCAAACTGTTCAGCTGATGGAGGGATAGGAACGACTTCTCGCATTGGTAACGTTTTGTTCTTGGTTAGTTTCGGTACTAATACACCAGATTAAAAATAAGCCCGACAGTCAAAAACATGTAACAGTTCAAGCCAAACAGGTCAGCCAGAAATAAACCATCGCCTGAAATTCCAGAATTGTAAATCCTCATGAGCCTGGGAAAGCATAGGGGTGCAGCCTGGGCCCGATCCTGGTCCCGCCAGCACCAGTGGGAATTTTGGCACTGACGACACGAGAAAGCCTCGTTTCCTTTTTCAGATGATTTCAAGCCTAAAAAATTCTTTTTTTCTTTCCTTAGGTCCCGCCGTGCCAAGTTACTATGGCCACTGGCTTTCAGGCTGCCCCACGCAGGGTGGGATGGGGGGCTTTGCTCCTCCCTTCCCACAGAGGCACAGTGGGCTCAGCGCTGCCACGTGCCCCCAGCCCCTCGTGGGGACATCGGCTGCCTCGGGTCGCATCGCCAGAGACACCTCGGGGAATCTGGAAAACAAACCCAAAACACCAGAGCGGGTAATGCCTGGATTTACAGCGTGTGCACGGGGAAGGCGGTGCCTGCGGGCTGCCCTGCTCTCCCATCGGTGTCACAGGGGGTTGAGGAATTTGGTGGCTTTGCTTACGGCTGCCTGTGGGACAGTCCCGGGGCAGAGCCCAGGGTCCCACCTGGGCAGGGTCTGAAGGAGGGAGGGGTCTCGGGACCTTTAGACGGATGACAAAGTCACCCATGCGTGAAAACTGGAGAAACCAAGTGAGTCCCCTATGGCGTGGTGCTGGGAAGGGCTCGCTCGGCAGCAACCTGCCCATCGGGGAGCGGAAAACTCTGGCTGGATATTTATATTTTCGTCAGTGGAAGAAAGGGGCCACACCTACCCATCTCATTAGTATAAAAAAGGCATCGACAACACCGTAGTCTCCACCTTTCCTTCTCCCATGCTTCTCTAGCACCCCTGGTCCTGAGCCAGCCTGGTTTAATAGGTTACCCTGCAAACACCGGCACTGCGCAAGGTTGCACGTTCACAGGGAGCGTATGTGCACAAAGCCGTAACGGTTGCAGACCAAGGAGCGTTAGCCCTGGCCAGCAACAGCAAGAGACGTTAATATTGCTGGGGAAGGTGGAAACAATTGAAACCGTTTATGTCGGGGGCATGTGGGACAGAATGAGGCGATAGTTTCTGAGCAACAAATATCTGTAATTCACTTGTCCTGGTCTTACAGACTTTTAATTTGCTCTACAAATTTGGTTAGTTGGAGAACATGTAAACACCAAGAACTGTACAGGGCAATCCATTAAACATTAACTTATTGTAGACTTTGAAAAAAACACACCACCACTGTTATGATATTAAAAACATAAGGGGAAAGAGATGCCAGGCTAGTGAATGAAGCCAGCTGACTGCTGAGAAGAGGCTATGGTTTTGCTCCATAGCTTTGCCGTTTTCAGTAATCTGACTCACTGAGATATTTTTAGACACAGTAACAACTTCCATTGTTAAGTAATTTTTCATTTGAATTTTCCTCAAATTATGCTGTCCTCTTGGCCCCCAAATTCCTTTCTTCAGCAAGGCAGCGCTGCCCTCCACGCCCCGAGGAGGAAGGGGAGCCATGGAGGACCGATGATTCGGACCACATGGTGGAACAAGATAGATCTCAGCGTCAGGTTGGCAGGATATTTCCCTTTCTTCAAAGGTCTCCAAACCCAGCAAACTTTTCTTTGATACCTTTCCAAATGGATTTATCAGCATTGGGGCATACATTTGTTTAGATTGTTCCTGTAGGGTGGGACTTTCAAAAGAGCAGAAGAGTGCCAAGTGCTAAATTCTCACCAAGTTCTCCATAAAGATTTCCTTAGCTTCCTTTGAAAATCCTAGCTGTGCTCCCCATTGCATTGCACATCCCTGCTGGAAAGGTGCCCATGGTACCCTCACAATGTGGGCACAAGGGATACAGGAAAGATTGTGACATTTCAAAAAACAGGCGGAGGAAGAACTGGCTCTAGACAGAGGAAATGCATGAAAATGTGGAGGTTCAGGAGGAAACAAAGAGGGAAACGGAGACCAAATTCCCTAGACCCGTTATCTTTCTTTTTTCGTTTTTTCTTTAATCCTCCCTCTCTGTTTACTATTTCTCTCAGGTTTTCCACAACGAGTCTTAGTTAAAAAAGAGGCGAGCGTATGCTGTGTATTGAGAGCGTGGGCAAAACTTGGGCCCCGCAGTCAATTTCTGCTCATGCTCTGGGCTTGGGATGCATTGGAAGGGATGCAGGTGACCCAACGGCACCGGGCATCAGCCTGGTCCTCCTCTGGGCTCCTGAAGAAAAAGCAGAGGCTGCTGCCTGAGGGGAGAGGCCATAGGGAAGTTAAAGGTTTGGCAACTGGTCATCTTATGTACTTTTCATAAAGCAGTAGCTAAGGCCTCACTCATATTAATGCACTAGCTCAGAAGTAAGCAAGAGATCTATAGGGAGCTGCGCAGAAATATTCAGGCTAGTAGCTACCGAATAACAAATGCACTGATGGCCAAGCAAGGACTGCCAGAGCTATTTGTTCTCCTGCCCTGGGGAAAGGGCCTGATGAGGGCTGTTTGGAAAGGATGTCAGAGAAGGAATTTTTATTTTATGAGTAAGGAGATACAGAGGCTATTTCTGATCTGTTATAGGTGCATTAATGATTTGTGAGCTACGGCAGGGCTTTGTGCATCCTCTGGTTTTTTTTGCAGACCGAGAAGATCCTTCCAAGTTCTCTAATACCATCTTTGTAGTCACGTACCTGACTGGGTTTTTTTAATGTTAAGTACCTAGAGATTGCTGAGAGCCACGTGTCTTAAATCTAGTTTCTCCTTACTGCCTCTTGGTTTCCAGATAGAATTTAAGATGTTGATTTTGCCCCCAAACCCCCACGGCTTAGTCTTGGCAAGGAAAAGCAGTTCTGTTAAGGTTGCTTTTACATCACAAACTAAGCTGAGCACACCTCTCCTGGTTCCACGTGGATCCAAGGATTAGATGTCGACTCCTTAATTCAGCGAGGTCAGGCATAGACCTGCTGCTGCAGCAGCTGTGCGGGGTGCGTCTGAGGAGGGCAAGGGCAGCGGGGTGCTGGGGCAGGGAGCGCAAGGGGCCCTTGGGTCTGTGTCACTCGCAGAGAGCTGGGGGGCAGAGGGGAGAGAGCCTGGAGTGAGCTCCTGGAGAGACTCCCCGGTTTGTCACTGGGGCGCTGGACAGGGGTGGCATCTGCCCTGGGAGGTCCTCGGGTCTCGGCACAGGAATTGGTTTTTGAAAGGAGCTTGGTGAGGCACCCCTGACTGTAAGCTTTGGGAAATCAGAGTTTCCCTTTGATTTATTTCAAACATTCAGCTACCAAGAATAAGATAGGGACCTTTCTTATGTATTTTGGAGATCTAATAAAACATACAAGTCTGCAAAAGTCTTTCGCTGTGCGCAGTCAAATCAGCATTGCAAATCTATCTGAACGTGGCGCTCCGGGATCAGCCTCCAGATGACATGTAACGCATTTGTGGTTTGATGGTCTTCACTCAAAATGCTGGCTAAAATATTTTTATCTTTAGATTTATTTTTAGAGTTTATGGTTGAAAGATTTCAGCTCTGGGCGGCCCTTCCCATGGCTTTTAGCAGCGACACTTGCAGTTGTGTTTCACGTAATTAAACAGCCAACAATACTTAATGAAGAAATAAATAACATCAATAAAGTAGTAAATAATTATATGCAGGCAAACACCAAAGACATTATCCATCAGGCAACAGCTGTGAGCATTAGTTTTGATTAATCAATAATGTTGTACAATAGGAGCAGGAATGCTGGCCGGGCCTCTGGGGGAATCACCTACGCTTTTCTAAGCAGCAAGCTTTGTGATTTTAAGCAGAACTTTCAGCAGAATTCTTAATTAAATGTAACAGCCAGGAGCTCCTCCATCAGCAAATGCCCTGCTTCTCAAAGCGGACCGAGCAGCAGGAGTTTAACCAAGACCAGTTTAAGGGCTCCTCTGTAGTGCGGAAGGTTTGCTGGTACGTCTGTGCTGGGGGGATGCTAATGGGGTACCACATCCATCAGCGAAGGCACTGTCTGGCTGAGGGCGCTTCGGCAGCGTTTAGGTAAAACCCCCGGCCAGGGGCCAGTGGTGCCTGGCTTGCACTGCCTGGGAGGAAGGAGCCAGGGCTTTCTGGCTCTGCCTGCAGAAAAGCGGCGGCAGGGCATGCCTGCCCAGCCCGCAGCTGGTGCCTGCGGGGCCTGATCCCACTGCGGGTGGCCATCGGAGCAAGCGCCGGTTCTGTACTTTGTTTCAAAACGTAAATACGGCTGAAACCTCACCCACGTGCTGCGACTCCTCTGGAACCCAGCAGAGAAGACTGGTTTGTCTTTAGCCATACCTCCTGGATGGAGGAGCCTTAACGAAGCTTTCAGGAGAAATGGATCTCCTCCTGCGCTCATCCCTCTTCCCAAGCGCTCCTGCCACCAGCCCATTGATTTCTGCGGTGCCGCCGCCTCGGACAGCAGCCCTGGATTGTGCTGAGAGGCTCCTCTCCAATCGGTCAGCCAGACTGTGGGCTTCTTCCTTTTTTTATTATTTTTTTCCCTTCTTTAATGTATAAAGAGCTTAAAAGAATGCAAACCTTTCAGAAAGACTGATCACGGCGCTAGATCCCAGCCTAGATAAGAGGCACAAGGTTTTATAGCCCTTACCCCATTAAAAAAGAAAGAGGAGAGTGACAAGAAAGGTTTCTGGCATGTCAGGGACAGGTTTCCAGAACCTGTGCTCACACCACCGGGATGGCTTGTTCTTCATGAAACCAATCGCTAACTTCCCGGCGTCTGAATAAACAGCACCACATCGCTTCCACTGTCAACCCCACACTGGTGGTGCCTCTCCACTAGCAGATGGGAGCACAGGGAGAAAGAGGGGAGTGAAGAGAAGGGCTGTAGCTTGGCTGGGGAGACATGAACAAAACAGACGTGCAGACCTACATCTGAAGGGTTATTTTAATTCTGTGCGATGGCAGATGCACGTAGGAATTTCGCAAGCATGAGGCACACGGGTTCGCCGAGCTAGAAATGGCAGCGCTTGGGAGAAGTACGGACAGGGAAAGCCCTCAGCTCTTGTTTGAGAAATGGAGGTTTGCAGGAGGCGATGGAAAAAACATCCGCGCTGCTTAAAAACCCAAACACTTCCCAAGATCAGTCTTAGAGCCTTTTTTTCCAAACCCTATCAGAGGGAGGACCAGGAACAGAAATCTTCTTGCGTGATAATTGCTGATAGCACAACAAAACCCAAAGGGTTTCTTTACCCACTTCTCAACATGCAGGCACTAATAAACTTCTGTGATAACATTAATATTCCTGATAGTCTCTGTGGGCTCCTTCTCCCAAACGTGAATCTCATTATCATCTGCGAACCTGAAGTAAATTTGCGGGTGTTTAAAGGTGTAGCCTGTAAATTGTGGCATCGCTGCCTGTTCACAGCCCCCCATATGACCCACTGCCAAAGCACCCCAGCTGGGGAGGGTAGCGCTGGCTGCGCTCCGGGGGTCTGGCACGGCAAATAGGTTTTGCCAAACCTACGTGAATCCGGTCAGTTCGGTCACAGGTAAATGAAACCAAGTGAAAGCAAGTGAAAAATGCTCACGGTTCCTCTTCAAGATCAGAAGATATGATTACGGGTCTCCTCCTTCACCTGTGAAGTTTATTGGGCTGGCTTATCCCAGCACTGTGCAAGGCCCACGTTTGGTTAATCATCCCCCGTGCCAGCTGTTGCGCATCCAGAGGCACAGGGTACACGCACACACACACTTCTCTGTGTGGACACTAAGGGTGATGAGGATAAATCAAACACGTTTCCTGCAAAACAAAATCTCAGTTGCATGTTTTTAAATAATTAATGCAGTGTAGGTAACCTATAAAACTCATGGCTTTCCCTTTCCCTAGAAGACGGGAAAGCATATCAGTAAGCCAAAGGTGAAGGCAGGGTTTGGGGTTTTTTTATGAGTTCTCGGTCAAATTCTTTCACAGAGTACCCCCGCTGGCTTCAGGGACAGTATTTGTGGCAGGTATTAATTTGTTCAGTGAGATAAATCAAAAAAATACAGAGAAAGAATAAGCTTTTGGTAAGATATGAATCTCTTTCCAGAAAAGCAGCATCTTAGTAACAGATAACATATTGACATGACTTCAAAATAAATCCTTATTCTAGGCCCAATTATAAAGTACCTTAAATAACATTTTTTCTTAACTGGAAGAAGGTTTCTGCAGACCTTTTTTCCCGAGCAGACAATATTTGGCATCTTGTGCACTGCATCAGATAAGACAAGTGGATGACATTCAGGTATTTCTCTGCAGTCCTGTTATTCCTGCTTTGTTTTATTGAGATGAAGCCCTGTATTTCCAAACCCAGGAAGGGCAGATCTCAGCAGGCTGCCTCCTTTCTCACTGTCCTGAGCCTGCAGTTCCCACTGACTCTGCTCAGAACGAGTTTTCCCTTAGGTTACTGTTTTCTGGTTATTTTTGTATGGGGTGGAAGCAATCCCCCCAGGTGCGCAGTGCCAGGCAGCCAGCTCTCGCCTCGCCCTTGGCAGCCAACCCTAGGGCTGCCACCGAGGATCTAACTGCCCTCTGATTTCACCGAAATTCAGGGGTCAGGAGTGAGATATTTTTGAAGGATTGCAATTTTCAGAGCCCTTTTTTATTGCAAAGCTAGGTAAAGCACCTCTCAATATCATTATTCAAATGTGGCATATGTTTTGCTGTGAATTTTCAGTAGAACTCTTTCCAGTGATTTCCAAAATAAATGAGACTTTGCATAGTACTTTTTCCGTATTTAACGTTGCCTTCCCGGCGTTGCAGCCAAAGCTTCCTTTTAAAGGCATGTGCATGAGATTATGCAATCATAGTATTCCGGATACCCAGAGCAATTAAAATAAATCAGGCTAGGTATAATGAAGATGAGCCAAAGCATCTGTTTCTCAAGAGGATTTAAAAAAAACCCCACCAACTCTATCATCCCCAGAGGCTTGCATCCATGGTGGTTAGACCTCAGAGATTCTTGTACTCTGGAAATGTGTCCAACACTCACTTGGGTAAGAAAAGGAGGAGCTGGAAAGGAGGAGAAGAAAGGCTCTCTGGTATGGCAGATATCCGCGCTCCCTGGAAACAGCGGCTGGATAACGCCATGCGTTTGGCAGAGCCGGACTTGCAGATCAATTCCTTTTCCCTTCTAGTATTTTAGTTTGACGTGTGTACCTGAATTGAGAGGAGGAGGAATGATTTCTGCGTCCTCTCCAGTGTTTACCAGACAAGCCTTGTGTTTATAGTCTGCAGTTTTTTCAGTCCAACTGTGAGGTCAGTTCAGCAGGAGGTGCAGGAATGGCCATCCCCCTGACGCCAGCGCCGGGGACCGCGGTGACCTGGGACAGAGGAACACTTGCTTATTGAGCCGGTTGTCCTGCAAGGCAAGAAGCAGCCTTCAGGCCGTAGAGCTGAGATACCAAGAGCTATTTTGCTTCATTTCTCCTCTACTGCCCCTTGACACTAGATGCCAAAAGTCTTTTTCAGGCAAAACTGGGGAGGAGGCAAGTTGCGGGGCAATCCCCAGCAAATTATTCACTGAGCTGCCTCCAGTACGTACTTAGGTAGGAATGGCTCGGAGACAGCTTAGCCAAAGGTTAAACGATGCTAAACTGTGCTAGATGATTGACTCATCAGTTTTGTTGGGTTTGTAACTGAGATAACAGATGAAGACATGGGAATAAATGTGTAGAAGTGACTGCTAGAACCTACAGAGAAAAAATCTGCATGCAAAGGGAAGAGCGAGGTCATGGTGGTGGGCACGGCAGCCCCGCATCCTCCAGCTGCCAGCGCAGGACCGGCCAGCAGCCCTGCAGGTACCTGGGGAACTTCAGGAGCCCTTCCTCTGTGTCACTGCATCTCATCCTAGTGGTGTTCAAAAAGATCTCGATAGCTGAGCGGTCAAATGTCCTTGCACCAACCAAACTGGGAAAAATGGAAAAACTCAGTCCCAAAACAGGAGAGCAAGAGTTGCCATAAGCCCTTAGATGTAGGCAAGGCATTCAGAATCAATGAGGAGGTGAAGTCCCCTGCTTTCAAATGAGGGCAGGGCTGGAAAAGGCAAATTTTTATTTTGGCTGGTGCATCCCTTGCCTGGGAAACCTGCCTTGCCCTCCTTGGCTTGCTCCCCAGCAGCTCCCTCCGAGATGGCTGCTTACCCTCCTCTGGGGCCCACCAAATTTATAAAAAAAAAAAAAAAGAAAAGAATTTTCTCAGAAAAAAAAAGCCGTGACGGCTGAGACCTGCTAAATGGAAAGAGGTCAGCTTGTTTACTTAAACCGATTTAAATCTGGCACACCGAGAATAGCAACTTGCTTTGACCACTGACTTGGGTAAATATGGCCTGGCATTCTTACGATGATATTTCCAGCTCCAGCTATCCCATCACGCAGGGATATATATACATATGTATATTTTCACTAAAAACAGTTGAGGTAAATTATTTGACAGGAGCTGGTTGTGGAATGGCTGGCGTGTGTGCGTTTCCTGCACACCGTTTGGAAACTGAAGCCCATGTAAAGCCTGACCAGGCGACACCCCCTTCCAAGCGTTACGATTAAAAAGGAAATAGTTTGGTTGCATTTAGGATCATTTCCAGTCGAGAGATTTTATTCAGGATTTTGTGAGATGGCAGCTATTTTTAGCAAGTTTTCTGAAGTGATGTAGGCAAGAAAGGATAGCCGGGGATAGCTCGCTGGACAGTGACGGTGTTTCAGCTTTGAAATGACAATTCAGCCCTTCTGACTCGAGATGAAATGATCTCTGTGCCCTCAGCTCCCTCTTTCTTTCGCAGCCGTCCACACTACCACCGCACATAACAAGGCATAATTTTACATAAGTAGAAGACTGTGCTCTGAGCCAATATACAAGTCATACCTGATTGAATATTGCCATTTCAGAGCCGCCATCTAATCACATTTTTCAGGCTATGTGAACAAAATAATGTTGTTATAATTACACACACTGTTTGTGTGTATGTGCGTGTGTGTATTATATATGTATAATGACATTAGGATGATAATATAGCTGTTTCTATTAGCTCTGTGGTATTAATAAGGTATGACAGAAAGTTATTTGATACCATTTGAAATCCCACTTGCATTTTCATATTGCTCTCAGATGTAATTCAGGGACTTGATTTTTATGAGTTATGGCTCTGATGTCACTTGTATTTTTGCCCGTAATAGGTCCCACTGGAGCCAAATTCATCAGACTCAATTAACAGCATCTGAAAAGTGTATCTTGGTTAGCAACCAATCAGGCAGAAACTGTGTGGGCTCTGTTCTAGCTGACCCATCACCCTGTGCCACTACATGAAACCAGCTTTCCAGGCAGCAGGTAGCAGCTGCCTCAGCTTACTGTTACCAGGAGAGTTAAGCAAATATTTTGGGGGCTGCCGAACTGCCGGCTCTTCCCATCCCATGGCTGCATCCCTTGTTACGGGGCTCGTAATGCTCTGCAACCATCCGGATGCCCTCGTCACTTCTGCATCTGCGGGTGACCCATCCCACCGCAATCTCTCAATAAAATCTGTTTAATCTCTCAATACTCAGCGGTGATTATTTTTCTTAATCAGCCCAGTTTGGGAGTCCTGGGGCAGTGGGGCGTTTGTTCCAGGCGAGCTGCTAGCAGTCCTACAGCAGACCTTAAAAACTTGATGCCAGGATGACAAAAAGAAATGCAAGGTAAATAAAAATGACTCCAAATGCACACATGAATTAAAGGCCGGGATTTGAAAGTTGATCTCATGTGAGGTTTTTATGCTCAGTTAGGTCGCTGCTTGGGGCTGGTGGATATTTTGGAGGGAAGATAAACGCTCTGACTCCTGGTATTTTTAATGCTTCGAGCTGGTGAGTCGAACATCTGATCTAAAGGGCTCCCAAAGCGAGAGACTGATCCCAAAATCTGCTGAAGTGAACACGGGGTCTCACAGCAGCTTCAAAGGACTTTGCAAGCCACCCCGCACGCCGAGCGGGAGCAGGGGCTGGCATCGCCCTCGCAGCTCCGCCGTGGCTCCATCTCCCGCACTGAGTGCTCCCTGTAAAACTCCTCCGTGCCTTAAAAGCCTGGAAGAGAACAGTTCCGAGTAGAAAATCCCTAAGTGCCTTAAAGCACCCCAAAGCAACGCTGGCGCGCCGGCCCCGCGCAGGCACAGCCCAGCTCGCAGAGTGGGTCAGGCTGGGTTCCCTTCCAAGCATGAAGCCGGGCTTGAAGGCTCCCATTGCTTCCTGCCCCTCAACATGCCTGACCACAACTATTTTTAATTGTCAGGCACAAAAATAAAAGACATTTAATAAATTAACACTTTGAATGCTTTTTGGTTCAACTTTGGCTGTTTATTAGGACCAGTCTTATTTTGGCTTCTATGCATTCATTTCCAGCTACCGCTCTGTCTGATCCCCATCTTACTTCCTTTGTAAACTACTGATCTTCTCTTGCTATCGTTGCTGCGTTTTATGGTTTTGCATTACTTTATTGACTCGGCGTACTGTAGGCTGCTTTTTTTTTTTTTTTCTCTCCCTCCACTGAAAATAGCCTTTTATGAGAAGCTTAAGCAAAATCCTGGAATGTCCAAAGGAAAGCACAGAAACATTACAACATTTTGCACATTTCTTTTGGCCAGAGAAAGTTACAAAATATTCATATAAAGAAACTTATCCAGTGCCTGCAGGACAAAATCCAACTTTTTGATTATATGTGGAATTTCAATTTCTGCTGTAAACGGGCTGTGGGGTTTTTTTGTTGTTTTGGTTTTTGTGTTTTTTTTAAAATATATTTATTATTTTGAACTCTAAAGAGTTTAGGGGTGGGGGAGAGAAGTCTCCTAAACTATTGATGTCAGAGCAATGATGAAAACACATACCCTTGCTGCTGGGAATGTGCACTGCCGCAGCCTCTGTTGCTGTCTCATTCAAAATGCTACTAACATTAGAAACTTAAGCAGGATGCTGGTGATGCTACCAGCCTGCAGCACTGGCTGAAGAGACACCGTGGGCTGAGGAATGGAGCTGTGGGGAGGGAGGGTGAACCTTCCTTTTGCTCGGGCTGGGCCCCCTCCCCTGCTCCATGGATACTGGGGGATGGCAGGGAAAGGACCTGCAGGGTGATGGGTGGGTGGCCACACACACCTCGTCCTCATCTGATGGCTCTGCACTTTTGCTTCGTGTGATGCAAATCTACACCTGTGGGAGACTAGGTGACCCCGGTGATTGGCGACTGGCCCTTGGGAATTGCCTTCAGCTGGTGTCTAAGGTGTGAAGCTGGGCCACCAGCTCACACTGGTCACCAAACCTTCAGATAATCAAAGCCCAGTGAGAAGAAACCTACTCAGAACATTTTAGGTATTAGAGATCTGGGTCTTGAAGTGAACATCAGATCGTCCCACCATCTGAATTCGGGCTTTAGATGTAACCCTTAGAGACGTAAGCTCAAGTATGGACTTTGGAGTTCAGCTCCCCCAGAACCCAGAGGTGAGATGGAGCCCTGCAGGAGCTCAACGCATGGAGTCGTGGCTCAGGTCATCAGGCATAACCCCTGCCTCCCAGTGTGCTGCATGGATAAGCAAGCCCTGCTGAGAGGGCCAAAATGTGCCCTGGCGTGGTTATCCAGTCTCACCACCTTCTCGACAGCAGTTACAACGCCATGGCTTGGAGGGCCACTCGCTTGCTGAGGAGCAAGATTTTGGCTGGTGGGAAGGATGAGGCTCTGCAGCCTTCAGAGCCACGAGTGATGCTCCGCGCAGCGGGCAGGAGCTCGGGGCCGGCACTGAGGCTGCCGGTGGTGCCTGGGCCCTGGCTGCTGGGGCACAAGCAGAGGGATTCGGGCACAAACGGAGATGGAAAGTTCTCTTTGCTACTTGATTATATGTTGTGGGAAAGGAGCAGCCCTACCTGTCTGAGATAAAGAAAATGAATAAACAAATAAAAACCTGTTTGGGCCCAATATATTGTAACAATTGTTTGAGGACAGTTTTATCTGTGTGAGAATATAACCCTGATTAAACATGCCAAGGTCAGTGAAAACAAAGGTGAATCGCTGAAGAAATGTGAGTTATTCCAGCCGGGAGTTCACTGGGGGTGAAACGGAGCAGCACTCCCCGTTCCACGGGGATGTGTCGAGGTGTGGGTCTCCCTTGCATCACCTCCCACAGCCCCTGCAAAACACCCTCCCCACCGGGGACTGAGTGCCCGAGCACAGAGCGCCAGGCGTTGGCGGCCAGAAGAGCCACTCGCCGCAGTTCCCCCGAGCTGTTCCACAGGTTTTGCCCATCCAAGACGCACACGAGCCCACGGTGCCGGCTGAAAGCCCAAGCACCGGTACCTGCTGGCGTCCCGCCTGCCCCATCCCAGCCGGCGTCCCAGCCTATCCCCGGTGCTCCCGGCCCCGCTGCTCTAGCGCCTGCCCTGCCTGCTCCCGCTCCTGAAGCCATGGGAGAGCACATCGGCTTTGCCGCAGCCTGAGCTCCGGCATCTTCAGCTGCGGCACGCCAGATGTTGGAAGGAAATTCCCTTTCCCTGGCGCTGAAGAGGCCTTGCTTCCAACCGGCCGCAGCACGAGCCGGCAGGCTGCAGGGCCGCGGCGCGGGCAGGGGCTGGGGGCACCCGCGAAGGATGTAGGGCGGGAAGGACGAGACCTTTTCCAAAGTGGAAGAAGAGTTTGGCATTCCCTGCAGAGGAACCAGAAGAAAAGGAGCCTCCCCCCGGAGAAGGGGACGCATCCCAGGGGAGCCCAGAGCACCCCCCT
>JAVJGI010000065.1:37339907-37466885 GCA_035590275.1 Ibycter americanus | reverse complement strand
GTTATTTGCTTTCCAGATTTATTGCTTCAGCACGGTCCGTGGGCTGGGGAGGGGGAAGGACGAGGGACCCAGAGAGGGCAGCGGGGGTGGAGAGGGTCCCCGAGAGGGGCTGCAAACCAGGCTGCGGGCAGGGGGACGACGACGACACACACGAGGTGTTTTGGGGGAACTTCTGTTGGAGATGCTGGGGGGGGGGCAGGTTGTAGGTAGGACGAGGGGTGGCTGGCCGTAGGGGCTGTTTTCGGAGGCACGCGTGTCTATAGGTGCCGACGTAGCCGTGTACCCATACACATGCGTACGCAGTCGAAACGGGTTTCAGAGCCACCTTCGCTCGCTGCCACCTCTTCACTTTAATTTTCTGTGCGTGCCACTGAGATAAGGGAGCCTTTTCCTAAGAATCAGGGAGGTGACAGTGAGCAATGGATGCTCTGAAATTGCCCGTGGTGACTATTTAAAACTGTGCCTCTGTGTGTCTTGTGTGTGCGCGCGCGTGTAAAATGAAAGATATTTGGAAGGGAGGGGGGTGGGGAAAGGGACACAAATCATTTTAATACGCCTTAATGATCAGCTCATGTTACTGTGGTAGGAACATCAGAGAAAATTAATCCTACCATTATGAGTAAAACACTGCTCCGGTACGAGAGTTCTCAGCTGCATGTACCTTCCTAATAATATGCACAATTTTATTTATTTTTACATGCAAACACCGCTAGTAATTAGCCGTGTGATTATACTTGTGCATTTCATTGGGGCTTTAACTGATGTCATTCTGCATTATTCAACCATATGAAAACAATTTTCAATTAAGATAATGGCACGCCTTGAAATTATGCAAATGCAGGTCGTATTGTGTAGAATAATTATGACAAATGTAAAGCAGGTAAAAAGTTTCCTAATGCAGTTGTGTTTTACACCCCGGTGATGTCATTTCCCCTCTGGCCTAAGTTAGTCATTCATTAGCAGAGTAGCAGCAGCAGCAGCAGCAGCAACAGCAACAGCTCTGAGTGATACTTCTCTGGCAGGGAGCCTACAGAAACCGGCACTGAGAGCCAGGGCCTAGAGAGGGCAACATAACACTCCCATTAAGAAATGTACTTTGTTTTCACTTACTCCATTAACTTGTTTATAGACATCGGAATGATTTTTTATTATCGATTTTTAATAGTTTGGAATGATCCGAATTGCGCTCAGGGACGCGCAGGCAGCCAAGAAACAAAAGGCTGGGTGCTGGCTGGCGCTTCGCGACGCGCTGGCTGGGTGGGGGTAACCGGCTTCGTTGGTGCGCTGGGCGGCTCTTCCACCCAACCACCCCACGGTCACGGTTCCTTACGTAAATGACATCCACGTCTGCCCCCAAAGTGGCAGCGGGGCCGCCTCTGGGGTCTCAAGGCTTCCTAACTCTGAGCTGGGCTCCTTCCACGGGAGGAGACACGGCTCTCGAGTCAGAGGCGGTTTATAGCCATCAGGGCAGACCTTATTCGTGGCATGGGACTGCCGACGGGGTAAAACACCTTGTCTTGTATTCAGGGAGCGGGGATGAAGCGAGCCGGTGCTTAAACACGTATTGCCAATCTGTGATGTCCGAGGCAAAGGGCGACAGGGGTTCTTGCTGTCAATAAAACTGTTGGTGAGGGGAGCTAGTGGTTGCATTGCAGGCTTGCGATCGAGCCCACCGGAGATTTAGGCATCGTTGCTAGCAGCTACCTGCGCTAGTGGCATGATTAATAGAAGCAGCTCGCTGCCTGTTTTCCGTAATAGCAGCATTGACACTATGACAATATTCAGCTAGTGGCTGTGAGGAGGGAGGAGAAGTGAGGGAGTGTGTAATGCTTCTGTTACTCAGAGATTTCTGATGGTGTATTTTATCTGATTGCCAAATGTTTGAGCTAATCAGCGATAAGTGTAAATATAAGTCTTTTTATAGCTAGCTGAATTCATCATCCAGATTTAAATATAACCCCGACTGCTGCTAAAACCAGATGTTTCCATATGCTGGGGCCTGGACCCAGCAAAGGGTTCAAGCCCAGGTGCGCTTCCACCGAGGCTCCCTCCGCCCGAGGCTCAGCATCCCTGTAAGCATGGCAGAGAAACTCTCCTTCGGCCCCAGGAGCCAGGCAGAGACTGCTTCCCAGGGAGTCTTCAGTGGATGGCAAACATGGGATGGCACTGGTTGCATGCTGCAGGTACGAGCGCTCCTGGCCATGATGCTCATCACATCCTGGAGCGACTTGCATGGAGAGGCTGGGACCAGCTCCGGCATCACACTCGGGCCAGGGGTCTTCCTGTGCAGGAGCAACGGAGATGTTTTTGTGAGCAATGGTGCTGTTGGTGACGCTGTGTGAGGTGAGCTAGAAGAGTTTTGCTCAACTTCACTGAAAACTTTGTGGCTGCTTTTAAGACGCAGGGGCCCAGGTGTGCTGCCTCTGACCTCACCGTCAAGCCCAAACACTGCAGCAGGTGGCAGCGCTGGTTGGAGATGGGGAGCAGCCTTCTCTCCCTTCCCTCCAGTGAGGAAGAAGTGGCTGTCCTCGGTTCCTGGGAGGGCCACCACCGAAATGGAGAAAGTGTCGGTTTTGCTGGAGGAAGATGCCACCTTGCCCTGGTTTTCTCGGCCGCTTCTGGGCTGGCACGGTCCCCTGTGTCACCTCCTGCCTGGGATGGGAAGACCTTTGTGATGGCAGGTGCCTCGTGCAGGGCTCAGAGGAGGATGCTTGGGGGGCTGCAAAGGTCTGGAGGGAGAAGCTGTAAGAGCACGCTGTTGTGCCTGAAACAGTTTCACAGGGAGCGTGTGGAAAGCAGCCCCCAGCTTTTCTGGCACCGGACTGTGAGAAGTAGATGCCGGCTGCCTGCTGGCAGAAAGCCTCTGCCCAGTCCTCTCGTGCAGCGCCCTAGGCCCGCAGCACTTGGGGGGGGTGTGGTGGGCTCAGCCACCGAGCCCTGCAGCCCGCGGGGTCCTGGCCAAACCCTCCTCCGGCTCATTTACTCCTCTCTGCTCCAAGGGGTAGCGTGAGGCTGTGGAACAGCTGACCTTTGCAGCAGCAGTTCTAAAGCAAAATGCTTGTTAGTGCCTTGTGTTTTCATGTTTTTAAAGGTGTTGGCATTAGTTAGACTGGGCTTAAAAATATATCTCAAAGCTGGTGCTCATTAAATCTAGGAATGATGTTTGATGTGATCTGTACAATTCCTGAAAAAAACCCAAACAAGCAACTAATTCATTTTGCATGGTATGACATTCCCTGCATTGCCCTGCGTCATGAATGCTGCTTCCGCTGAGACTGGACTGTCAGTGGGGATCTGCCTTTGGTTCATTCATCAGCAGCTAAGTTTACTACGAACTCATGTTGATTTCATCTCTTCTCTCAAACTGGGGATCTGATGCAATGCTTTTCGCCTTGCAAATAATCCTTACTCATGCAAGTAATTTACATGAGTAAGCGTTGCTCATACAGAGGAGAGAAGAGAGCTAGTTTCCTGTAATTATTTCCCTAGCAGTATTTTGCATTTTCAGACTAATTGGGGGAAAGAAAAAAAAAAAAGTCACTCCATAAATGTATGTAATTTATAATTGCAGAAGAGATTCTTCCAGAAAGTTAAGGGAGGCAGTGGGTTTGTTCTCTCTTCATTTTGGGACAGACGCTCACAGCATCCCTTGAAAGCCTCATTCATTTCCAAGGGGCTCTCCGTGCATGGAGGTCCTACTCCAGCGTGTAAAGGTAGCACAGGCTGGCCCAGGCACCATGTCATATGCTGCTAGTCCTTGATTGCCACCCCCCTTGAAAAACTTGCTACTCCCTTTGGACAGTAATAGGGTTTTTTGAGAGACGTAGGAATCTGTACGTTCTTATTTGAAATGAGAACAGCCCCGTTTTAGTTTCCACAGTGTGTGCCTTATGCTCGTATCTGTCAACACTGGTAGTGACAACACGTTTCAAACATGCAGATTATGATTATTAAAGGGTGCTTTAAAAATCATGCTAATAGCATCAATCTTCAATGTACACTTGCTCAAATTAATTCAGCTTTGGAAATCAGGCGCACTGTAATAGCAGTGTTAGAGAAATGGCATTTGTCATAAAATATCATGGTTTTGGTAATTGCATATCCACTCTGTATATTTTTATCTCTCTCGCCACCAGTAGCATATGCTGGCAAAGGAAGGAGAGGGCAATGATATTACTCAGAGAAGCCACATGTTGCTAGCCATTAGCCAGCAGTCTGGCATATCTGGTCACTTAAGGCAGATTCCCTTTTCTTTTTTTTTTTTTTTTTTAATTCCCCCCCTCCCTTTCCCTCCCCTTCCCAGTACATTCAGACTGTAAAATACACCCACTGCTCTCCGGAGTTGCTGTTCCCAGTCTGATCAGTGGCACTAAACATTAAACTCTTGTCTTTGGAGAATAATAGGCCTCACATGGTACACCCTCAAGCATGTTGAGATACTGTGCAGGCTGGAAAATAAAAATGTTCTAATTGTGTCTTTTAAATAAGCATAGGAGTGAATTAATTAGACTATATTTTGTCTTTAGTTGCTTAGTTACACAATAGTATTCCTAAGCACAAGTAAGATAAATTGGCTCTTTTTGTGCTGCTTGTCCCTTAATCATAATTACTGTATTGCTCAGGAGAGTAACGCATACATAGATTTTGCATTTTTAATAATATTCAAACAATATGCGAATGATATAGAAAGTATGTTCTGATTCAAGCTCTTATATGCTTTTATTCGGGAAGAAGTTCTACTGCTATGGGAGCAATATTTGCATTAGTTGCTCAGAGATGTAGTTCTGGGAAATACATAATTGAAATATTCTTGCAATGCTTGTTCTGGCCCTTTCATTCGCATTCAAAATAACAATGCCTTAAGTCTCGGAACAGTCATCCACTCTTGATTTAAGAGCCTTTTTCTTTGTGCATGTGTGTGTGTGTGTGCAGTGTGGGTTCACACCCAGCGTTAACCCTGCAGAGCCTAGACGCTCGCGTGATTCATAGTGTTGTATTAAGTTGAGCTTTTTATTTTGTAGCTAAAATGCAGTCAGAAGGTCAGATGAACATCGGCATTTTATGGCATTAATCCAGTGACCTTAATGCTTGGCAAGCGTCCATGTTTCTATGCGAAGGTGCCAGGGTTATAGATAATAAAAGAGTTTGTTTTCATTTTCTGGATATTTTAATCTTTCTTTGCAAAGCATAGCCTCGGGTTTGGGGGGCTTGGGGCTGCTCCCAGGGGCCAAAACTTTAATGTCTTCCTGGGTTGTTGAACGTTAGCTGCTAATGATGGGCAGATTGATACAGATACTGAACAATGGAAGGTTCTGGCAAGAAACCCCCTAGACATGCTCAGTGGATGTATGTGAAAATTGGCTCCATTGTTCTGCTGTATGAAAAGCAAGTAAATTATTTACAGATATTTGCTAATTAAAGCACATATTGTTTTACCAGCACAATAGAACACAATATAACAAAAGACAAAAGAATAAGCTTGCATAATTTAAACCTGCTAATGCAATGTACTCCTTGTTAAGAAAAATATAATTATGTAATCTATGAGGAAAGCTTTTCGTACTGTAACTGTAGTAGGCAAAATTAGGAATGAATTGCTTGTCAACTTGCCTAAACTAAAACAGCTCTTTGAGATCTTTGAGCTATCTGACGGGAAAACATTTTGACTGAAGCCTATTTTCTCTTTGGTCAGAACTTCTATCTGCAATGACAGATATAAATTCAATTTGAACCTCTGCTCAGGAGTGGGAGGAGGGAGAAAAAACCACCCCAGAAAAGAAGGAGGAGGCTCACAGTAGAAATGTCAAGTCTAGCTGCTCACGGCCATCCCTCTCCATCTCCACTCCACTTCTGGCCCAGATGTACCAGTATCCCACAAAGCATCCTACAAAAACACAGTGCTGCCCTGCCCCAGGACATTGCATGTCTGGCTTTGGAAATACTGAGTCAGGCAAAGGAAAAAGCTGCTTGCGAATACAAGGGAAAGTGAGTATCACAGGACTTCACGTGTTTCACCTGTGTCCTTTGCCTTGGCCTCTTCTTCTGGGTTTTGGACCCTTGCAGAAGGGATGAACACATTGGGAGGTAGCATTCTCTGTTGGTGTGAATTTCAGACAGCTATGCGTGGCTGTGCTTAGGCTGGGGAAATACCCGTCACCTGAATTTAATGAGATCATTATAGTCCTTTAAAGTAATTAGCAAAGGATTAACAGATGAAAGGTTCTGCCTTGGTCTCTTTAAAATTCTCCTGTGTGCCAGGTAAACTCCTGGGCTGTGTGTGTTTCCATTCTCAAGGCTGTCTGGTAGGTTCGTGGGTGGAGAGTGGTGGTCTCTGCATGCTGGCATCTCTGGAAGCATTGTGGCCCCAGACCCCAGCGGTCAGTTCCACTCCACGCATCCTTTGGGATACCTCTGTCTACCCAGGGCTAGGGGATAAATGCGGGAGGAGGTGGCAGCAGGCAAATGAGGCACTCAGGGCAGAGAAAGGGGGAAAGAAAGCTGCCCCTGCCCATGCCAAGCACTGGAGCCTCGTGTGGGGCTTCCCCATCACTCAGGGATTCCACCTGCAGAAGAGGAGCAGCAGTTCCCACCTGGCAGAGCTGTGCCCCAGCTCCCCAGGTCTGCAGCACCCTTAGAAAGGTTGTACTGGAAGAGCGACATGTAATAAGGGAGTGGATGGCAGGAAAGTCCTTCATGTGCTGTGTAGGGAGGCTGAACAAGGCCCTTCCCAGAGCCAGACCTTTTCTATGGCGCAGCCAGTTTTTTAGCTAGTCTGCGGTCCTGCAGTCTTAAAAAAACCCATGTATACCCCCAGTCCACAGCAGGGAGATGGGACCTTCTTACTCTGGAGAAAGTCTCTGAGAGCAACGCAGTCCGGTACAAACGTTCTCTGCCCCTTTAGGGCTGAATGTGGTCCCTGGAGGAAGGCCTGGGTGAAGCGCTGCTTGTAGGAGATGACTTTGGAGAGCTGGGTTTAGGTTCCTGAGTGACTTTTGGCAAATGGGTGAGGGCTGAATTGAGGTGACCTGGTTTCCCTCGCTGTCCCAAAGCCCTGCTGGCATCTGTGTGGCAGAAAAGAGCTCTGGACTATAGACTCAGCTAACAGAGCCTTTTGGTTTGACTGTGCCATCAAGTAAGGGTGATGGCACTTTCCTGAAACACCCAGGTAAATGCATTGCTACAGGAGAGGTGCTTATTGGAAATAAGCCCCCTCCTTCCTTTCTGCACCTCCAAAACATGACCTTCTGCTCCTCAAAGGGATCTAGACCAGGGAAGCAGATTCCTGGAACAAGAATTGCGTTGTTGCACAAGGTACGGGAAGGTCCTTTTCACCTAAATCACAAAAAACTAGAGAATACATGCGATGTAAAAAAAGCCCAGAATAATAGATGCCTTTATGCCCAAATGAAATATGCAGTTCTATTATCCTCGGTGAATGCAGTCCGTAAGAGTCGCACTGTATTTTTTGCTCCTGTGGATGAATGTGTTTTCATCGGCGATGTACTGGGTTGTAAAATATGCATCCCCAGCTATCTACTGTGCTAAAGGTTTCAGTAAAAAGACTTGAAGATGTTTTCTGATGCAGTTCGTAATGATCAGATAAATGACACGCAGTGTGTCCTGTAATTATCGGCAAGAGTTTTTGCAGTGTCTCTCCTGTTTCTCTCTAGGCCACGTATTTGATGTTAGGAGACAGCCAAGCAGGTGTTCGACTCACTCGTGCCCTCCAGAATTCCTTAAATGACCTCTGGAAGCACTGGAGTGAAAACAGTCTCAGCACGTCAAAATTTTGAGATATCTCAGTCGCCGTAATTCTTCTAAGGCTGCCTCAGCGTCTCTAAAATATAAATCTTTCCTAGTTATTGGCAATGAGTGAGGAGTTGTGACGTACCGTATGCGGGTGTGCAATCAAGATGTATGACCTCCCTGTGCTGCCCTGCGACTCCCTGCCTTGTAAGAGTTAATATTTCTTCTAAAAAATAATTATCTGCTTTAAACTATTATAACTACCTGACCTCTTTCCCTGAATGTAAGTATTTCAACCATCTGCTGAGTCAGGCAATATAGCATTCTGTGCTTTTGGGAGGCTGTGATGGTTGCTTAGACAACAGTGACATAATATTTAAGCATAACGGCTCTCGAGAAGATGCTGTCCCTTTCTCCCTGGACGACTTGTCTGAAAATGCAAATCTGATGCGCTCTTAAAAAAACAAGAGAGGGATGAGAAGGGTTGGTATCACCATCGTTCTTAACCATCTCCCCATTTCCCACTTGATAGGTGAAAGTATTGTACTTTGCTCAGGAGTCTTGTAAGATGTGCTAAAATTATAGGCTGACTAGATACCTGCTTTTATAGAAACAGAAGAAAAAGTGCCTCTTTTTATAGTCAGTGCTTATTTCGAGATTTAGACAACTTTGTGGCTGGGAAAAGCATTGCCATTGGTGGGTGAGCATCCAAAAAGGCCCATCCGAGATAAATCTCATTCCTGAGCAGAGCTAGAATCGGCGCAGGCTGTTTCCTCCTGCAAACCTCATCTTGCTGTAGCAGGAAAAAAACTGCAATTAAAGACTTAACCACGCAACGGAGACCTCATAAACATATCACTTCAGAGCATAGCTAATACACGATGCGTTGATTTTTGTATAGATACATATACGCACTGTATGCGACGTGGGTGGTTTTTCATGTTTACACGGAGATATAATTATTAATGACATGAAGGTTATACAGCACATTTCTTTAATCTTCTAAAGGTTTGTTAGTCATGTGTCACCATGTACCTGGTTTTTATTTATTCAACATCTGTATTGCTTTGTCATCTCGTTGAAAGGTTTCTCTAGAAGGGCTGCGGCAGTAGGTGCGCAGCAGTCAATAGTGAATGGCTATGGGGGCTCCTCTGGCTGGCAGAGCCCTGCAGGTCCCGAAGCAACTTTTGCTGTGACACGAGGGCTGTGAGACATTTTTGCTTAACAAAAAAAAAAAAAAAAAAAAAAAAAGACGGGACCCTTTTGTTACCTCCTGCTCCAAAACAGTAATAAAAGAACCCCTACTACTGGCAGTTTGGATCTGAGTGCTTGCAAAGGTTGCTTCGGGATGTGTTCAAGCTTGGCAAGGCGCATCGACATCCCAGAGCTGATGAAGTAGTTGGGTGACCTCTGTTTGGGTGGCGTTGGGGCAGATGACCTCTTGCGTTAGCAAACTGCCGAGGTGTGGGGAAGACAGCCTCTCTGGAAGCTGCCCACGGCTCGGGCTCCTCAGAAAGAAGGGCTGAAGCTACCCACCATGTTTTGCTGGGTGACAGTGTTTGTACGATGAAGCACCAGGGTGAAAACACCTCTGGAGATGCGGTCCCTTGCTGGCAAGGTCAGTGTGGGCAGCAGCGCTCAGAGGAGGACCATGTCCGACCTGCGACTGCTGTGGTGTGTGGGGACCTGGGGAGGACATGGCTGCTTGTCTCTGAATTGGGCCCATAATGAGCAAGAGCTCAAGAAATGAGCAGCAAGAGAGAACAGGTCTACCCAGTCCCAATGCCTGTAGGGCAGGGCGACCCAAGGCAGGCCTGTAGGTAATTACCCTGTAGGGTAATTTTTCTGTTTTCTGGCTAAAAGGGAGCTCAGTCATGTTTCCCTGGTGCAGCCGTGGTGATCGCTGGCGGTATGAGGGGGGACACGAGGCCGGTGCTGGTGTGGAGGTTGGCTGGGTGCTCCTGGGCTCGTCCAGCAGCCATCGCCTCTGCAGGCCAGGCCCGGCCTTGGCCCCGCTTCCTTCAGGGTGACCCCTAAAGATTAAACATCTTTAATGTTAGGAACTGCTCTGGCTTTTGAGGGGCTGGTGGCAGTGGAGCTGCAGTTACAGCAGGTGCGAGATGGGCCCTCTTGGCCTGACAGCCATGAGGCGGGTGCTGCCATTGCTCGGTGGTGGCACAAGGCCCAGCCTGGCAGCCATGAGCACGAGGCCCATGGTCAGCCGCCCTCCTCAGGTAGTCCCAGCTGATTTGGGGGCCATCCGGGCACCCTCAGGGATGTGGCTGGCACAGAGGTGATGGGGACTAAGTGTCCTTGGGGTCACAGCTGCTGTAGGGGTGACAGGGCGGCCCTGATGAGGGGCCATTGCCTGGCGCTGCCTGCATGGCGGGGGGTTTGGCCCATAACCTCTCATGGCACAGTGACAGCCTGAATTTCTTTTATATTTTATATTCATGCACTGCAGTTGTGTGCTCAGCTACTCTGTGGTGCCATTCTGGTCGCCCCTTTGCACCGTGCTATTTAGAGTCCCGGTGCCATTTTGTGAAGGGCTGAGGCAAGCGCACAAGTGTCTTTCTGTAGCGTCTCTTCTTAGCCCTTCACACCGGTGTGGGGATGCTAAACACGGCGTGTTTTCATGGCCACAGCTGTGCCGCTGCCACAGAAAGCATACGCTTGGGGTGTGCTCCCCCCTGCCCCCCAAAAGCTTCCTCTCCCCCTACTCCTGCCTCTCCGGTTCCCCCCTCCATGGTAGCCTGGACAGAGCCAGCGAATGCACTAGCATCACCTCGCCCTCGTTACAGTTGGGTTTCTTTCTTTTTTCCCTTCCTTTTTTTTTTTTTTTCCCTTCCTTTTTTTTTTTTTCCTTCCTTTTTTTTCCCTGTGTACACATGATGTGCGTGTGTGTGAAGGTTGTATTCTCGAAAACAAGTTTATTCATTGATGATGTAATAGTGATTGTACTTTTCTTTTGGTTAATAAATTGTCTGCTCAGCTTACTTTGTATGCCAGCCAAAATTAGTCATACCAGTTCTTGGAAAGGATATGAAGAAACTAGTAATTGAAATCATAATCATTTGATCATGAGAACTATTTGGAAAATAATATTTTAACCAAAAACATGTTTGATCTCCAACTCAGGGTTTTTTTAAAACTGCTGTTAAATAGATTTCTCTAGTGTAGAAATTGTGTAGTAGCTGGTGATGGTATTCAACATCCTAAAAGAGGACTTCATCCAGAAATTGCTGAAACTGTCTGCAGGCAGGCTGATATTTATATATATATGTATTATTTTTTTTTCCATGCTGACATTTAATAATCACCGTGTAATAGCTATAAAACGCATAGCAACTACAGCTTTTTTATTTCAAGTGGCTGGTGTAATGAAATTGGGTGAAGCCATCCATTGAAATTGTACTTTGTAGTACCCAACGCTTGTTTACAAAGTATTGACGTTTGTCATAAACAGAGATTTAAAACGTCACTGTTATTGTTTGTTGTTCAGTGGAAGCTCTTATGCTGTGCAATGATAAAGGAAAAGATTTTATTACAAACTTGCTTAGCATATAAGCATGCCGTTCGTTTCTGACCAAATATTTGTTATTGCACTAAATGTAATGAAGGTGCCTGCTTATAAAACGATTTTGTATTATGTAAGGGAGAGTGGAATATCGGATCTGCTTTTTTACTAGAGATACTTCAGGTTTTGTATTGTGTGTAACTTATCACAATAAAGCTTTTTTTTTTTTTTTCCTATTGAGCAGTATTTTATTTCCTGAGGAATGTGTTCAGTGGGAAGAAAAAAAAACACAGAGAGAGAATCAATTGTGCTTTTCTCTTTGTTTAATAACTCAAAGAATTTCTCTACCCTTTGCAAATACTTGTGTTTATTTGAGAGAAAAATTGGATTCTGGTTTATTTATTTCAAGAACCTGTAACCTTATTTAGCGCTAGAAATGTGCGGTGTGAAAGGTGTGGTGGTGCAGCCAGATCTCATTACAACATAAATTATTTCTGCTGTTTTAACTAAAAAATCTGGAGTGTATCTGGCTGGATATGTGTGTATGTTTGTTTGTTTATTTTTTTGAGGCTTTCTCGAGCCCCTGCTCACTGGAGTCAGCTATAAAACATTCTGCTTATTCATCATGACTGAGAGGAGTTGATTGTTTCCTGGAAGGATAAAATCCAGCAATTAGAGCTGTTTAATTCGAGTATACATTCTGGAGGCTAAACTAAGTTTAAGTGCTTTTCTTAGAATGTATGTTTAAGAAGGGAAAAAAAATTACAGTTCTGATCTTGAAAAAGGCTTTAAGAAACATGAGAATGTGCAAGTTTCTTTTGGTGGGAAGCACATAATGTTTATGTAGTATTTCTTTTGGGA
The DNA here is from genome assembly GCA_035590275.1 of Ibycter americanus. Lineage (NCBI taxonomy): Eukaryota > Metazoa > Chordata > Aves > Falconiformes > Falconidae > Ibycter > Ibycter americanus. Next base: position 37,454,761 of record JAVJGI010000065.1, on the reverse strand, counting down.
TTGCATCACAGTTTTATTTAATTTTTAGGACAAAAGTTAAATTCAATATTTGTGTATAAGCCAAGGGAAAATGTACCATAAACACAGGAATTTTCTGGTGAGTCAGAGTTCCAAGAATCTGAGATTTACTTAGTCCATTTATTTCAGGACTAGCTATAACCATTAGTCATTCAGCCATGAATTTTTACATTTGCAGCTAATTGCACCTAAAAAACAAACTTTCCCTCAAGGCTTTGGGTTTTACAGAATGTGATTTGGCAACCTGCATTTCAAATGCCTTTTAGGATCATTGCTGCAGTCCTAGAAATTGTCTTTAGATCATGTGTATTTGCTTCAAGTAAACAACTAATATTTCCATTTAGGTGGCAGGAGGAATAATTTAAGTACTAGCTATTCTGTATTACGAAAAAATTAATCTGCCGACAGCAAGATAGGCTTTTCCAGTAGCCTGGGGGGTGGCGGCATTACGGATTTATCAGTCATCATGGAGCCCCGCATGACGTGTCCTGTTCTCATTTGACCACTTCTTGCAGGATGAAGTTATTGCTGTTTCAGAGAAAGTCACTGTGAAGCTTGAGGACTTGGCAAAATGGGCACAGTCCGATTTCTCCAAGTGGAAGTGTGGTTTCCGGGCTGAGCCAGTCAAGCCAATGGATGTGGGGAAGAATGGGCAGAAGGAGGCCTTGATGAGATACAGACAATCCACGCTCAACAGCGGCTTGAACTTCAAAGACATCCTGAAGGAAAAGGCTGACCTTGGTGAGTATCCCTTACTTTCTGCCATGGGGAGGGGCCCATGGGTGAGTGTCTTTTGAAGACAGATGAGCCCGATCCTGCCAAGCCATCGCCAGTTCCCAAGGTATGTCTGTGCTCCGGGCGGAGGTGTGGTGATGAGATACCCAAGTGGGATCAGGGGTGGTGGTGAGCTCATTGCAGGCTCCTTTGAGAGTAGCGTGGGGTAACTCTGTGATACCTGTCTGCTCCATAGACATGTCCCGGAGCAGTAAGGCTCAAATCCTGAAGGTATGCACACAAATAATTGTCGAGGGCTCTCCCTGGGGCTCTACAGTCCAGGGAATCAGGTCAGAGCTGTGCATCGTGGGGAGAGGAGCCTGACACATCTTCCGGAGGCCTCCTCTGACAGGCAGGGCAGAGCAAAGGCCTTTCATGTCTCACGTCCCATCTTCCCAGAAGCACAGCATTGTCACCTGCTCCTGGTGCTTGTCCTGTCTCCGTAAGGTTGGCTTTGTGTCTTGTTCAGTAGAAAGATGTCCCTTCCATAGCATTCTGTAGCATTTCCTTGTGAGCTTTGTGTTACTATACAGCATAGGCCTCTGTGAGCTCCCCACTGTTCTTTCCTGATAGACTTGTGCTTTCTTTCCCTGTCCGTTTTCAGGGAGGGAAATGGTAACTCTGCTGCTTTGGATAGTTGCAGATAGACTTGCAGCTCAGGGGCTGCTTTGGTGTGCAGACACTCACACCTCTAAAATCTGAGACGGGGGCAAGGTCCAAGGGGGATGGGTCTCTTCTTGGTAAATGCGCCTGTTTGTGGTATTAGGACCTTGGATACATAATAGCTGCCAGAGACAGTGCTTTGAAGTGCATCCCAGGGATGTTTCTCTGTTGTACCAAGCTTTTAACAAATGTTCCAAGCTAGAAGAGCATCAAGTTTAGGCCATAATGGGAGGAAAGGTGAAAAATTAAAAGCTAAGGCTGATGCATGTGGGGAAGTGCTTTTGTACCTACATGAACAGGTGATGCAGGGCCACGTTCGGTTTTATAATGGCACGACTGTGTTGGCATCAAAGCCATGTTACTCTAAGCTGAAGATCTGTCTTGGAGGATTTATCTTCTGCATCTCAGTTTTCTGATATTGTCAAATGGTGAAATGATTTTGTCAATATTGCTTTTTATCATTAGATATATAGGTTGGAAGATTAAAGTATAATTGGAAGTTGATCTTATTTTTCATTACATCTCCAGGAAGAAAAATAATCCATGGAATTCGTTTTATTTTTCTTTTCCTTTGCTTTGCTGTGTGGTTTCTTCTGGTTCATAATTATATGCAGTAATTTTCTCTGCTGTTGCCCTGGCATCTTCTTTATGCACTACATTTATTTGCATTTGTTTGTTGTGTCAGAAGAATCTTAATGTTTTTCAGACAGAACTTTTGTGTGTTAATGTCTTCTTGTTTTTGTTTTTAACAAACAAAAAAACCCTTGTGGTAAGTTATGAAATTGCTATTATCTACCCTAGGAGCCAAAGAAAATTATCTTTAAGCCTAAAGCTTATAGTTGCATGTTAGGCCTTTGAAAGTAGGGGTTATACTGAAAACGCTTCTGGAATGCAGACTATATGGTATAATTTTGATAACCCACATTCTGATGTTGTCATTTTCACTTGGTGGCTCTGGCTTTATTGTTGGGTCTTTTTTTTTCAGCAGAAAAGTGTTTTGACTAATGTTTGATTATGACTGCATTTTTCTTCATCATGACTGGTTGGTGGGATGAAATCAAAGGTTCAAGAAGATGCATAAGCTGATTAGGCACATTGATACAGACAACTGATCTAGCCTGTTAAAGGCAAAGAAATTTCTTAAATCTAGTACTAAGATGATTTTTTTACTATTTGAAAGACCCAAGAATTTAAGCATATTTTGCTTCCTGGATCTGAGAAAAATTCAAAAAATGGTGATCTTTATTGCTTGTGAAGCAGCCCTGTTTGGTTGTGTCCTGTAGGCAACCTATGAGCTCCAGTGTTTGGCTTAACAGTGGGGTGGCGGTTTAGCACCTGCCAGATGAAGAAGGTTTACTTCTCTCATTCTGAGTGGTTGGTCAAGGTTGACATTGCGCTCTGGGGATTGACATCTCTCTAGCTGTAGGCAAAGGCAGTAGCGTAACATGCTATGTCCAAGGCATTGAGATTTGAGCTGCTGGTGTTGTATCTTCTCTGCTGTCAGAATGGCGGGTTTGCTGCCTGTTACAATGTGTGCCCACAGACCTTTTCCAATACTCAGCATCTTGCCAGCAGAGCAACGCTCAGCTGCAGTGATCAAAGGTTATTAGCAATAACTTCTGCAGTAGGTCTCCAGCACAATGGGATGGGGTACTTTTTATCTTAAAATAGGGCTGTATATGTGAGGGAGTACGGCGCACTGTTGTGCGAAAGTCCCTCTGCTGAGAGCATCAGCACAGCTGTATTAGCAAGGCTAAGCAGCCCAAATGGAGAGGTGATCTCCTGCACATCCACCACTTCCCATCACCGCAGCGCTGTTCCCCTCCTAGTCAGGTACTCGGTGCTGCGCCCATGGGGGTGTTTCACAGAGGGCTTCCCCACCAGGCAGAGTTGGGTGGCTGTGATGGGGCACACCGCTTTGTACAGAACTTGGACCTGAAGGAACAAATCCGTTCTTTTGCTACTCTGGCAGGCCATGGATGAGTCTGTAGCGATGCCCACATTTAACCCTGGCTGTAGGCAAGGAAGTTGCTGAACCAGGTGTTGAAAAGGCCTAGATGAACGAGGTGGTATCCTGGACCTGTTTTCTCCTATGAAACGGTGTATTTCCTTTACAGAAAAATCCCATAAAAGTGAGTAGATTCTGAAAGTTTTTCTACTAGATGTTTTTGAACCAAGCCGTAGAAGGTAATAGGAAATTATATCCCTACCAAAGAGCTCAAAAAAACTTTACAGAAGAAACAAAATCAGTTTTCACACAGTATCCAGGAGTGGTGAAGGGTGAAATAACCCGGATGAAATGAAAACACGGCTGATACCGAACCACAGAAGTGGCACTGCGCAAACATACTTAATTAAACATGCTGCTGGGAGCAGGGCAGCTTTAAACAATAACCAGGCAAAGTGGGGCCTCGCGTGAGCAGCATATACCTTGGGCCATACACTCTGTGGCACTTGCTTAACCAAAACTAAGGCAGCACCTGATTAATCCACAACCCAGAGAAACCATGCACCTATAATTGAAAGTTGACCCTAATTCAGATTTGGTAGTTCTATATTCTTTTTTGTTCCCTCTTTTTTCTCCTCTCATTTTTTTCCTCTCTTGTTCTCTTTCTCCCCTCCTGTCTCTTTTTTCTTTTTTCTTCTTTCTTCTTTTCCTTTGTCTTTCTTTTGTGCAGAAACTGGTCTTTTTTCCTGTAGAATGCCATTGTTTTTATCACTAGTGAATTATGCAGAACTTTTCCTTAGGACTGTATTAAATAAAAGATCTAGCAATGGCATTTTTTTGTGTGAGATTTCAGCCTGAAAAATGATTTTTAAGAATTATTTCTTTCTGCCTGTTGAGATATTTATGTTATACATTCTGTCCCTTTCTACAAATATGTCAATATTGAATGCTGGCAGTTTATGTCGTAAGACTATTTATAGCTTTCTGAATATTTGTTTCAAATGTTGAGAAAAATAAAGAATAACAACAATGCAGCATATAAAAATAGAGTTGCTCAGGAATGTATTATTCATAATGAACATGAGAACCTGTTTTTCCAGAAGAATTGGTCTGATTAAATCATTCACTACTAAGGCCGCTAGTTATTTATTTTTGTCTTTAGAATTATTTAGGGGATTTTTCTTTGTAATAAATGGACTTGTATACCCATATTTGGTAAAGCAGTGGGAAGTCACCAAATGAGGAATTATTTCATTTTACAAAATTTTTAGCAACTAAGCAATGTAAACACTATTGGTTAAATATGGCAAAGTTGCATATTTGTATTCCTTGGGCTATAGTTCGAAAGAAATTCAAATTATTTTATATAACACTGCTTCTTACAGACTTCCTTTAAGTGAAGTATGAAAGCTGCAGTGTAAGCTTTATTGGCCTATAAATATGTCATTATAGTTGGACTACATTTATATGCTTTGGATTGTTGTTTAAGCCAAGAAAATATGTCTCTACAGGTTGACTTTTTATTGAAACCCTTTGAGGCATACAACAGAATGTATTTTAGGCCAAGGTTATTAAAACAGCATTTTCATTTTTGCAGCAGACTCATTGTCAATTATGCTGCCACAAACTGTCTGTGGATAGGCAGTTATGAATGGTTTCATCCCTAAATGTGTCTTTAGAAAAAGAAATAAAAGATAGAGGAGTCAGAGCTGAAATTGAGAGAAGAGACTGGGGGGAAAATGACTGAATTTAGTGCTCACCGGCTCTGTTGGTTTGGGTTAGGCTGAGCTGCGGCACTGCCTGGGTTTAGCTGAGGAACAAATGGCCCCTGTGCCTGTGTCAGGCCGGGGAGGTGGGAGCCACTGCTGCCCTGGCCAGGCAATCTGCATCCCTCTGGCTCACAAGCCTGTCATGACAGAGGTCTGGGTTTGGTCCCTAGACTGTCATTGCCACTCTTTTTATCCATCCTTTATGAGTCTTTATCATGCCAAAATGTATGGCAGAGGTTGCTGCGTGGTGGGCGCTCCCGTTCCTGCACTGGCAGTGTTAGTAATGGGGATGAGCAAGTTCTTGTGCTTACTGAAGGGCTTTTTTCTGCAGTTACTGCTTGCTTGTTTGGGTCTAGTGAGGGAAAACCCAAAGAAAATTTAGCACTCAGTCCTGTCCTGCCTTTTATTCCCCACAGTCATGCATTTGGGAGCGTAGAATCTAGATCTTTGTGAAATCCAGGAAAATCAAGTACTGCTTCTAGCTGAGGTTTGTATTTTAGCAATCACCCTTTTGTAGTCCATAGGTGGTTTTCCACCAGTCATTACCTATTTTGCTCTTTTGAACCCTCCAGTGGAGCACGCGGGGCAGGGGCTGGATGCTGCAGGACTGGCTCACCCTCTCGTTTCCTTCTCTTCTTTTACCAGTCTCATAATTTGCGTAGCTTCACCCAGGAGTTCACAGCTCTTCATCAGATCTTCTGTTCTTATAAAAATTGGCCGAGCCATGGCAGATTGCAATGAGTTTGGAAGGAAAGGCAGAGTGGGAATGAGCTATCTTGCAGGAGAGTGCCGACCCCTCAATGCCCAGGCAACCACAGTGCCCGACATGGCTCTTCTGATTTCACTTAACCAGTGGTCTTGCAACAGGCATGATTTCTCCAGATGAAGATTATCAAGTCGTAATGTAGTCAAACTGTAATATTAATGAAACTGATAATCTGCAGCTGCAGCGTGCTCAGACACTTGCGGTGACTTCTGAACTCATGCCGACTCTCCTTTTTCATTGTTTGTCACGTGCTGCTGAGTTCAGGCTCGCCTGGCTTAACTTGATGCAATAATTTTCTGACCAACTAATTGTTAGCTATTCACAGTGCAGCTACTTCGGATACTTTGTGCCTAAGTCATGCCTCTTAACTCTCTTCCCCTCCCCTTCTTCTCTACTTGTCTGCACTCTTTGCCTCTTCCTTGTGCCTTCCTGTCCCCATTGCCCTAGCTGAATGCCATTTTGATCTTGATAAAACTCCTGTAAGTGTCCCATTATCCCATTTTCCTCTCTCTGCCCTTGTGCACCGTATGTTGTTGTCTTGTGGGTCAGAGTGACCTCTCCGACTCATTTTAACCAGCCCAATTGATACAGCTCTTTTGCCATAGATGAGGTTATTACATGACTTGTCTGTTGTGCTCTGTGGAGCCTGAATGGAGGAGGATGGCTCCCTTGGGGGAAAAGGACTGTGGCCTGGCATTTTCTTCTGTGTTTGTGCAGCTCCTAGCACATGCCAGCACTGCTGCAGCAGAACGAGAGCACCAGCAGGCTGCAGAGCAGCACTGTTGGGATTGATGTTCAGAGAGGCCATGGAGCAGGAAGGCTTCCTTTGGTTGTACATCTTCTTGGGTTTAATTGCCGCTTATCTTTAGTGTTAACATGCTTGGGATTGGAGATAACCTGAGGTGCTGAGCAGACAGACAATTTTGTCTTGCCTTGCATGAAGAGGGCAAGGTAAATGTTTATTTTATTATTTGTTAACCAGTTGGTTTAAGATAATATTTGTTGGCTCAGTTGCTGGCTGCCTTTTAAATGCCGAAAGGTGATGCTGTTGTTAGGTGTGGTGTACCCCTAATAAACCTGTGATAATGACATATTTTTTTCTTGGAGGTGACCTTATCTCCAGTAGTGTTTTGGGGCTCTCCCTCCTCACTTGCCCCTCTCTTGAGCTACAGCTGCTCTCCTCTGCACCTTCCCCAGCTTCCCTGGGAGGAGGTTGGCGGGGTCTTCAGGAGGTTGTCTGTAGCCACCTGATCCTTCCAGAGGCCACGTGTTTGCCTGAGCAATGCTGGGATGATTTAAGTGCTGTTAATTTCTTCCTTTCTCTGGGGACAGCCTACTTCATTTCAGAGGAAGTGTATGGGGGTGACAAAAACATTTTAATATACAGCACTGGCTATGGAAGCCTTTCATTCGCCACTAGATTGTGTTGAGCCTCATCTATTTGTGGCTCTTGAAAGGAGTTTTAACACCACACATCTCAAACTTCAAGCGTGCCTTAGCAAAGAGATAAAATTTGGATTTCTTCTCAAACTTTAACCTGCCTTTGAGCTCTTATAAAAGGGGGTGGTAGTGTTGCCCCAGGAATTGAGGAGGTGGGTATTTTGTTCTTTGAAATGCAGAATATCTGCCAAGAAATGTAAACAAAACCCCACATAACTTCTCTCTAGGTAGCCCCTAAATCACAGTGCCTGTTCCCCACCCCCACCAGTTCTTGCAGCAGGAGCAAGCTAACATGATTATCAGAATTGTGCTGATAGCAGTTGTCACTGTGTCAGCGTTTTCAATTATGTATTGGTATGACAGGGCACTTTGTCGTTGGTGTGGAGCACAGCCATTTGCAATTGCAGTTCTGGTCTATTCAGAAACATCAGCGAAGGAATCACTGCTGCAAAACGAGAGGAGGAAGAGTTAAATTTTACTGCCTTGTGAAGCTAGAGGGAACTGCCCCGTGTTCCCCTAAAGCCGAAGTTGCAGCAGTTTGCACCATCAATAAGAGTTTTGTTGCAGCTTCTGGTTGGAACAGGAGTAACCTACATAATTACAAAATAAGTAGATAAAAAATAAGGACCATTCACAGACAGTGTCAAAGCGGCCAGTGTGGGACAGTGTCCCTTTAAAAATGTTTGACGGCTTTTTTTATTTTTGTCTGTTTTTAGCACCGAGATTGACCTTGCCAGGCTGTGTAATAACCCACATGTGTCTGCTCTCCAGGATTTTTTCCCTTCTAGTCACTGTTGGATCTTGCATTTAATTCTTACTGACCATGAGGTTTTGTTCCAGTAACTGGAAACGTGTGCCTCCTGGTGCAGCGCTGCTGTGCTCTGAATCTGACTTTATCTCAACGCTTGCCTTTTTTTTTTTTTTTTTTTTCCTTTTTTAACTTTTGGGTTTAGAGGGTGCTGTTTTCCTCCCCAGCCTTCCCTCTAGCTTCCATTCCTGCCCATATTGTTTCTGGGTCCCTGGGGGAACCCAGTTTGGGACATCTATTGTTTTGTGTCCCTATGCTTCCCTTGCCCAGCGCCGTGGAGGGAGGTGATCAGCAGTCTCCTCTATGTGCCCTGGTTGCTGGTTAGAGCTGTTGGTCCCTCATAGATCATTGATGCCTTTTTCCTGCATTGTATCCTTTCCACGCAGCCAGCCAAAAATTGGCTGAGCACCGAGATCTGTGAACTAACCACCTATATAACGTGATATAGTTGGGTGGGCCCTGAGGACGTCCTCTTTTTCCTGCCTGGCTGCTTTCCTGCGCTGTAATTCTGTGCTGCTGGAGCCCCACAGTCATCTTTGAGCACTCCGCTAATCATGTTGAAGCTGTCTTCGTACCAGCTAATGAATCATTCTTGATTGTGACCTGTGCTGCTGTGCTGAGGTGCTCAGGCTCCTCTTTGGGTGCTGTTGACACCATGGCTGGATCTGGATGTCAGTTCCCTTCGGGGGGGGGAGGAGAAAAACCAGACCCAACTTATTCATCACCTCCCTTCCAAGTTGCCCTTCCATATTGCTCTTCATTACTTCTATGCCCAGAAAAGCAACTTGCCTTTTGTTTACAGGTGCACTGTGACGTGCCTGGCCTGTCATCATCTGTCTTCCTAAATACCTTAGTCTGGTTCTGACTGCCATATTGCAAAAAGGCTAGTGCTTGTTCTCTGAGATACAATATTCGTCTTCCCCATCTTGTGCCCTGGGAGTTTGTCAGAGAAAGCATCCTTTGTGCATCTGAAATTGAAGGAGGAGACTTGCTTTTCTCCCCCTTCTCCTCCTTTCACAAAATCGTTTGCTAGGACAGAGGCACACAGGAGCAAAAGCTGGGCTGCCCTGCAAGCTGCGTGGGGCCATAATGCCAGCAAATGGCCATGTCAGCATTTATGGGGACCTCAGACACAGGAGGTGATGGGACCTCAGCTTGCCAAGGTGGAGCTTTGCCTGGGCAGGCAAGGGAAGGTGGGACATGGATAGGCTAGAAAGAAAAGGAAGGTGCTGGGCAAGAGTGTGGGAAGGGGCTTGGCTCCAGCGGCCAAGTGGGCAGTAGGAAACTTGCCTTCCCAATGTGGGCAGCCTGGGCATCTCCCACAGCATTGTGTCACCTTTTGTGAGCACTAAGAGGGGCTGTATGGGTACACAGGAGAAGACTGTTGTTTTGGCATCCTTTGTATCGTTAAACTGAGTTTTAAGACTCTCAGTATCAATATTCTGACTGCTTAATCTCTTTTGGTTAATTTGGTTCAAGCTTGTCTTTGCTGGCTTGGTTGTCCTTGAGCGATAAGAGCGTTGATAGATGAGGGTGTTTGGGAAGGGAAGGGTTAAACCTAGTATAGGTATAGACTGGAGTGCAGTTTGTGGGAGTGGGTGATAGAGAAAGTGTATATTTAAAAAATGTAACAGCATGTTTTGTAACTTACTGGGTAGGTTTTGTATTGGAGAACATTGTGGCATAACCTTTATTTACTTCATTTAGTAAAATCTGTACCATGTAAAGTAAGTTCCTCCTTAATTTTACTGCTAATAATAATTTGCTTGTAAAAATGAATCCTCAGCACTGTAAACCTTCACCTTGGGTCTCTCTTGCTCTGTTACACTGTGAAGGACAAATAGTTAATGCCATAAAGAAGCTTTTGTTAGTGATAGATAATGTGTATTATTTTAGCAGGAGTATATTTTAGCAGCTTGTGAAAAATCAAGGTGAATTTTTACATCTGTGCACTGCTGCATAATTGATATATGTAGAAGCTGAAATTCAAAATAAGCTTCTGGAAGAGCACACATTTGATTTTCCTAAACATTTAAATATATGTATCACACCCTCGTTTTAAGATGCCGGTTAATGACTTTATGAGCATGTTGGCAGCCAGAGCATTACATGTGGTTTGAGAAATGTGTCTGGATATGCTTGGTAAGCAGTATTGTTCTGACAGTGTACTAAAGGCCATCTTCAATTTGACTGTGCTCTACTCTGTTATGCCGTGAAAGAAAAAGATAATTCAGCAGAGCATTGTGCTGTCGGCTGGAGACACCACACTTCAGAATACAAATATTACTAAGGATAAATGAATCATTAAAAGAACAGTAGCATAAAATATCTGATGAATGAACTCCAGGAGTCTCTGCTGGAATAAATTTTGCATTCACGGACAGTACCATACTATGTGAAATAATAGTATCAGTTCTACATTCAGATGCCAAAAACATTTATGGACCCAGAATAATTGTGAATTACAAGGCTATAAATACATAGAGGGGATTTGGTGATACCATAATAAACCATGAGAAATTTGCTAGGCTGGTTTCTAATGTTACCAGAACCTTGAGATATATTTACAACCTTGTTCACACTCCTGCAGTTGTAGGGGGCAATTCTCCTCTCACAACACGTTTGTCATTCCTATTAGTGCCAAGGGGAGTTACGCATGTGTGTCATGAGTGGAATAGATCCCTATGTGTTGTACAATTCAAGGATCCTATAACAAATTGAAAATCTAATTTAAGAAAAAGGTGGGAAACGTTCCCTCTCGTCCTCCTCCAGGTTCCCCCATGTCTTGTTTTGCACCTGTGAACAAGTCTAGTGAAGGGAAAATAGGTAAAGGATGACAAGGTAGCTGCTGTGTTCCGGAACATTTTATCCACAGCTGCATCATTTTTTTCACTTTTTATTACTGAGAAGCAAAACAACGAAAGCCCAGATGTTCTGGTCCCAGGTTTCTTTAAAGTGCAGGCTAATGCATTTTAAAAACGTGTCATAAATACCCAGGGAAGGCTGGGATTGTCAGCCTGTCCACTGAAAGGAGGCTTCGCTGTTGTGATACCAGATCCATGCCTGATAAGAACAGTTAATTAGGAACTGGGGGTGAACCTGATGTGATATTCAAGAGCATGTTCAGCTTTCAGCATGTCCCACGTCACCTGTTTGTAATTAAGCCTGGTGTCCCCTGCCTTCCCAAATTGGGGCGGTGACAGAGTCTCTGCAGGTACTTAGTGTCGGTTCACACATCTCAATACTAGATGGGTTACAGCCCCGGTGCTGCAGGACCCCTTCTGCTCCTAGCATCTTCCCCCAGCCAGCTGTATGGTGTTGTTGGCCTCATCCTTCTTTTAAGTCATCGGCAAAATATGCATGTTCAGCGTGATGCAGAGCAAGTCTGCTCAGTAATTCCACATTCCTTGGTGTTGCAGGAGGTCTCTCGACTGGCCAAGCTGCAGTCTTTCTGCTCATCCTTCTCATAGGTTTACACTGGCTGTACATGCAGGTCTTCCTGGGCATTTGTGGTACTCACAGTGGGAAGGGTCTATGGCTTGGCTGACATCCCTCTATGTGGTTCCTATTTTACTACTTGTGTTTTGGTAGACTAACCCCCTGATATCAGCAGATGAATCACACCCTTGAGATACATCCTGGACCTTCCATCCTTGTCAGCTGATGAAGCAAAGAGAAGATAATTACAGGACCAAAAAATATAACACCAGTGGTCATCAGCAAGAGGGGGGTCCTTGACAGCCTTGTAGGTGACTTGTAGCCTTTAGCGTATGTCAGTGATAGGTCCTCACCCAGCTCTTGAGCCTGGATTTGTTTTGATCACCACCAGTTTATTTCATTGTCTTTCTCTCTTGAATTCATGTATGTTTTTGCTATGGCAAGGTCATGGGATTATTGATTATTTGCTTTAGTTAATTACTACTGACTTTAACTTGATATTCTTAGCAATATCTGTGTGAGCTCTTGTGGCAAACCCAGTAGACAGGGTGTAATGCAATCTTAATGCATGTTTTTCTCTTTAATTATTTTAAAACCACAGTCTCCGCTTCTCTTTCACACTGACTATTTCCAGATTAAAAGCTTTGTGGGATGAAAATTAAATGATAAGGTACTATAAAAATCTATTTTAAGAATCTCAAATGTTTCAGCTCCATCTTTATTTTTAGTTTTCTTACTCCCTTAATGACCCTTACTTGTGACAGTGTTTGTCAGTATACACTTCTAGTTTTGTTGCACAGAGAAAATAGCTGAAAAAGTCCTTTTACATTCGTGGTTTTCATCCTCTGTTCAGATACATAAAAATGTGGCCCCATAAGTTCTGTGGTACAGTAAAAAAAAGAAAAAAGAAAACCCAACCCAAATAATTTTGGCAGTTCAAATGCAGAAACTAAAAATAATTTAATCTGCAGTGTGAACATAGTTTCGTATTTATACTAGCATCTGGCCTCAGGAATTGAATACTCCATTCTTTAAATAGCTTCACTCTGGCTCTTGAATGCTTTGTGACTAGAACATTACCCTACAGTCATACACCTTGTTTACATATTTCTGTTAAAAGGCAAAAGAACTTACAGTACTTCAAAACATTGGTACAAGCTCTCTCCTCCCCTCTCGCCTTGGAAAAGAGAAGTTAAAAAGAAAAAAATGAAAGAGTGGTCTGAAAGTGCATTTTAAATTTAGTTCTTTCAGTTTGCTGCTGGGTACATATTTTACTGTCATTTGTGAAAAAAAACTAGAAGAAAAATTTTCCAAAGAAAATGTGTGCCATTCCAGATGCCCAACAGTAGTCAAACACAAATTTATGTAGACTTTGTTTTCTATGTTCGTTTTTAATCCAGCAAATGCCTTTGTCTTTAAAAACACTTTGCCTAGAGGCAATGGATCTTTTTTGTTACCCCTATGGTAGAAATAAGGAGTAGGTCCTTGCAAAAGAAAAATATCAGAATAATGTAATAAAAAGGTAAACACTATAAACGGGTGGCTAATGATTAGCTTCTTGCAATCTTTAGGGACAAAGTATCTTTTTATAGTTTTATGATGCTTGCCCAGCCTGACTTCAGGAGGCATTGCATTTTTAGAATTATATATTTGAAAGTTCAGCTAAGCCTTACAAATTTAGTAGATCCCTATTTAGTGTCTGTTGGTGAATGTAAGTCCAGCCTAATATTCTTACTGCTATTTTTTCATTCACATGTCTTGAGGTGAACCTAGGAGCAGAAGAGAAAATATCCCATTTTTAAACCTTAATCCAGAATCCATTCATATGAGTCACTGAAACAAAATCATAGTGGTTTGGCTAAAAAAGGCTTCATGTCCAAAGGGAATGTTCCTTAAAATGCTGGCACATTTCCCACAGTGTTTCTTGAATGTGTTTTATATGTTGTCTTTGTGCTATTGTAAAACATCAAAGATTAGATCATGTAGTTTTGTGTGTGGGAGGCTCCTGGTATTTCAGTGGACTGGGCAGCTTGAACGAGGGCAGGGGGCTTGCTCTCTTGAGAGTTGTTCAGCCCCATCAGCTGCCTGCTCCACTCCTCCCTTTGGGAGCCTTCCAGCTCAGGTAGGGAGAGCTTGAAGAAGCATTTCTTTTTCTTGTGGTACCTATTTGGTGGTGTACCACGGGCTTAGGCTTGCTGCTGTGGTGCTTAGTAGCGAACCTTGCAGCAATGCGAGTGGCAGGAAAATCGGCTCCTGTGTGCCTTTGTGAAAAACTTTGAGAGAGAGAGAGTTGTTTTATTTTTCCTACCCAGCTATTATATCCCTCAACAGGAAAAAGCCTCCATCCCACTTGGGTTTTGGGTGGTCAGTGCCATTTTCTGTAGGCTTCAGACTAGCCTGGGACGCATGAAAAGGTCAGTGCTGAGGCCATACTCTGCCACGACCTCTAGCTTTGATCCTCCTGTGATGGAGCAAGACAGAGGTGGTGCAAAGCTGGAATGGGAGCAGGGATGAGAATTGCTGGAGATAGCAATAAGGGCTGCTTCTCTGTATTGCCACTGGGGGTTTTGGAGGTGTGTGACTCAGGGTTTTTTTGTTGGCCTTCCCTGCAGGGAAGGTTGGTGCTCAGTTTTTGGTTTTTAGACCTGGGCTCTCTGACTTGCTTGAAATGAACGTGAATGGTGCAGGGTTTAGCCTTTGGTGATTTCAAATACCATGTGATTCCAAGGCACAAAACGTGATTTATTGGGTAAAGCCTACTTAATATCTTAAAGGAGTAGAGCAGGAGGTCAGATGTGAGCACAGCAGCCTTAAAATATATGCCTTGACAACCTATTTAAGAAAGTTTAGGTCTATATGAAATATGGAGGAAATGAGGCCAATTTTGTCCCTGCTATTTTGATGGCAGAGTGCACGAGAGAGACAAGGAGAGTGTGGACAGGAATTCATGTGTTTGATAACATGAGCCCAGCATATTTGCACAAATGAAACAGGAGCATTTTTCACCCTCTGCAGCAGAAACTCTATCAGTAGTTTCTCTGCCTCATTGAGAGACTTTTAACTGATCAGACATATAATCAAATCCATATAAGTTAATATGAAAAGTCATTCCCTGATTTCTGGCCAGTTGTGTACAGTGTTTGCACAAAGCAGTACCTCTTTGCCACCTCTGTTGGCTTGGGGAAGCACGGAGAACTACTTCCTAACAACCAGAGATGAAGAAAGGCTCTATTCTGTATTAGACCCTTTTTCCCTCATCACCTTGTAGACAAAGTCAGTATAACAGTAAGACTAGTTTTACATACTTTTTACCAGGACAATGCTTGTTACATGTTGTTTCTAAAACAAAGAGACCTTCACAAACAGTGAAGCAAAACAGCAGTTGCCAGAAGGACCTGTAATGGTTTCTGATCATGCTAATGACTGACCATTGTCTTCTGCTGCACAAATGAAGTTTTGTTTAGTTTTTTTCCCAAGAATGTGAGACGACTTAGTGTATAGCTGGTTTTCTTAAATAAGCACTTCACTTTCTACTTTTTAGAAGAACAATGCAATTAAAGTTCTTAATTGAAGACGAAGATTGTGACAACAGTGCTTGGAAATTTTATTGTCCAGGCTCTGAAAATATTTTGAATGCATTTGCCTAAAAGCATCATTTATACCTTGCTGGGCATGTGGCAGATTTCTTAATTACAGTCATGTAACATTTCTTGGGCAGCAGGTGTTTTTAGTTGGGCATGCAAATGTTTTGTTGGGTGAGTAGAAACTTAGCAAATACACTGTGGTTCAGTTGTCTCTTGTTTTTGCAGTGGTTTTGTCACTTGTGCTTCTTACAGTCATAGCATCTCCAGCTGGAGCACAATCTCTCCGGAAACAGAAGTCTTTGGGCCCAGTCCCACAATGTACTGTCACAGGTGGTGTAAGGAATGCTCTGAGCTTGATGTGGCTGACAAGGCACTTCCTCTTCATCACTGAAGGTTATCAAGACATGAGATAATAGGATGGCATTCATAGAAGAAATGGGACTGCAGTTTCCATTTTGTTGCTCCTTTTCCTTCAGAGCATGTCTGTGTGGATTGCATGTAGGACTGAAGTTTTGTGCGAGCTTCCTTGAGAACTTTGCCCCCACTATTCCTAAGAATTTCCTACTGTCTCCATTTCGCAGTCAGTTCACTAGCCAGCTTGACCAAACCAAAATAGGATGCAAGGCTCCTTGGAGAAGTAGTTACAGCAACAGCTTTCTTTGTCCTGTGCATTCCCTTTCACCAGATGCAGTGACACCGGTTCCATGCCAATGACTGTTGACTCTAAAGCTAAGAAGCCATCTTGTGTGTGACAGCCTGAACACAGAGATCACATTTATGCCAGAGTGCATCCTCAGTTTCATTTGGTGCAGGAACCATTTTGATATCTCTACCTGAGATGCAGAGGTGGCATGGTACCAACAACAGAGCTATAGTAAATCCCTGCCATTGCTTCCCCCATTTGCAGACTTGTAGGGATAATGGGTACCGTATGGGTAACATCCTCACAGCCATTGCAGCTCCCTCCATGGTCAGAAAATGCGGGTGTTGAGCACAAGAACGTAAACAAGAAACAAGATTACTCATCTAAATGAAAGCGGGTTTTGACATCAGCAATGCAAGATGGCAAAGTCTAGTGAGGATAACAAAGATGCCATGCTCTTGGAGCAGCCTGTCCTTTCATCCCTTTTTTTTACAGGTTCCTTTGCAGTTCTTTCTCTTATGCCACCTCATCTTTCACTTTGGCCAGAAGACAAGAGCTTCAGGTACCTATATCTGAACTCATCTATACAACTTTTTGTGAAAATGTGGTGGTGCTAAAACTTCACCCAAAATCTGTCTTCAGAATGGCTTCAAGCTTTCCTTCTGAAACAGTTTAGCTCCATGGCTGGCATCAGAAGAAATGCAATTGCACATAGCAGACTTGGTTTTCCTTTCCAGGATCAGAATGTTGAGGTGATAGTCACTGTGATAGCACTCTGAAGCTCAGGCCATTCTGCCACAGTGTCTCAAAAAGGATGTCCTGATGTATTGTTATATGCTGCTGGCTAAGTGTTGTGTAATTCCCATTGAGCTTGGAGACCTGCTGTAGCAGAGGTCGAGTGATGTGTTCTTTCAGTGTCAGAAATCCACAGAGCAGCAAAGAAGAGCAGCTTCTCCAGTATTGTACCTGGACTTGGCTGCAAGGTGGGCAGTTTGGGACAGTGCTTTTTCGATCACTGTTTGACTGACAGAGAAAAAGCTTCTTCATCCTATCAAGTAGAAAAGTGTGGCTTGGCAGTCGCAGTGAGGACCTCACTGTGGCACACACTGGCCTGAGTAAGAAAAGATAAGTTATTTGCTCTTCTCCTACTGTGACTTTTCCAGATTTTACTCTCTGGATACCACCCCTCCCTGCTTTTCAAAGCCCTCAAGTTGCAGGCTTCAATTGCAGGGGGGCTGTAGCCTCCCCAGGCTTGTCCTGGTGTGCTGGTGCACGAGGAGACAGCCCGTGGGCTGGGAACAAAATTCTTTGTGTCTCTCAGAAATTCCTATCTCACTTACATCTGGCGTAAATGCACCCTGCAGTTTGAGTTGCTCATCATGAACATTGTGGTTACTGTGCAATAAGTAACTATTCTTTTGCATATTCTGTTCTTCCTGGGCATTGTAGGAATTAGTGCATCAGTTGAGTACTGACGAGAATGACTAGAGGATAGTGAAATGTTAGGGGTCATTAAACAAACAAACAACCCCACCTTCATTTTATTGAAGGTACCTATAAATCTCATGAGTTTTCTTCTTTACAGCTAGTTGACCCAAGGATCTGTGTGAAAGATCAGGCTGTTAGCTTAGGCAAGTTAGATTTTTTTAAGCAGCTGTGAACTAGTTTTATAGTGCTACCAGCCTATTTTGTTTCCAGAAAGTGAAAGTTTGAAGTAGGTCCCAAATCTGGTTTCTCACATGCGAGATCATTTTGCTACCCGTGACCTAGAAACCGACAATGAATGTATAAATTACAGGCAAGAAGAAAATTCTGAATTGAGTGTAAGGTGAATGGAAGTTGAATAATTCCCTGAACTTCAACTGGGAAAAGAAGAAAAGATCACTGAATTCTAAAACAGACTTCAATATAGACAAAGAAAATGTTATTTTAGTATAGATTAAAGTTATGACTAAGATATAGAGGGATTATTGTGTCTGTTTCAGATGTAATTTCATGCCTGAGAATTTACATTGAAGGCAAACTGGTCTGGATCACATTAGCAAGGGCCCTGTTTTGCTGTCAGTTTAATTAAATGGAAACTGCTGGCAAGGAGACCCAAGTAGGTTTATAGAAGCAATACTATTTTGTATGTTGGAACAGGAAACTGTTAGGTCTTCCAGTTTGAAAGGGACACAAAAATGAAACCTGTGATTCATTCTTGTTTACAAACTCCCAGCTAGTATACAGTGACCTTAGTGATAAATTAACTGCAATTACATGTTATATATAGTGGGCTTTACAATAGCTGCAGACTTCGTAGTTATGAAAACCATGACCTTTGACAGGGAGGTTAGAACATGAAGTTTTTCCAAACAGTGTCTAGATCTTCAAAAGTATTCATGTTTCCTTCCCCATTTCATGTGAGTAGATTGACAAGATGTGCGGTGGGTGTTCTGTTTGCTCGCCGCAAGATTGTTGTCAGGCACAACCCCCCCCAAAACAAAAAAGCCCGCCTTTCAGGAACATTGATTTATCTCTTAACTGTGCCTGGCATGCTGCCTTTTGGCTTTGATTTCAGAGAGAAACATATTTGGTTACTTTAATAGGCAAAAGCAGTGAACCTGACTTGTAGGGGAAAAAATTGTTTTCTTTCCCTTTTTCAGTTCTGTTTATCATATCCTGATGTTCTGTATCGTAATTGTGCAACAGTTCCAAGTTGGAGTAAAGAAAAGTAGAACTGGATGTCAGGCTCCATCAGCCTCATTATTTGAGAGCCAGCTTTTCTGGGTGACTCAGTGGGACTGAAAATGAATGTTTATGCTGGTTAATAGCCACCCTGTGACACCACCTCAGATGATATCAAATGCTTTTTTGTTCTTAAGAATTGTTCACATCACCTATTTATATCTCCTCTTTTTATTTATACATTTTTTTTCTTTTATAAATTTTTGCTGAGCTTGAGTTGACTTGCCTTTTCCTCCCAAATCTGTTTGTTCACCCTTTATTGCTTCTTAATGATACATTGAAAGAGAAGGGGGTTTTCTTCCTCAGATTATTTGATCGAGGAAATTCAGGTCTTACCTATTTTCAGCTACTTCTCCAATTTATGATGTCACAGTGTGCAAGAGTGAAAGTTGAGAAATTGAGAAAGTAACATTTTTAATCATGTTACAGTAATTGTATGATTTATTCAGTACGTATATACCTGTAGTCATCTATGGTGAAACTGCAAGTATATGTGTGTGTATACACAACTGTATATGTTGCTGAGCTCTGATACCCATACAGCACTTGACCAAAAGAGTATCTTTATGAAAGACTTAACATTCTTCACATAGTATCAGAAGTAACAAAATACATTGTTTGAGACCTACAAAGATCAAAAGAGAAAGATGGGAGAAAAATTGATTTTAAAAAACTGTAATAGCGGCAAGAAAAACAGAACAGGAAGGTTCTTGGAGATCTCCATCCCTGTGAATGTAACGGGGTTTTTTCAGTGAAGCTGTAGGAGGAATCCATGTTTTAATATTAACTTCAGTCATGCTGTAGCCCAGTGCCTCCAGTGAGCATGAAGCGCTGCATGGCTGGAAGGTAGGTGGAGATGAGGTTTGGAGAACTGTTGCATAACTGTAGGTGAGGGGAGGGGGGAGATGCCTCAGCCACTGTCAGTACTTTTGCCTCTTACTACTGTAATACGGTGCAGTCCATCCCAAAGCGCTGTGGTGCTTTCATATGCTGCAGGCAGGCACTGGAGGACATGTGTGCTCACCTCTGCTCCGTTCTGTGCCTCACCTGGGTGATGGGCTCCCGAGGGCCAGCTCCCGATGGCAGTTGCTTAGCAGTAATTAAAAATAAACCAACAGGCAGCAAATTCTCTTCAAATCCAGGGGCTGTCCGTCACAGCTGCCCCCCCGCTCTCGCTTGTGTGTCCTCGGGGTAGAAGAAGAGCAGGAAAGGGTCGGTTACTTTTGATCCTGACTGTGATGGGGTAAGAAGTGCAGAGAGATCAGGGAGGAGTTAGTGAACTATTTTGCGTGGATGAGTAGCAAAGTATTTCACAAGCTGGGACAAAAAATGCTCAGTTGACCCTGCTTCCAGGGTGAGGGACTTCAGCTGTCTCCCTCCAGGGCTTCTAGCATGACCAGCTGCCCCAGCAGCGATGGCCAATACCTGGCCCCTGAACCCACGGCCCACCAGGCGCTCGGCCGGCTGCAGGGAGCTTGGATCGCTTTATCTCTTCCAGCCCCGGCTTCCCGTTACCCTGGTCTCAATGGCTGCAATGCAGACGCATCCATTGTACTATGGAGTTGTGGGATTCCTCAGTGCAGCCCTACCAGTTGTGTTGCAAAGCTGCAAGGAAGCAAAATCTTCCTGGAGGAGGTGCCTTTCAAGGCAATCTAGAAAGGAGAAAGACTTTCCCAGTTGTAGTGGTGGTGAGACTCAAAGCCGGTAAAAACTTTCAGTCTCTGGAAAGTAAAATGAGATTCTTTACCAGCTAGTTTATTTTAATTTTTCTGTTCCTGTTCTGCTTTGTGGCAGAACTTCAAATAATTATGTTGATTTATGATTACAGGTATTTTAAAGCTGTAGTATGCTGAAACAAAGCAATGCCAGCTTATTGTTTCTGGCCCTATCCAATTATACAATTGAGTTTAGGCATATAATAATGTTAGAACAGAAATACCCATCATGATGGACTGAATTTCATGAAGTACAACACAAGAATATTTATAGCTCCATTCTTAAAGCCACTTTTGGGTCAGAATATGCCTCCTTGATATAGTCTTTAAAAATAGGAAAAATCTGAAACTTTTCTTGGTCCAGCCCCAAACCTATGACAACCCATTGCCTACACAGGGAGGGGGCTGTAGGTTGATGGTAAGCAGAAAATGATAGCACAGAATAATTATTTCCGCTAGAAAATGAGGATCCGGCATTATTTGTACAGTAACACAAAGTCATTATTTGGCTATGCCACTGTAATGAAACAATAAAGATCATACTTAATTTAAGTATCATCTCCCAAGAGACTTCTTGCTCTCCTTCTACCATTTTGGCTATTAAAACAAATCTAAATTGCTGGTCTAGTTTCCCACTGCTTTTTAGACAGCAGAGTGGGCAACGCCTCCCCTCCTCCCACTGTTTAAATGTAGACCTTTGGCATTCCAGAAATCTGACCTTGTTTGTAGGGAATGGTGCATTTTTCTATAATGTAATATGAAGCACTCTTGTGTTTTGATTCCATGAACTAGAGAGTTTAATGTTCCAGCTTGCCATGATAAGGATGTGATCTGGTTGAGATAGAAACACGAAAGGAAATTAGCTATTGTACTATTCTTTAACATATTGTTTGCCTAGCAGTTTCATTTAGAATCATTTGGAATAATCTTGGAGTACCTTTTTAAAAGGATTTTTTTTTTTAATTTTTTTTTTGTTGTTGGCCCGGATAAAAAGTGGGGCTTTAAGATATTTCTCCTAAAATAAATGTGAGGCCGCCTCATTTATAGTCAGCATGCCTTGATTACTTGCAGACATGCTGGAAATTTACATGCGCTTTTCTCCATTATAAAACACTGATCTGTTCAGATCATTAGCTCCCTCATGACTAGAGTTTGGCAGCACGCCAAGGCAGGCTAAATCTGTAGCTGTAAATCGTGAGTTGAAATAGCAGAAAGTGGATTTGTAACTTAAAAAGTGTAAACAGTTTGGAAAATGAAGTAATTTTAGAGTATGATTGATTGCCTTAAGATTGCACTTTAAATTAGCCTAGGGTCTCCAATGCAGATATAGGCACTAACTGCTCATTATATATTTTCACTTTTCTTTGGAACAATAGCATTGTTGGTAGGCTTCTAAACAATGTGTGCTTCTCCTAGAGTGACCTTTGAGGAAATGAATAGTTTTATTGTGTGTCCATTACTTTGCCTGAAACAACATTTTTGAGTTATTAATTTGCCGTGGTCTATAAATAAAGGAATCAAAATGCAAAGCAGCTGTATTGTGCTGCATATAGTTCATCAAACTTATGCTTAAACATCACCGTTTGAGATTGATAATGCACTGTATAAATAATTTTTTTCCCTCTGAAAAAATAGGTAATTCTTTGCATAGCATGTAGTAGCTGGAGATTGGTTTCTGAATTCCGTAGAAGCAAAAAATTAAGATTATTTTTAGCACAAACAATTAGTGAATGTTCTGGGGGACTGGCACACTGTTCACTTTTTCAAGGACCCTGGCTCACTTAATTGTGTAGCTGAGAGTCAGAAATGCACTGACAAGGATGTCTGGAATAAGAAACGTAGGATTTGTATGGTCACTACTGTTATTCTCTCATCTCCACATGGATCTGGTGTGTGCTGGTGCTCTCACCACCTCTCTGGAATAGGCGCGGTCCATGCAGCACCCTGCACCTCAGGGTCCTCCATCCTGGCTGGTGACTGGGCTGTTAACGCGGAGGAAGCATCGCTGGCCTGCCCATGTGAACAGTGGGCACATGCCAGCATAGCCATTCCTTTGGCAGAAATGAGAGAAAGGTAGTCCCGCTCCCTTGAACTGATGAGCTTAGATGCAGCCTGTGACCAGTGGTAGTCAGTCCAGGTTCCTGGGAAGTGAGCACCAGGCTGCAGCCAGACTGCTGCTGGGGATCCCCAGCAGCCACGGCCAGAGGGGAGATGCCCAGCGGCACGGGGACGCAGTGTGGTCATGTGGAGCATGAGGAGTCAGTGGGATGGGGAGCTGTGGGCTGAAAGGGAAGGTGTCACTGGGAGGCATGTTCAGGAATGTGAAAAATGTGTATTAGATTTGGAGTCTTAAAAGTTTAGGGCATAATCTGCCCAGTTCACTCAGCGCTGGTCAAGGGGAGTTAAGCAGTGGGAGATACAGCATGCTGTTGGTTTGAGGAAGCATGTGCCATTTAATATCTGGTGTCTTGTGTGTTCTGGCTGTTGGCAAATGGTGGCTGAAACCATTTGCTGCTCTTTCCCAAAGAGATATAAAATCCATCATTTTTGTGTTGCTGCCTACCAGAGCAGCATGGTATCTAAAGTCACAAAGGTCTCTAGCATGGAACGACACCTCAGTGTAACTTTGTGTGTCTAGGCACATAACTTACATGTATGTACTAAGCATATATATTCTGTGCATCCAGGACTGCTGCCTGCTGCCCTTGCACATTCTTTAACACTATGGCCATGCTCGAAATAGGAATCTGAAACTATTTAACTAACATTAGTGGTGGTTACAAATCACAATAAATATCTGTGACTGCTTGAAGAGAATATATAACAAAAAGTCTTACAATTTTGTATCAAGAGTGTGTTTTTCATCTCTCTCCTTGTCCTAGATTTGGTATGTGGCATTCAGTAGATACAAGGCTCTGTTTTGTCATTCTTTTGGAAGCTCCTTTCCCAGAGCATATTTTTTCCCAGTGTTATCACCCCTCCTTGATCTTTTTTCCTCTCTCCCTCCACATTTGAAATGAAGATTTTGCACTTGTAAAAGAGGTATGGCTGAGAGGTCTGAGCACAGGTCTGGGAGCCAGGACCTGCTGAGAGCTGAGCTTAGTGACTCATTTGGTGGCCTTAAGCAAGTCAGAACACCTCTGATGAGGTTATTTCATATGTAAAGCAGGGGAAATAATAGTTATCTATCTACCTGTCTCATAGGAATGCCCTGAGGACTAATTAGCGTCCATTAAGTGCTTTGAAATAGACAGTGCTATCTATTAGTAGAGCACGTTCCAGACTAGTAGATAGTACCTTAGGACTGTTGTCTACTTCCAAGCTTTCCTCTCTGCTGGGTGTCGGACCGAAGCCCTTCGGGAGCTGAACACGAGCTGCCTGGTGTTCTCTGGAAGATTGGCAGCACTCTGCTGGGCCCTTCCTGCCCAGATTCGCTGAAGACTGACACCCTCACTGAAAACTTGGAAAGAGAGTTTGCCTAGAGAAAAGAGTGGGAGGATACTTGCTTGTTCTCCTTGGCTCATAGGCATAACTTGTCCTGAAATCCTTTCTCACCCTGCCTCCACCTGAGGCCTTTTCAGATAATTCAGGTAGTACGGCTTCTTCTTTTCTATAGAAATGATTTCCTGGTCCAGCAGAAGAGGAAGAGGAATCCTGTATTAGTTCTCAAGAAGAGCATGGGGCTGGGTGGGTAGGTTCCCATGGCAGGGAGCCCTTTCTTATTCAAAAGGCCATTCCTCTTTCCTGAAGAGCAAATGCTTATATTCTTTCCCTTCACCAGGTGACAGACTCCTCTGCAAAGTCTTTAGAAGGGAAAATCTAATTTTGGGACAGGATACTAAACTCTGCAGGTGTGTGTCTGCTGAAGCCTGGGAGTCTTTTCATCATCATAACGAGGAGGGTTGTCATCCGACTGGCAGCTCCTTTTGTTCTCTGGCACATCTTCTCTTACCATATACTTTTGTACCTCTCTTACAGATGCCATAATAATCTAGTTCAAAGGACCCAGCCCTGTTCTCACTGAAGCCCACAAGCCTGGTCTTTCTACCAGTGAGACTAGGACTTGGTCCAAATTGACTGGAGAGAAGCTTTATTTCTCTCCATTTGCTCCTCATGCGTCTCTCAGGCCATGAGTAATGTGCAATGAGACGGGAAAGCCGGTGTGAAATTTTCCAAGGGAGTTTTCTACATTTTAATAACGTTAATGAAATTGCTTAACACTTCATCAAATTTTTCAGTGTGTTGCTGGGATTTTGAAGCCTCCCTGTTCAGGCACTCTTGACTTTTCTTCGGTACGAGAAGACACTTCCCTTAGAAATGGGACTGAGGGCTTATATGAGCGTTTGATCCAATGAGTGAACCTTAGTCCTGCAGAAATCTTTTTGGCACAGGTATCAGTAGACACCATTTTGAGGAGGCTCTTTGCACCTGCTCTTTTGCATGCAGGATGGGAGGATGGGGAAGGGATCAGGAGCAACTGGCCCACCAGCTCTTACATGCCTGCAACTAATACCTTTTCCTCAGAAATGAGACTGCCACAGAAAGACCTCGTATGACTTCGGTCACACAGAAAGGTCCTGGCATTGCTGAACTTCAGCACAGTTGGTTTGTTTGTCTTGTCCTGAATATTGCTCTGGTTTTGGTCCTCATATCCTAGACAAGGGAGTGCGTTAGATCCCTTTTCCTTTACACCTTCTTCCTATTACTACACTGTTCAACTGGAATTTGCTTTGTGGTGATGCAGAATTGGATTAAATGAGCAACCACAGACTTACTTATATACCTGTAACAACTATTGAAGCTACATTTGGGTGGTTTTTCAGAGCAACAATTTGGCGGTTATTTGGTGCCACATGAGAAGTTCAGTTAGGAGATGAGACTCCCTGAGTAGCTGGGGGAGTGTGGAGCGGGGGAACTGGGTTGGTAGCCTGGAGTCTGGCAACTCCCAGCTGACCTTTCCTCATGGCAGTCCTCAAGCTGAGTTTCAGCTTATCGCCAGAAAGGAGGAGAACCAAGGTAAGGTTGTATTGGGGAACAGGTATACAATAGATTGGGATGAGATAAAGGACAGCAAACTCTTGGGAAAAAAACGTACGGCGCTAGCATTTGTGTAATTGCGTTTTGGTTTTTTTTTAAATGGCTTCATGCTAATTCTAATTCCTTGCCACTCCTGGATTTAAGCATTATTACACTGCAGATGATAACACAAGTTTATCTGTAAAATTCTTTAACTGTGGTTTTTGTTTCCCGGCTTGACTTCTTTTTCTCTTCTTGTCTTTGATTGGCTTCCAAAAAAGTTATTAACATGTTGCAAAACAAATACAAGGAGCCACTGAAGCTTATTAAAAACAGTTTCTTTTGTTCATATCTGGCAGTTGACAAATTGTCTTGTGCTCTATCTTACCTGCTCCCGTGTGAAAGGTTACATGAGAAAATGGCTCCAAATAAATTGCCATTGAATGTTGTTGAAGACTAAGCATACAGCTTCTCTATTAAGGACCTCTTTTAAAGCTCTCTATTCAGGCTCCCCCCTGCATGTCTCTCTAACACTTGTCTGTTATATTATGTTTGGCACAGAAGGAAACATTAAATAGAAAAGCAACGTCTGACTGTAGTGTTTCTAGACCCTATTATCCCTCTGTCAAATGTCCACATGAGAAGGGTACAATTTTTGTCCATATTGATGATGGTTTCTGAAGGTTTTACTAACCGTCTTCAGAGTGAATTGCTAGAAACAAATGAAACCGAAAAGCATATTTTTGCAGCTTTGGAAATCTTACTTAAATCAGTGTAATGAGACGCACTCAGTAAAATGTAATTATTCTCACTTCTCCATGTGTCAAAGAAATCAGCAGTATGGTTAGGGAGCGGAGGGTTACAGTGAGCTTGTTATTTTTATACAGAGCCAGATACTGCTTGTGTGTAGTAAATTGTAAATAGTAGATAATGCAGTTTTTATGTGTACTAAATACCCTGCAAGAATTAACAGGGTTGTTACTTCATTAAGGGTTTCAAAGAGGGCATAAACGTCAAAAGCGGAGCTCGACTGTTTAAATCACTGGACCGTTTCCACCTTCCACCCCTCATGTCACAGCTCTGGGGCCGGCAGCTTCTGCTGTTGCTATTTCAAGGAGGGCGCAGTTCCTCTGAATTTTCAGAATGATAGTGAAAGAGCCTCGTGTGAAACACCAAGATAAGGCTTTTGACTCATACTTTTGTGGGCAGTGGAAAATGAAGGCAGTTGATTCTGCTGTGTGGAAGAGGTGGTGTAACAGTCCCTTATAAACAAAGCTGTGTATGCTGCTCTCTCATTTGTGTTTGAATGGTGTGCAGAGGTGAAAGAGAGATGAGACGACAGGAGACCCAGTTACTCTGATATTAAGCCCAGTAACTCAGTTTAACTCTGAGTGGCTTTCCATTTTTTCCTGGTTTTCATGCCGTAAAATTTTCCCAAGCAAGTATGGATTTGTCCTGGACCTCTTCAGCACAGAGGACAAATAACAGACCAGAAGTTTAAAACTCATCAGACCAGAGAATATCTTCAGGAAAAAAGAGATTCAGTCTCAAGCACTGGATTGGGGAACCTGTTACGTCTTTGAGCTCATTGTTCCAGTGGTTAATTGTCATTGCTGTAAAAATATGTGCCCTTCGCTTGCCAGTGGCTCTAGTTGCATGTTTCTCTGCAAAAGGAGGGTGTTTAATTCTCCAGTATTTTCTCTGTGTAGTGCTACACTTCAGAAGAAAGGGAGACCAAGACACATAACCGTAGTAATAGTAATAATAATAAAGAATATGAGAAGGTGTTGTAGGAAAAGTTCCTGGATGTGACCCCCCCCTCATGAAGGCGCTTTAGGGAACATGTAACTTCAGCAACAGCAGCAGTGGAAGTACTTGTGTTTGTAGCATAACTCCCGTGCTCAAGTATTTGCAGGATCAGGCTTTATGTGTAAGTACTGAAGCGTAGTTCAGTGCTATGTTGGATGGTGTTCAGAGATTGCTGAAAATGGTGCATTAAATAGCACTTTGAATTGCAAAGTGCTGGTTCAGTTTTGTCTATGAGAATGATAACACTTATTATCTGATTGTTCCCTGTGCAAATCTCACCTCAGGAAAAATTAAATTATGTTTGAATTCAGCTAAAGCAAAGTATATCATTATTTCCTTTCGTTATTAAAAGGGATTTTTACTATTTGTTTGTTAAAACTGAAGCAGCTGCCATGTTAGAGCCTTAGATGATTTAAAAGCAAATACAGAGGCAGAGCCATTTACAGTACAATTGGCTTGTTTAGTATGATTTAATTCCTCTTCTTGGCTTCGTCATATTACCAAATCATGTTTTCAGCCCCCCTCCCCTTTTTAATTCTTTCTTCTTTTTGTTATCAGCAGAATTGAAGCTGCTTATCAGTAACCAGGACAACCAGGATAAATACTTGTTTTAAAGCTGATGCACATTCAACCTGAATGGTCCACATGACCCAGAACATTCAAGAGGACAGGCAGCATGTGCTCCCTTCTACAATCAATCTCCCCCTTCCCCCAGTCTCCATCTGCTTTAGAAAGCTAATAGGGCAGTTTAAAAACCTTTTATATCAGAGTGGTTTGCTGTAGCCATCCATGGCTGTTTGGACATGGGCTGGCCCATGCCTGTGACCTGAGGAGTAAGGAGAGAAGGAAATTTTGAGAGGCAGGAGGATGATTTCACGGCCCAGCTCTGAACTTGGCTGCATCCCCAACATCAGCTCACTTTCCTTGTGGTCCTCCAACTATCATCACAGCAGTCACCTGCCATTTGGCAGGAGGGTGAACCACTGCTTTGCAAATCCTCCACGAAGGGGGAAGATAATCACAGGTGGGCAGCAGCTAAATAAAGTGACGAGTGACTGGGATTGTGCAGGACAGGGAAGACAGTTGTGGTAGGAGAGAAGCCTCAATACAGAGCCCCCGGCTGGTCCATCCCCTGTCTCTGGTGGAGGCAGGCAGGCTGGCTGGGTGGCCAGAGATGGCCACTTCCCTTTCAGGGAAACTTGGGAAAGTCTCACTTACCCAGAAATACCCCCGACAAGGATTTCTGCCTGGCTGGTCTGCACTCTCCCTTGCTCTCTAAGTTGCTTGATGCTGTAGAATAAATCCTTTAAGCTCTCTGTCTCAGTTTGTCTCTCTATGTAATGGGGATAATAGTTTTTACTCATCTCCATAAGGCAGTTTGAGGCCTGTGGATGGAAGGGTTATATAAAAGCTGGAAATGACGATTGTCAGTCACTCTTCTTTTGAGTCTAGAAACGCCTCATAAACCTGCTTCCTAAGGTGCAGGAGGATCCTGGGAGCACAGGGTAGAAGCTGCAGTTATGAGAAGCTGAATATTGGATTAGGGTCTGAAAAAGAATGTTGAATGCTTGGTTGGAAACTTTTTCAGTATTAGATTTCTTTCGTCTTCTTCAAAAATTGGATTTATGATTTGAATTCAAAGTGATTTAACAAGAGAAATATTATGGAGGATTCGATTATATGGACATACTGTCAGTCATCAATCAACATAGTCTGTTTAGTCCCCATTAAGTAGGACTAGAACAACTCGGATCCAAATCACCAACAGTAAAATGTTCTTCAACCATGTGCTTGAAGTATGTATTAGATGGTGCTTTTTCCTTTTTTTTTAATGGCTGTATTGCTGTTGGGTTTAACAGTGGTTTCAATCTCCAGTAGATTTGTGAGTATTCTCTTTCTTTCAAATGTTAAACTAATCTTAGGAATTCTTTGAACGGCTGATGCTTTGCTGGCGCTATGACAGAAAACAGAGGGCTGGGGAAGTAGCACAAAATTCAGAGAATTAGCTCTGTCTCCTCCTTACAAGGGAAGAAACATCTGATACATGCAGAAAGGCTGAGCATTTTATTCTGTATATTGGCAGAAATGGCTTTTGTGTTTTGATCGATTTAAAAGCAAAATCAGACAGGCAAACGTCCACGTAAGAATTACAGGCAACTTGTTAACATCATCATTATCTGGTAAACATAAATGTAATCACTGTGTTCCGTATCCTGCAACACGTTGCCTTTGTTCTTGATTGCATTAGCATTCAAATAGAGGGGGGTTCTCAAAGCAAGGATGAGTAGCATGGGTCCTGCCAACAAAGCGGTATCCCTGTTGTGTCAATAATTTATCCAAATTTATTTAAACCCAAAACCACAGATTTCCTGTCCCGTCTCATGGGGCTAAATCATTACAGTATTTGCATTTAACTGTGAGAAAAATATGATTCTTAGATTAATATTTTTAGGTCTCGTGCTTAATTAGCCAGTCAAAGCAAACCAAGTGGTGTTACTAGAGCGAACAAAGACTGTGGAAGTGAAAAGGCAGGGTGGATTGGAAGAGCTGTGTTTTATAAGTCTTCCCTAATTACTGGAGAGAGAGTGGATTGGTGTGCTAGAGCACGAAGAAGTCATTTTGTGACGATGCTGCTGCTACCTGAACTCCTCAACTGTTGCTCCTAGATCACAGCACCCTGGTGCAAAGGGACATTGGTTGCTACTGGGGTTCTTAGCCTTGGCTCTGCATAGAGGATTCGGTGTGAGAAGTGGTCAAGCAGTGAGACAGACATAATTCTGCCATGAGTTGGGAGAGCCATCCTTTCTCTCATACCCGGAGATGTAGCTCTCATTGCTTCTTGGACAGCTGCAGTTGTCAGGGCGATGATTTGGGGGTGTGTGGCAGATAATGACTGGATAGTGATAAGGGAAGGTGTTCTCATTGCACAATTCCTCTTAAAGGTGTTTCGGTCATAAAGACCCAGTTTCTTCTTTCTCCTGGTTACTCTTTCATTGTTCTGCTGTTTCTATTGCTTTTAGACTTTTTGAGAGGTTCAGGGGTTTTAGGTAGTTATGTGGTAAGTTTGTTTCTGTCTGCTGGAAAGCAGCGGTATCTCGCTTTGGGTTGTTATTAGAAGAGGCAGTTTTGAGATGTGCAGAGTCTGTCTGACCTGCAGTGGGTTTTGAAGGGTCAGCTATACACATCTTTGTCTTGTCTACACTTGTGTTCTCATGTCCATACTGCAGAAAGTCCTCACCAGAGGAGTAGAACAAAGGAAAGAGAACTGGATCCTATCTTAAGAGCTGGAAGAGCCGAAGTCCATCGCCACAGATGAGATCAACCTTTTTGATCTTGATGGCAAGCGTGTCAACTGGGAGGGAATTTTTTTTAGCATGCATTTGGACCATCGGTTTGGCGTAGGGCACATTGCTTTGTTGCTCAAGTGGAGTTCGTTTCAGTCGCTTAATTTGATCTGCAAGTTAAGCCTCTGAACTAAGCTAGTTGTCATTGATGAGGGAGTAGTAGCTCCAGAGAGTGAGTTGATCCATGTCTTACAAAACAGCAGGTTGGAAGGAGATATCTCTTAACTACAGAGGGATCTGCACAACTGTTGTAAACTGAAAATGCGTTATAGGATGAAACAAGTCCCATTATGTGTGCTCCAGTGGGTTGCTGAGGGTCTTGGGAGGGCAGTTACACCTCAACACTGCCCTGCAGCTCTCAAGAGACATCCCACCTTGGGAGTTACAGCTGCATTCAGTCAGCACAGCTAACCCTTGCCAATCCCAATCCTTCCAGACATCCAGATGCATCCTCCATTACCTCTGCATCTGCTGCATGTTGGTATGGTCAAAGCCACGCATACAAGCAATGATAAGCTAATTATGATATGTGCATACTCTGGGACACCCCCTTAGTAATTTAGAGTAATGAAAGAAGGCAGAGTGGTGAGGGCAGGGAGGAGCCTGACGGACAGAACCCTGCAACTTCCTTCATTTTCGCTCTATATTCCAAATAACTCCCTTGCTCAATTTGCTACCCACACACCAAACCATTGTCCCATTTTATCTGGTTCCCCTGATACTTCCATTGCTTATCTTATGAAGATATGTGTCAACATTTATCAAAACAAATGGCAAGCCTGGGACCTTTTAAGTAGTTTTTTTAGTTAATAAAACCAATCTTCTACTTCTGTTATGTTAAAAGTACATTATCTTTTTATTACAAACTCTCTACAGCTCTGTCTGTTTTCCTTCTTGGCAATTTCATGACTGCTCCAGTTGATTGCTGTATGGAGAATTACAAAATCATTAAGGGTGGGGTTTTACCAGCTGACTTACAGTACAAGCCATTTCTCAAAATAACCACAACAGGGCAATACTGATGTGTAATTTACGTCACAGTATGTTTTTATGAAATAGTTTGTGGGTTATTCATTTAGACTTAGAACTGAATATCTTTTCTCTCGCTTTTTAATCAAGCTTTCTTCTTTCTTTTTTTTTTAACTTTTTAATATTTTCCACTCCTAGGCTTGGCTTGCCTCCAATTTACTAGCTACAGTGAGGAGGAAAAAAAATTTTTTTTTTTTTTCTTTTGCCTGCAGTTTAACTGCAAGTGTGTTTTCCTCTTTGATGTATACATTTGAGTTAACTGCCTCGGAAGAGATGGTAGATTTGTGGTAGAATATATTGCACAAAGGTAAAGCAGAGAGTTGATAAAAGAGATGTAAAAGTTTGGAATTTCAGACCATACCAAGCAAGTGACGCTATTTAGCCTCCTGCTCTAGTACATTTCCTTTTTAAAAATTACTTTCTGTATAATGTCTTGTAATTAGAACAGGAAATCATTGAGTAACTGTAAGAAGAATAAGAGCACTTAAACTGAAAAGAAAATTACCTTCCGAGAAATTATATTCACAATTTTTTTTCCTTTAAATTTGTTTTTTCTTCCCTTCACATTACCGTGTTGGTAATGATAGTAACAGATGTACATACCCTTATCTGTATCATTGTTCTGCTTATTTTTTCTGGGGAAAAAAAATTGTTTTCAGTAATACAAAAAATGAATGGACAGAAAATGGGAAATGCCTAATTACAAAAAATATTCTGTGTCACAACAGAGTAGCAATTAAATTGAAACTTCAATATAATTATCAATAACAGTTGAGCCTGGAAGGGTGCCAGGCGTGTAAAGTTGGTGCTCAGCCTTTATGTGGTTGCTAGGAGCGCGGCGAAAAGTATAAAGCTTAGAGAAAGGAATGTCTAATGCAATAAAGTAACAGAAGGTAGCATAAATCATTGTGAGAGCAGTTCATATTGACATTATTTTACTTAAAATTGGGTCAAAACTAGACATTTAGTCTTACAAGAGGCGCAAATTCATATTTCTTCCACAGAAATAACTCTCTGTTTTCTGGGAAGAAGTGGAGTGTGCTTTCCTAGCACCAGCCTCGTACATATTTGGAATCTTTTAAGCAAAAATCTTTAAATGTTTGTTTCTGTTGGCATCCAAATGCATTTGCACTAATACGATTAAAAGAACTAAAGGGCAAAATACTTGGCAGCTGTTGCAGTTGAGGTAATTAGGTACAGGAAGGAACATGCATAGTTTTTCCATCAAGCTCTATAAAATCCTAGTGTGAAGGTCTTTTTAAAGAAAAAAATGCTTACTGATGTTGAGAGTAGATTATGGCGGTTAGCAGTAACATTATAGGCTGATGTTTCCGAAACAAGCAAACAAAAAGCGAGTTACAGTTTTGTATTTCTGTGCTCGTTCTCTAAATAGTTCTGGCTCTAGATGGATTTGTTAGGAATTCATGCTTTAGCAGGCTTTATTTTTTTTTTTCTTTTGGGGCTTTTAATTGTCTTGCGTTACATATTAAAAATGGTTGTGCTGATTTGAAAAGTCAGTTCTTGCATAGATTCATTGTGTTTGGCATTTCATGCATCTCTTACTTACAAAGACAACTTGAAGAACATGTAATCCAACATAAATGCCAGGCTGTGCCAAATCCCAGCTCTCTTTACCCCTCACAAAGGGAACTGTTGGATTACATCTATGCATATATAGGCAGTGCTTGGAAGGCAGGGGTGGAACCTTGCCTCCTAATTACAGTTTCTCTGTTTTCAGCCCTGAAATATATAAATAAATGAAAAACTGACATTGGACGGGGTTATTAAAACACACAATTATGATATAAGCATGGGATTAGAGTAATTTCAGTTGAGCCTTACAAGCGGCATACTGTAGGTATTATCTTTTACCATGTTCTCTCTGCTGAAGCTAAAATGAGATTCAGAAATACAGGATCTTGGTTTTCTAAGATTTCAAATGTTTTTAGAAAATATATTGTCTTTCTTGAGTTTAATGGAATGTGGTCCACAATTTGATCTCTGTTCCTCCTAAAAGTAAACTCTTTCTGATCGTATCTATGAAAAATATTCAGCAATATACACTAAGCCCACCATTAAGTGGCACATGTTGGATTTCGCTAGAATTAAAAAATAGTTCTTCTTTGGGCTTGCATTGTATTAGGGATTGGTCTGCTTTGGTTTCTCTTTTCTTATGTGGGCGTGGTTGAGAAAAAAAAAGTCTTTGTTCCAGGAACGCTCTGTTTGTCTTTCACTAAACAAATCTTCAGTTTATTCAGCCTTTGTTCATTCTTAGATTTATCTGTTGAACCTGGAGTGAATAAGGAAAGGAAACAAATGCATCGTAAAGTACTCATTGGGGTTGCACAAGCATGTATAAAGCAATCCTGTATTAATATATTTAATTTATGCCAGGGATTTGAGTTAAGTCGTCAGTTGTCAGGGGTAGAAAGTTTGTGTAATTCTGCACAGGGACTTACAGCACATTTGTCTAGAAACTAATGGTTTACTACAAAGGCACGTGGGACATATATTTTTATACACCCTGTTTAAAAAGCTGACCACATCCTGGCATAAGAAAAGTGCTGTCAGATCAACAGATTCAACTCACCACTATCTATACAAAGGTATAAAGTAGTAATAACTGTCAGGCAGGCATATATGAAACTCTCAGAGGAGCTAAAAGATGGATCATGTGCTCGTTAATTCCTAGAACAGTTTTCCTGATCTGATTTTTAGAGTTTCCTAATAAAGAAGAGAGCGCCTTATTCCCAGGAGCAATTGACTCAGTTGCGCTGTTGTGTAGGCTTATGGGATACTTGTTGAAAACAAAGAAAAACATGACCACATCCTTATTGACCAAAAGAATTTTTAGGCCCATAAATTTTATTTTCTTAGAAAAGTAATGTCAGTGCTGTTTACCAAAATGTATTACTCTTACATTTTTACACAAATTGTTTGATCTCCCCACCTACGTCAGGGTAGTGGGGAAGGTTCTGAGTTTTTAAAAGTGATGGCTTTCAGGAGCTGTGCTTGTAAAAACAGTACTTCCAAAGTCCGTATGCCGTGTTGATTTTTTTTGCAGCATTGCATTCATCTGCAGTGATGACATTCTAGGTGATATATCTGCTTCCAGAGACTTCTTAAAATTTAGCCTTTTATGTGTCAACATTTCCATTGCCTCACACGAATCAAGATGAGTTGTGCCATTGTATTTAGTTGGGGAGAACTGATCTGACATTTCTTTCAATATCTGAAGTGATTTTTACTTCAAGGGTAAGAAAGATGATTTCAGTATTGGTAATGGGATTAAGTAGTAGACCTTTTGTCTCTGACAGAAGAAATAGCTGAGTTATTCAGTAATCAGAATACCGCAGAAAACGTAAAGTGAATACTCTTGCTTTGTCTTCATTGGCATGCGTGGAAAGCCATGTTCAGTTACCCCACCTGAGGAGATAAATGAGCATAAAAAGAAGTGCTGTTGTGTACTGGCTGCATACCTGCAAATGAATAATTTCTTATGTTTGCATCTCTGGTTGGGGTTTTTTTGCTGTTAGGTTTCCTGCTGGTTATCATATGATGAAACTTGATTGCGATATTTCAAAATCTGCCACCTTTATGCCTAATATAATCTAAAACCTGGGGGAATGGAAAGGTCTGAGCTCTAGATTGCTTTATATTTTGAGCCCACATTTTGACAGTATGAGCTGTTTGAAAATTCATTTGCTCGTTGTGCTCTGTAGGTGTTTTATTGAGTCCTGCTGCATTTGCAATTAATGTGAGGAAAGTTATTTCCACCTGTTGGGGTAGCTTATCATCAATGACCAGGTCAGGCCAGCCCACCTCCCTGGCCCAGGGGCTGTAGCTGCCAGTATGAGACACTTTGAAGGAGAATTAATAGCGGTATGCTATGGGGGTTGTATATTATTATTTTTAAAATATGTTAGCTGGTGTAAACATGAGTTCAGTAAGGCTGTAGATGGAGCTGAATAAAGTGACAGATAATATTTCTATCAAAGCAGCCAAGCTGGCAAAGTATGGAGAGCACTGATTCCCGCCATTGCCAGCTTCTGCAGAGAGCTGTTTTCTTACTCATCCAGGTAGAGTTCATGTGGGTAAGCATGGGAGAACTGAACAGAAAGCCAGAAGAGAAGCTGTTTCAATAAACTTTTAAAAAATTTCTGTTTTTAACCTTTCTTTTGAAAACCACTGTGCTATGAAAGATAGGTCTTGAGAAAAGACTGAACCAGTTGGCCATGGATTTTTTGAGATACTTGAGTTACAGCTCTTGTTTTGTATTTTTCTGACATACTAAGTAATTTTTGTTTTCTTTCCTTCTTCCAGGTGAGGATGATGAAGATTCAAATCTGCTAATTCTCAGCTACCCGCAGTACTGTCGATATCGTTCCATGTTAAAGCGCATTCAGGACAAGCCTTCTTCAATACTAACAGACCAGTTTGTTTTAGCCCTGGGAGGCATTGCAGTAACAAGCAAGAACCCCCAGATCTTCTACTGTCGAGACACATTTGATCATCCTACTCTAATAGAAAATGAAAGTATATGTGATGAGTTTGGTAAGTCACATTACAGCTATTTTCTTTTTCTCACAAGTGAAGACGTTTTTCTTCTTTTTAAGTGTCCACTGATTTCCAAGGGGAAGGTGTGATTCCTTTGAAGAGAACCAATGCTATTTATGTTTGAAATGTTAAGTACCAAATGTGCTTTTTCCTCTGTGAGACTGAAGGCTTCTAGCCACTAGTGATCTCGGTATTGCAACTTGAGTTTATCACAATCAAAGATAACGTTACACGGGTAGAGTGTATAGCACAGTTACTCCATACGAGTGAAAGGATCTCTTGTCTGGATTTGAAATTTACCTACCTTAACCATTCGCCTATAGCCTCTGTCTTTCCAGAAGCTTTACAAAGCGTGTTGGTTTTTTTTAAAGTCGTTGTGCAGTATGCTAACAAATGCAAAATAGGAGAGAGTCCCTGTGCATCTCATTGCTGTTGCAGAGCGCTCATCAACTGCGCGTATGCTCACAGGGCCCTGAACAAATGTCAGCTATAGCTGGTGTGTTTCTGGCCTTCCTGGAATGTGGGCTTTTTCAGTGGGGGCTTTGCCAGTGCTAGGAGCTTGATTTTACAAGTGCAGAGGCACTTTGTGGAGGTGACCTCTTAATTCAAGTGGTGTAGAGAATACTGTGCAGCTCCAGAGGAGTATGCAGCCTCTTACAGCTGGGAGAGGGGGCTGCAAGATTCAACTCCTGATAGCTGCCAGGTGATTTCACACCTTTTTTTGTGTGTGTCAGATCAACCCAAGGGCAGTGGATGTGCTGCTGAATATGTGGCAGAATGCCTGTTGTGTACACACCCAGGATAACTCCAGTCCAGTATGATTTCTTTAGCAGTATACCTATGCTGTGAGAATTAAGTTTTATTACCCGTATCACCAGATGGATGAGTGCTGTGGCTAATGCTAGCAAAGTCTGTTTGCATAGCAGTGGATACACCTTTTTTTGTGTGGACCCCTACATCTTTGCAAGGAAGCTCTTGTGGTCTCTTAGAGAGAGAACTTCTGACTATGCATTTAACATGTAATAATGGGAGTCAGACGCAAGAGGTTCAATGATGCCTGTGATGGGAGAATCATCTCCCCTTTTTCCTAACTCTAGCACACTGGCTTTGAGCTTGGCACCCAGTCCAAGCCTTGTTGTGTTGGCAGAGAAACACTGACCCAACCCAGTGGCGTTGGGGCATTTTGTGAGGTAGGGCAGGACTGCTCCTCTGCTGCTGCACCTATCAGCTCCCAACAGGCAAGAGAGATCCTTCTTCATGTGGTGTCATCACTGGACCGCATTGCTGCTGTAAGCAGTTTTAATTCCATGATGTCAGGCTTTTGCAGGATCAGGCCCAAACTGTCAAGTCTGCTCACACTCACACAAAACGTTACAGGCTTTGAATGAGCTATGAATAAAAGTGTTGGTTGCTCTTAGGCGGTGGAGGTGGTGAAAAAATGAATGAAATATCCTAGAAGTTTGGTCCAATAACACAATAGTATCATGTTGATTTTTATTTACCCTGAGCTCCAGCTCAGAATATAAAGTTGTTTTAATTGACTATCCTTTTTATATGGGAAAGGTTATTTTAGGCTTGAAGGCGTTTGATGAGCGTACCATCTGCTTTCTGTGGAGTATTTTATTCAGGGTCATTCCTTGATTACAGGTTTGTTGAAATAGTTGGATCCATAATGTAAGTGTATCATGGAATATTAGTAATAGGTGAATCAAAGACATGTGGAGTGATGCAGAAACTACGCTTAGTGAACCATAGCAAGTGCTTTGTTCAGTCTCTGAAAGCTAACTATGCCATTCTCTTGACCTTTGCGAGGCAATTATCTCATTATCAAACCAGAGCCACAGAAATCTTAGCCATAGAAATTAATAGTGTGTATTTAAAATCTAGTTTGGTTTAAGAAGCAAATTTTTTAAAATGCCTATAAAACAAAAAAACCCCTACTTTTTAAAAATATTTCGTAGAAAAATAATGGTGTGGTAAAATTTGCAAGCCCTGCTGTATTAGGAATTAAAAACTGGCCAATGTGTGGTTCCGTTTCTGTATTGCAAAATGTATGGTGTCAATTATACTACCTTTGTTGAAGGCAACAGGCAAAGTGCTATTTTATCCTTTTCTTTGCTGGCAGGACAATAAAATGTACAACACTTCGTTACACAAACAGTTTACATTGATATCATGTAGATTGATGTCACATGTGGAAAGTGATGACTGCTAAAGCTAAACAGAGGCAGGGTGGTACAGTAGATAAATGGATCACTTTAAGGCACTGGTATCTATCAGTCAAATCTGGGGGAAACCAGATTACAGAGATGTGACTAAATTCTTAAAAGGTGTCTATAAGGAGATCCAGACACATTTAATTTGAAGGGCTTGGCTATTTCTTACCTTGCAAATGAAAGAAGTATGCAGAAGGAACAAGACAGGAACGTGTATTTGCTCATCACCTGAAATTCCCCAAACTCTAAAGCGAGTACAAAATTTGGGAAATAGTCTACTAATGTCTTCATGTGGGAAGTACTGGCTTCTGATACGATTGCTGGTTCTTCTTCAGAAACGTTGCTGTTGGGGAAGGTGTTACACGTTCTCTGCACATTGGAGTGCTGTGCGACAGATACAGCATGTCGCAAGTGAGACATCAGAAACACCTTTACAAAGAGCCTCATTCACCGCAGCATGTAAGCTGTTGTCCTTGTTAGGCAAGGCATAGAGAGAAATGTTTTTCCAGGAAGTATTCTCTCTACTTTTATTATACATTTATAACAAAAACATTTTGTTCAGTGCTGTCTCCTTCTCATACTCCCCCCTTTTTTTCCCCATTCTGTAGGGTTTAACAAAAATAAATAAAGCAGCAAATGAGGAAGAAAAATTAATTTTTGTTGACACAAATAATGTTTTTTCGGTGTGGGACTTTTTTAAGTAGAAGAGGTATGTAGATGCTTTCTTCAAGCTCCTGCAGACATGGCTGGAAGAGATGTTTAAATGCTTCAGGTAGTCCCGTGTGGATGGCCTCTGTATTTTTACAGAGCTTCTGTAAGGGTTAGGCTGCGGCAAGCATCCCCTCCGGCTTCAGTGTGGGCTACCACAGCCAGTACATGCTGCTGACACTGCAGCTACCTGCACCTGCCTCTGTCCTGCCTGCGCACAGTTGTGTGGCATGTACCCAGGTGGTTTGGGCAGCAATGTTCAGGACTGATTTTCGTGCAGAGTCCTTTTTGGATTCTCTTCCAACTTGGTTCAGTGTGCCACAACGTCCCATCAGGGGGGTCGCTGGAGAAGCAGACTGCTGAGGAATTGGCTCGGCAGCTGGAAGGCTCAAACATTTGCATCTATTTCTTTGCAGTCTGCCAGGGAAGAACTTGCTCTCCATTTCCAGAGGAAAGACTGCTGTGAGTGGGAAGCCTCCTGCTCCCATTCTTGTTGATATAACTACTGATTAGTTAATCTGACTGCCTTGGAGGGTTCCCCTCCAGAATGCAAACAAGCTTTTGATGCTTCTGTTCAGAAAGCAGAAGACATAAGCCATGCTTGAATGTGTTGATAGCCAAAGTTCATGGATGTGACCACAGTCAGACTGTATACCTGTTCCCCTCCTGAAGTAAGGGCAATTAGAGGTCCTGTCCAGCACAAAACAGTCCAGGTGGATAGAGAAATACTGATGTTGTTGGTTAGGAACAAGAAATCTGAGATCTTGAACCTGCACAGGAGGCTGGACTGAAGTTGTCCACAGTCGAACTGAAGCACAAAGGCTTGAGCCCTGCCTGGCACGTACAGGCTTGCAGGTGGCACTGAGTGAGGGCCACAGGGAGACCTCAGACTGGGCCTGGGCAGCAGTGGCAGCAGCATCCCTGCCGCAGCCCCATGGGCTGTCTGCCTGCCTGAGGGAGGGACCGGTTGGACACGGCAGGTTGAGCAAACGGGATCAGTTCTCTTCATGGCCTCATTTTAGTTCTCTGCGCAGGCTAGAGCTCACTATGCCTTCCGTTATCTAACTGCTCCTATTAATTGGCATGTGGAAGAAACAAAACCCTGTTTCCTCGTTCCCCTGCTCCCTTAAAATAAAATAATATGTGCCAGCTGAACAATTAATTTCTCTTCAACTTGAGACATTTTTCAAAATCTTTTTCATTTATCAGCCTCTGGGGTTACTGTTACTGAGTAACTTTTGTAAATGCATATAATTTACTGGAATTTTCTGTGTGGTTATATATGCTGCAAGAGAGAAGGAATGAAAAAATAGGGTTCCTAATAGTTTTCATTATAGACCAAAGAGATGTCTCTGGAGGCAAAGCTGCCTGTGCAGTGTCCAGAAGGTGTAGCTGGGCAGAAATCAGTGTGCAGTTGTTGCTAGAGCAGCACATCCTCTGCGTTTGCTTGTCCAAAGAAGGTGACTTGGCCTTCTACCAGACTTGTGCCTGCTCCACTGCATGGAGTGACTTCCAGGGTGCGTCGATGAGCATGGATCCTTTTGCGACCCAGTTGCGGACTGCACTGCCAAATGCATGTAGGCCCCTACAACAAGGGAGCACGCAGATGTGTCTGTCAGCATGACCTCCACCTTCTCCAGGCTTGGGGACTCACAGGGCAGCAGGAACAGACGTGCAGCTTAGAAGCAGGAGGGTCAGGTGCTTGGGTGATGGTGGATTTCTACAGCTCCATCAGCTTCGCCAGGTGAAAATCTCGCACAGAAGTATTTGTCATGACACTTTGCTAGATAAATATAAATCCTGCCTGCTAAAGATGAACCAGAAGGCTCTCTTTCATTTTGTGAGCATGGGGTTGCTTTTTCTATAAACAGGAGTGTGAGAGAAAACTGAATACCTTGTTTCTTCTTGATTTTTAAAAATCTATTTGGTAAATTTTAAATCATTCTGGATTATTTTTATAGCATGCTGGGTCCAATATGCCATTAAACAAGCTGTTTGGTCCCTGGGGTACTGTAAACACTCGTTCACCCCCAAATGAAGGTTAAAAGTTTTATTTTTGCATGTAAAGGCCAATTTTTTATAAAACATTTCATACCAAAAAGTGGAGAACTACATCCTGCTGTGATATTAATACATTTTTTTCTCCAAAAAAAGAAACATCTTCCACAAGCAACGCAGAGGGAAACTGTTCATTGAAAAAAATGCGTAAAGGGCATTGCAGTCCCAATTTTCCTCCTCTTCCCTTCTCCCCCCCAAAAAATTAACAATATATTGCTTGCATTGGGAAAAATCATCTCCATTAAAACCAAAACAAAACCCAAAACGTTCAACAATTTGGATCTCCCTGTAAAACAATGCAGAAAGCAGATTCTCTCACTTCCAGGGCTGGCAGGGAGTGATTAGGAGTGAGGGATGACTTACTCTTCCTCCCAGTCACTGTGGTTTCTGGACCAGTGGTTTCAGAAGACTTACCTTCTGTCTTGTCATTGACCAGGGAAGCCGTGGCAGGACAGGACTATGAAGACGGAGGAACTTTTTAGGGATATATCGTGTGCCAGAAAAAATGTGTACGACGAAAGCTGATGACTTCAGTGTATAGAATGGTACCATTACTCCTGGTGTAGCTGAAATTTGGTCTTTGCTTTCATTATACATCTCGGTTTACAGAACTTTGTGACTCACAGATAAGATCAGTTGTTTAGGGGAAAAACAGAACAAAACAAAACTTTGGCAGGGAATGAGACTTTAAAAAAAAAAAAAAAGAAAGACGAAAGAATGTTTCCAGTCTAAATGAAATACAGTTTTCCTGTTGGTGACTTTGTGTGAGTCAAAGCTGGCTTTTCTTTTAAAACCGGCTCTAGAACAAAAATTGTACTTAGGCCTGAAAGTGTGGGTTTTTAATGTTTTTCAGCTGATGTAAAGTATCAGCATTATTGCTATTGACTATTGTGGTCACCTGCAGGGTAATTTATATCAGTGAAATGCAGAAAACCCTGAAGTTTCCAGATAGATGCTTTGGGCTTTTTTTTTTTTTAACACAGATGTGATGTTAGAGTGGGATTGGTGTTAGTGCTCGTCTACTAAGACCAGAACTTTCAAGCATTTAGAAATGTGATAAGAAGAGTATGGAGGCTTTTTATTAGCATGGATACTGGGAGCTCCTTAGAGGGAGCTTTATGGTGGCATCTCCAACAGTCTGAAAAATATGCAAACCTTTTCCAGGGTCCTGGGCAGGGTGGCTTAGGTAAATATTTCAAATCATAACTGTCTCAAAACAAAACCAGGACATAGCTGGAGGAGAAGTAATGATTATTGCACAATAGTGCTATATACAGTATAGAT
Source organism: Ibycter americanus (assembly GCA_035590275.1). Classification (NCBI taxonomy): domain Eukaryota; kingdom Metazoa; phylum Chordata; class Aves; order Falconiformes; family Falconidae; genus Ibycter; species Ibycter americanus. The sequence goes on along the minus strand of JAVJGI010000065.1, from coordinate 37,412,447 downwards.
AAATGTACATTTCCTCTTCCCTCCCACCCCACCTCTGCAAACATAAGCTTCCAGCTTGAAAAAGTGAATCTGGAAACGTTCTGGATTCTGGTCAGACTTCTTTCTTACTTTGTTAATTCAACTGTAGAGTAAGATATTAATGATCCCCAGATGTTGTTTATGATTGATTTTTCAGTTGTGAAAAAATACTTGCAGCTTTTTTAAACAATTGATATTTTCTAGTGTGCTCTGCAACATTTGAATAAAATGTCTGAAGGCAGAGCTGTTTATGTGCCCAATATAATTGCTTCTGTTAAGTGATTTCTTCATTCTTAACATTTTTAGCTCTAATTGCTTTTTCCCCATACATCTAAAAATAAATATTTGCAAGTTTTGCATTCTGTCACTCATTGAAATGCATAAAATATTTGTATACTCAAAGCAAAAAAGCACTGATAAGGGGTCACATTCTGTCTCACTTAGTGGCGTAAATCCAAAATAACTTGATCCACTTCACTGGCTGTTACTCGAGATTTTCACCAGTTAACCAAGGGCAGAATCTCACCCAATGTTAACAGCAAGCTGTTAAGTGAACATAAGTAATGCTTGGTAAAGTAAGATAAAATACCTTCCCGTCCGCAAGAACTTCAATAGAAACAAGTGCTGTTAGAGTCTACTTTTTTTTTGGGGGGGGGGGGGAGTTGTACATTTTCACTAGCAACTATGGGTGTAACCAGGATAAATATTAAGATAAATTATTTTTCACTTCATAACCAAAACTTCTTTATGGAGACTGCTGATTTTATTTGGGTTGCATGTTCCTGCTGCCCTCAGGAAGGCAGCAGATGCTGAGTGGAGGGGCAGATGCTGCCTGAAAAGCTGCTTCTGCCCATTTCCTCCGGCCCCTTGGCATCACTCCTCAGCCGGGGCTGGTGGTGGCCTTCTGTCCTGCGCAGAGTAGCGGGGTAGCTGCCCAAGAAGCCTACAGTGGCCAGCCAGCACCACTGTGAGAGCACAGCTGGCATGGTGAGGGTGCTTGGGAAATTGGTATGGCTCCTTACTTCTTCAGGTGCCCTTGAGTAGCAAGCAGTCTGGTAGAGAGAGGGGCTTACACTGTGAGCGTGCGGTGCTGTGTGCCCACAGTGACTGCCTGTGGCTGTGACCCAGCTGCTCGAGGAAGCATCAGGGCTGTGAATTGTGGGGTGGCTGGGACAGCCTGGTCTTTGGAGCTCTCATGGGATGGGAGGTGAGATATCCTTCCTTTTGCGAGTGCCTGTAGCAGAGCCGAGAGCCTGGGTGTGCCCACTTCCAGCCTGGTGCTTTTAACTTCTCCTCCTTTTTAATTTTTAATTGAGTAGTGACTATGTGATGGTGTTGTGGGGCTTACATGTTTTATCAGCCAGAGTCTGGCAGAGAATTAATGTGTAATTCCAGCAAACAAAGGGTTAACAAGCGAGCTGTTCCTCTGTGCCTGATAAATGTAACTTATCACATGCATTTTGTCATCTATTACACATGCATCTGTTTTATTGGTGTCCGTTCACCAGATGACTGTAGATATAAATGACTAATTCCACTCGATGGCTAGTTTTATGATTCAGCTATCAAAATCACTTTTTGTCATTATGGCGAAAAGTAAGTCAAGCTGTGTTCATCGTGAGTGTGAGCCATGTCCAACATACATGTTCTGATTTCTGGAGCCATCTTTTTTTTTTCTTTTTTTCTTTTTTTTTTTGTTCAACATGCCTTCATTAGAGCATCCTTGTTTGACCATTCCCCCCCTGGTTTCAGTGCTTCCCTTGGACCACCGGGCCTGCCCAGACTCTTGAGCTTTGTCTTGGGAGAGCTTTCAGTCCACTGGCCTCCCAAGCCTCATGAGTAGCGTCCCCAAGCTGCTGGGGCTCAGTGGTGGCTTGGGAGCAGGTGAGACCTTTACAGCCAGGGAAGGGCCCCTATTCCCGTGCCAGTACAATGGAAAAGAGAAGTGGTTTATGTCAGAATATGGTTACATTCTTCTGATTAAACCCACTCAAAAAAGACAACATTGTAATATTTTCCAATGACTGTTTATCATGAATTACGTCAGCCTTAGTTTAAATTGCTATTATTTCTCCTTAATGCTTCTTGGTGCCTGCATAATTTACAGCATTGGCAGCTGCGGGACTATGAAATAACCTTTCACAACCACCATACAATAGTAAAGAACATGAAGTTTTTGTTGTTAATTATTATGGGACTCCTTTAACTTTTTTACAAAGTGACATAAAATATTGTTGAGGTATTTATGGTTAAAGCTACTTTTACATGGATCTATTTTGCTTCTGGCTAGTTCTTAACTAAAGCAGTCATTTGTGGTTATTATGCCTTGGGAGATATTATGTCAGAACTGGTTTAAGAGTATTATTATGTATCACATGTCATATATTACATGTCAGCACTTGAGGCTGTCTTTCAATAAAAACAAATGTAATTTTAGTTAATGGTCTTCTAGGTATAGGCCATTTGTAAACTTACCTGAGTTCATTTGAAGGTATACTAAAAAGCTTTGTTCTCCCGGAGTGCACTTGAGTAATTTCATTTTGGCTTCGGATGGAATTTCCAAAATATTTATCATTGTTTCAATCAGAGGGTGCTGCCTCTAAAAAGCAAATAGTTTCCCAATGCCAGGGTTAATGTACACATTTTAAGGAGCTGTAACTGTTACTCATTACTTTGTTTACTTTTCCCCCCTTCGGAGCTCATGCTTCCAAGGTTCCCGGCTGGTCAGGCTGATAGTAGTATCCCAGGAAACTAAGCCACCTGATGATGATACTTCACTGCGCTGCTTCAATGAATAGCTTCTACCTTTTAGATAATCCATGGGTGAAGGGGGGCGTAAGTTAAAGGTTGCAGGCGAGTTTTAGGTTTCCTTGAAGTTTCATTTCAAATCTGGAAAATGCAAACTTACACAAAGCAAACTTCAAATTAGTATGTCATTCCCCTTGGTTCCAAATACTATGCATATTTTCCAGTACTTTCTTATTTAAAGCAAGAAATGAAGCATATAGGGTGTGCCAGAAAGTTTACAAAGAATGAAAACACCTAAATGACTCATGTGAACCTTTTCTGATTTTTTTTCTTAACGTGTAATTAGTTAATTACTGCAAGGCAAAAAAAAAATTTTTAAAAGGGCATGATTTCTCTCTCTCCCAGAACCTATGTTTGAGCACCATAAAAATGATCAAAGCCTCTATTTGTCTCTAGTTACATTTTCCTCCATGAGACTACTGGTATTGGTGACTCTATTGTAGGGAACAGAAACCCTGCTGGGCAAAAAATCAGGCTCTATCCCCCCACAAATGCTCAGGCTGAAGATGTGATGATGCAGACGTGAAATTAAAAAAGCAAGCAAAGAGCAGGGTGAGCATTTTGTGTGTTGCTAAGGTGGAATTTAATAAGAGGAACATAAAATGAGCTAAACTTGCCTGCATGCCGCGAGATTTTTTAATATTAGGCAGCATGCTTGATTTCCCTGGAAATGAGTGAGCAATCTGAATTTAGAGTTGTTTCATGGGGGGGAGGGGGTTTTTCATTCTCTTTTTTAATCAAAGGCATTTCACAAGACGATTGCAAGTGAAAGGGGAATCTATCATTATGTAAGAATGTAGCAAACTTTTCCATTTAATGAATGAATATTAGGTATTTCGGGAGCAGATAAAAGATGGTAAAAGAGGGGGACAGAGCTGACGTCTTAGAGATTTTAATAAAGATTGAAGTTAGTAGTGAAAAGGTCAAAGTGCCATTTGTTGAGCCCCTGCTTCTGGCATGGTTTCAAAGCTCACAGTGCTGACTGGGGGGCTGTGATGTGTGTTAATGAACAGTTGTGGCACTTAACTGAGATCATGGGTTGGTCACATGAATATATATAAAAGATATGAGTGAAGATTTCCCCCCGCCCCTGCCCTTTTTGCTGCAGTTTGGCTGTCGGAAGGACTAAACAATTAAAAGAAATGTTTGAAATGTTTGAACACCGCATTAAGTCTCCTAGTCTGTAAGGAAAATGAGCTATGAATAATAGAATACTGCTCTAGTTAAATATAGTTATTCAAAATTGTTTTTAGCTACAGATGTTATGCCATTTTAGAAACTTAGACTAAATAATGTCAGATCTTGTTTGCTTTTTTAGTATGTTATTCATTTATTGGGAAATGCAAAATTTAAAACAGCTGGGAAAGGGTTTGGTGTTCGCTAAGTAATCTTTAAAATGTGTACATTTCAGACTTACTCTTACAGAGCTGTTTAGAAATGACTGAATTGTATATTATAGTTATAAAGTTCTGTAAACATGCTCTACCATGTAGAGGACAGGGAAACATGAAATGGGAAAATGAGATAATTCTGGAGCCAAATTTCATGTATTACAGACTTGATAAAACAGCAAATGGCTTTCTCAATTTAAATAATTTGTAACTTTCCAGGAACATGCATGGGTGTTACGAACAGTATGTCTGAAATAGCAGCAGAAAATAATGTTCATTCTCCTTTAATTCTCCCTTTGATGTTTATGTCAAAACGAAGGAGTTAATTTATCTAAGAGTTTCACTGCATGAGTTGGACTGTACAAAACCAATCATGTAGAAATAATAGACTACCATTGGAAGTGCTGTACTATTGCAGTTTTAATAGCTCTTCAGTTCTGCTCAACAATTAGTCCATACATTTTATAGCTGTGTCTTTAAGAAACTGGCACACTCAGCAAAATCACAGTAATTGGGAGATGATGCAATGTGGAGAGAAATCAGAGGAAGAAAATTAATTGAAAAATAGTGTTTTGTTCGGGTTTGGGTTTGTTTTCTTTTAAAATCTTAAACACTGCAGTAGTAATTACTGGTGGGTGAGACTTCTGCAGAATTTATATTCCATGTGACTGGGTTTTTGTGATTTTTTTTTAAATCACACTGCAAAAGAAGTAAAATAGAGCATTACAATTCTTGCTATGGTTTTCTCTCTCTAAAATCCAGTGAGGACATTAAGGGTGATCCAGAGGAGGGGTTTTTCCCCTCTATTGACACTAGTGCTGTTTGAGTAAGGTCTCATTACCTGTCAGCATCTTCATAAACCTGATCAGACAGATCACAGACAATATATGAGTTAGTTTATCATTTACGCAAACAGCTAAAGAGAGCTCAGCAATCCCTTTTTGCTTGTGCCCACTGGAGACGGTACCAATGCATTACAGAGACAGCATCCATCTTCCCAGTGATAGCCAGTGGATTCTGGTAATTTCTTTGTAGAACCTGGTTTTTATGTGTAAGTACTGAATATGAAGGCAAATTAAAAAAAAAAAAAAACAACAACACCCAACAAAACAAAAAACACCAACCAAACAAACAACAAGTATTGGGGTTTTTTGTCATGGTTTAACCCCAGCCAGCAACTAAGCCCCACACAGCCGCTTGCTCACTTCCCACCAATGGGATGGGGGAGAGAATCAGAAGAGTAAAAGTGAGAAAACTCGTGGGTTGAGATAAAGGCAGTTTAATAAGTAAAGCAAAAGCCGCACACACAGGCAAAGCAAAACAAGGAATTCATTCACCACTTCCCATGGGCACGCAAGTGTTCAGCCATCCCCAGGGAAGCAGGGCTCCATCACGTGTAATCGTTACTTAGGAAGACAAACACCATCACTCCGAACATCCCCCCCCCGCCCCTTTCTTCTTCCTCCAGCATTATATGCTGAGCATGACGTCATATGGTATGGGATATCCCTTGGGTCAGTTGGGGTCAGCTGTGCTGGCTGTGTCCCCTCCCACCTTCTTGTGCATCCCCAGCCTCCTCGCTGGCAGGGTGGTGTGAGTAGCAGAAAAGGCCTTGACTCTGTGCAAGCACTGCTCAGCAAAAACTAAAACACACCTGTATTATCAACACTTTTCAGCACAAATCCAAAACGTAGTCCAGACTAGATACTATGAAGAAAATTAACTCTACCCCAGCCAAAACCAGCACAGTGTATCATTGTCAATTAGGACTTTGTAATGTTTTTTAATTGATTTATTGCCCACTATGGGCCAAAGGCCAGTGAAGCAGTGAGAGTTTACATTTCAGCTGAAGTTTGGGCCTTGGTATTATATATAGCTGTATCTTGTCTTTTAGTGATCAGACAAGCCTTGTGCCTCAGGGCTGCTGTGTTGGTCTTAACGCCATAAATTACGTGAGGGTAATGATAGATAACCAATTGACTAGAGTAGAGAAGCAAACCTGGTTCTTAGGTGAATAAACAGGGGAACAATGAGAAGAAATAGAGAGGTGTTACTACAGCTGTGTATAATGCTAGAGGAAATCATTATCAAACCCCCTAAGAGCTAACATTTTTGGTAAGTCAATCAAATGATGATGGCTTTGTGCAAAAAGGGTGATACAATTTCATGGGATAACTGCACTACTAACACTCAAATGTATTACTCTGAACTACGGGCTGCAGAGGAATATGGAAGAGCAGGAAGAGTTTATTACAGTGATTTTTCCCCACTTTCAGCTTTGTGCCAGATTCTGACACTGATGCTTCGCACATTGTATTGAAATACTGGGCAGGGTTAAGGAAGGACCCAGAAGAAATTAATGGCACAGAAAGCTTGCCTTCAAGTGAAAGAATAAAGAATGTCAATCTGTTCAGTGCATGGAGGAGAAGACTAAAAAGGGATCCCATGACAGTCAGTTAGTACATCCATGACTATAGAAATCTCTCTAATTTGGCAAATAGACGCATAGCAGGACCCCTTGCTTCAAAGTGGAAGCAGATAAATTAATGCTAAAACTAAAGCACAGTTACTTAGCAGTGAGGGGTAATTAACCATGGGAACAACTTTGCTAGGAGTAACATAGATTCTTTATTACTTGAATCTTTTCAGTCAAGACTGATTTCCAAAAGGCATGATCCTTCCGCAAGGAAGAGATAACTATCTTCAACCAGTAGTCACTCTGATGTAGTATAGGCAGTATTTGGAGAAAGTAAACACGGTGCTAATATCCTTCCAATTCCTTCTATTCTTAAAAACTGTTACTGTATTAATATACGTAGTTTGTAGCATCTAAGCCAGTAAAGGCTAGATTATGCTGGATCTTGTGTCCATTATACAATAAAACAAACCTTTCTAAAATTTGCTTACACTCTTAAGTCGACAAGGCAGAGCTTTGGATCTGCTTTGTGGACTGGAGGCTGAGCAACAGGATTACAGAGGAAGCTGGCGCGTTAGGAGCTGAACGCTGGTGTCTTCACTTGTCCACTTTGGTGGCTGTTGATACCCCATGGCCTCTTTGTTCTCCTTACCAGTCTCCATCCACCATGAGTGGTTGCCTGTCTCAGAGCACCAACCAGGCAGTGTGCTCCTCTGTGCTGGTCTCTGGGGGCTCAGCAGTCCCTTGCCTGTTGTCTGTTGGGGCGATCAGCTCAGAGAGAATTGGATCTGGTCCCTTTTAGGCCACTTCAGTAACTTCTACAAAGGGCTGTCTGCTCAGTTCCAATTATGGAGAATATAACTTAACAGCATCTCATTTAAATGCGTGTGCAACGACACACTGCGAGATCATCTACAGACTTGCTGTACTGACTTCACGAGTCTCCTTGATGGGTCCCTCACAGACATCTCCAGTTACCTTACCTTTTTGCATAATAGCTTTAAAGAGCATGTTAACTAAAAGGCAGGTGTTAGCAACAAGTGAGTTATAGAAGAGGAGGAATTTATTTGAAATCAGCCGTTTCAGCCCACAGAAAGGGTAAGAGAATATGTGAAAAGGCTAATGGTGATCATCCTGCTAACATGGGTGACATTCACAGACACTGCTGCTGCTTCAACAGAGAGGTACTGTGCAACCTTCCAGCTCTGTCATCACCCTCCTGTGTTTCACTTTGGATTTGCAACTGCAGTAGAAGTTAAACACCCAGTGGAAACAGCTCTTTGCTGTGGGGTGGCATGTTTACTTTAAGTAGGTGTTGATGATTCTACTTCTCACTTCGTTGATTAAATAAGTCACTTCATCTTCATCTTAAAGTTGTACAAACCTCAGCTGAACTTTGCTGATATGAGCCTGTGTGCCATTACATACGTTCACAGAGGTAAAGCACAAGTTTGAAGAATGGAAAAGATTATTCCCAGGGTCTTTAGCAGCTCTTAGCTCAGAATACTGTGTTCAAAATTAGCAGTATGTTTGCCCTCATTCTCTTATAGCATCCTGATTTTGCAATGAACCATAATCATTTGACTGATTTGCCAGCAAAATGATTGTTCTTCAGGGTTTTTTTGGTGTTGGTTGTTTTGAAAGGCAGCCTGTAATTAAGATGAATACATGTACATTGTGAATGTTTAGTTATGGTAGAGATGGGTTTGTTATAAAACAAAAAAAAACCCAAAAATTACCTAGCTGCAAATCCTTGGAGTTGTTTAGTTTAGAAGTTTAAGTCAATTTATGGAAGTCTGTGTTTACTGTCTTTAGAGCTTGATCATGACATTGGAATGTATTTTGGAAAAAAAGACCCTATAAAATGAAATCCACATTTACGGGTGAGGAACACAGAGCACTTAGGATCAGCAGTAAGACTACAGTATCTCTTTGAAGTGTAGTGAAGAGGAATACTTGCCAGTGCCATTTTGGGTTTAGAAGGTAGTGAATGGATACACTCGGTAAGTTCTAACATTGTCTGTAACAGCAGCTGGACCCCACACCATTAACTTCGTGAAAATGTGGACCATGATATTCCAATGACAGATATGAAGCACTTCATTTAAAATAAAACTTTGTAATAAAGTCAGGTCTCCTAAGACATTTCTTTTGTGCTGTGCTGCATGTGAGTAATCTCAGTGACTCATCTAGCCTCTGACATACTGCAGCCATCAACATTCCCAGCCACGAGTGTTGCCCTTCATAAAGGAAATATCCTATTTTTGGTATGGCAATGTCCTCAGTTTTAAAGAATTTTCCTCTTTTAAAGTGCTCAGACAATTAATGCCTCATGCATGTATTCAACAATAGTTGCCTAGCAACCATCAGAAATATTCGGGAGAGCAAAGGAAGCCGAGATGAATGAGCAGAAACATCAGCTCCCATTTCAGGTGAGCTGGTGGAGGCATCAGGGCTGTGCTGACTGTTGGGGTCTAAACATGAATGTCCATGAAAATTGGACAATCCCAGAGTAGCAAATACAAGCTCCAACTTGCACGTCAGTCAGATCTAGAGATGAGGCAAGTCAGGCAGCCAGAAGCAGTTGCAGGAGGTTGCAGTCAGTTGGGCTTGCTTAGTTCCAGAAGCCTGGATTGAAACAATGTAACAATGGTTAAAATGGTTAAAATAAATTACAGGAAGTCAATAAACACTCCTTCATGGCTAAGGAAAGTTTTGCCACCTTGTGTCCTATTGCACCTGCAGCTAAAGGGTGGGTAAAGTCGCTGCTTCCTTTGGTGGAGGTTTTCAAGCATGGGTCTAAGCGCCGGGCAAACCCCTTGCATGGGGCTTGGCTCCAGCCCTTCTCTTGCATTGCCACCTGGTTCCCACTTCTTCGTGTTTTGCATTTTAATTCTGGCATAACTTTTACCTCACAGGAGGTTTTCTCACTCTTCTGAGTCAATTCCTTGATGCCTTTTTTAGAACTGGAAGATGCCATTTGAATGAAATGGAAATCTCTTCACAGTAACAGCCCACAGCCACTATGTGTCTGTTTGGATTTTGCTCTTTTCTTCCCCTTTATTTTTTAATCACAAAAGTTGATATGAAATGCTTGGTCTAGAGTTGGAAGGACTGAACTTTATCATGCTGCATTGACATACTCTTGGGGACAACTGTGCCACAGCAATGCTAGTACGTCCGTGTCCTGTGCCCATCCCTTTCTCTGGACAAGGTTTGTGCTGCTCCACAGTCTCCCCAGTAGTTGTACCATTGCAGCAGCTCAGGGCACTCAGCGCTCAGTGCTCAACATGGTGGAGCATGGCAGCACAGGGCTCTGGGACCTGTGGTTCAGTGGGATGCACTTTAATGTCAAAACCATTTGAGGCAAAAGAGTTTTGATGGGTAGAAGTATTTTCAGTTGGCTTCTTTTCATTAGACGTGTTAGAATTAAAAAGCCTGATAGTTGCCCGTTAGTGTTGGTCCAAACTTTTTTGACTGCCTGCCCTGATTTGAAGAAAATGATGAAATTCTGACTTTTTCCTGTTGGATAGAAAAATGAGATTTATGACCATCTCAACTTCAAAGGTAAAGGTTAAGAGCAAGATTATGATCTCCTTTCCACTCATGTAAATCCACAGGAGTCAATTACTTTGGATTGACAGTGATGTGATTTAGATCAGAATCTGGCATTAAAGCTTTTGGGGGTTTGCTTCTATACCCATCGACTTCAGTGCCACTTGACTGCCGTCTCTTTGCTTTTGGTATGTGGTGGTGGTATTTGCATGTGGAAGTGCCTCAGGGGCCCCACATAATACATTGGTTCACTAGCTTTAGTGGGGTTTTTTAGATTAGATGTTAAAATGTTGAAATCAAAATATGTAGGGGGTGGTCGGGAAGTAGCAGACGCACAATGGTAATCAGAATAATGATTTTTGAGGTTGGTATCTCATGACTTAGAGCTGAAAAAAATCCCTTATGTATCTTGGAAGTCTGAGGCTTTTACTCTTTCTGATTATAAAAGGCATTTATTTCTGGCCTTGATGGTTGATGAGATATCAAACTTAAAATATGCCATGATCCTATAGTCTAGTAGTGCTATCTGGCACTGGTCAGTGACTAAATATAGCCAGTTTTGAGCTGCTGTGATAAACCTGGAAATAATGTTCAGCAGAAAATTCTCAGACAATTCCATAGACAAATGTGGAATATGAAATTACTTTTCTGGATTGCATCTGGTTTGTAGTGTATATGCTGTTGTGCCCTGTCTCTCATCCCCATGTTTTCCAACTGCTATCCTACAAATGCTTTGTGGTACAGATAAATCTTAACTGAAGCATCTCAGTGGTTCATGTTGATTCATGCTAAAGCAACAAATAACATAAAGAGTTTTTAAATCCCAGCTATTTCACACATTCCTTTTGGCTTTGTAAACCATTTTGCTTTGTTTTTACGAAAAGGTGTATTTTAAAAAAAAATGAACATGCATTTCCAAAAATCACTGATTGTCTTCAAACGAACGTAGTCCAGAAACATGCAGATTCTTGCATTGTATTATGGGATTAGTGGTATTCATCTGTCATGCATAATGTGAAGGTGGTATTCAGAGGAGGAAAAGAACCTTTTTGAAAGGATTTTTTTTCCTTTTTTTTTCTTTCTTGTTAATGATATACTCACATTTGTTTTCTTTTTATTTCTTTTTAAATTCATATATAATTCTGCCAGGCTATGTTTAATTTCAAGATCGTGTCTTTGCTAGAATGATAATCAAATGTAATGTCTTCCACAACCTCTTCATATGCATGACTGCATAAAGCTTGTGTAACAGTTTATTATTATAAAATTAGTATAGCATAGCATAGAGCAAACTGGGCCCCTGGCCAGATGAACTAGACAATGAATAGTTATATAAGGTTTTGAAGCACATGTATTAGAACACAAGCGCCCTGTATTTTCTTCTCAATTGTCTGCTGTTTGTTAATGTTTCCCTTTCAACGTGATTGCATCTCAATTTAATAGCACTTGCCATTTCAGGGTTTACTGTGCCAGCGCTCGCATAGTTACATCCCCTCTGTGCTGCAAAGCCTGCATGTATATTAAAACTGAACTAGGCATGGTTAGCTAATGGGTACTTCGAGAGATACGCACTTATAGAATTAAGTGATGTATGTAATTGTTAATTTTGTGTTAACAAGTTTGAAAAATGTGTTTCACCAATAATTGTAATGCTCCGTTCTGTGCAAAGTGTGACATTTTAATTCTTGTTGAACAGTTTCCTACCTCTACTCTGTATTTTCATGGCAGGGTATTATTTTGCAATCAAGATAAAAGCATTATTTATTGGAGTTCTAAAATATTACATTACTGGAAGTTTTAAGCTGCAGATCAATCTCCTGTTTCATAAAAGCATTGCATTGATTTTATTTTTTTTAATTGGTCTTTGAATTTAAACTTAAGTTCCACTTTATGGATTGTGTATGATTCCAGAAGCAGAGGGATGTTTTAGTGGAGACGATGCAGTTTTAAAGGCAACGATGTACCTGTCACAGAACTGTGGGAAAGGCTTGTGTTTGGCATATGCAGCTTTGGGACTTTCAGATCCCAGCCTGCTGCATTTTTGGCACAGGGAGCCCATTGACTTGGGCTGTGGGAAACCTACATTCAGCACTGTCGGTCCTTGTGTCTTTTTCTGCGCCTCCAAAGGAACTTCTGTTAGAGACTTCACGTCTTTAGGAGTCAAATAACAACTCCTCCATGCTTTCAGTAGTGGAGGACAGTCTTTCCACGGCAAGAGGGTGCTCAGTAGCCTCTGGCTGCAGCATCCCAGGCGTTGCCCGGTGGAAGAGTGACACTTGCACCTGGCTTCGTGATGCTGGATTTATTTGCTTTCTGTATGTAATCCAAACAGCCCAGAAATCTGGCTTCCCCCCACTCCCCATTACTTCAGTCCTGCTGTTCCTCAGTTTCTTGTGCCAGGTGCTCACCTTTTGACTCCCTTCACCGCATGGTCCCATCCCCATCCTCATCCTGGTCCCTCTTTGTTAGGCCAGGATAATGCCATTTCTCTCGTGGCAGCCCTTGGTCGTTCATTCATGCCATGGCAGATGTGAGACCAAACCCTCTTGCAGAGAATGAATTAATTCTTCCATCCTTAGTAGGACTAACTACGAAATTGCATAGAGCAAGGCTTACGTTTTTCTTCCAGCTAACAGGGACTTCATTTGCACATTCTGTGTCGTCTCATCTGCGGAGTCTGACCTTGTACAGACTTAGTGGTTACCAACCAGCAACGGAGGGCAATTGAGGAGGGGGACCACTGCCATTCCCCAGAGTTCAGGAGCGGCTGTGGTTAGGATTTGACTTCCCAGTAAAGTAAGATTTTCTCATTTGCCAGTAAAGATAAAGAAAGGGCAGGGTGGGAGGAGCATAACAGGCTCAAAACACAATAAAAATAGCGAAGGAAACAAACAGTTTGTGCCTAATTTGAAACCAACTGATCTCCATGGTGATTGCAACAAATCTGTGCTATGTTTGTTTAGTGAAGACAAAGGTTAGAAATAGGAGTTCACCCACCATGCTAGACAGTTTCAGTGAACAGAGTAGGTGGGTTGGTACCTTACCGATCTTTGAGAGGCCACGTGAAGGTGCCAAGGGAAATTCAGGGAATAACCTCATTGAAACTCCAGGGGATTTGAGTGTCTTTCTTCCTCATGCATCTTCAGGAAAATCAACCTTTATAGATTTCCCGGAAATTTTTTTTCCAACAGTGCTGTTCTGTGGAAAGAAGAGCCCATAGCAGTGTGGCTTCAGACAAAAATAGCATGGTAGAAGACCTTCAGAAACCAGGCAGTAAGCTTGAAACCCTGGATGAATAATAGGACTAATATACTTGCCACAGTAAATAATAGGACTATAACTTCCCAAAACTCTTGATTGACATTGTCTCAAAGTAATTCCTTATGTGAAATAGAAGCCTGAGATAAAATTTCAGCCTTAATTTACAGACACTTGAGACAGAGGGAGAAGGGAGTGCATTAATCCTTACTAAAGAAGAAATTCTTGTTCATGGTAGTCTGAAGTACTGTCATGTGATGAGTCAGAAAGTTTTTATTGTTCACGTCTTCAGAGGTCAGGCCTACTGAGTTTTGGCGTGCAGACTGGGCAGATAGCATTCGTACATCAGTGCATCTCCTTTTGCTGAGGCCATAGGCACAGAAAGCTTCCTATTTGCAGGAGCTGTGTGCAGGTTTCTTTGTTTTTTAATATGAATTTCAGAGAGGTGATGATTATACTTTTGAAATCCTTAGTCATAACAAAAAGATCTCCAGAGGTAGCTGATGAAGACATTAAGACTATATGTTACACTATGTCAAGATTTAGAGTTTCTTGAGTAAATATTGACCAATTTGACCTTTGCTTTTCCTCAGTCAATATTTATCTCTTGGGACAATGAATCTTCATATTCACGTTAGCTGAAGTCCAAGTCTACTTAATAGTGTCCTTGGAAATCCAGGAGAGGTGCTGATTTGTCTTGTTGCTGCTTTTATCTGTTTAAAGTTAGATATACAGGAGGTTTGGCCACTCACGTCACTTTGTCAGGTTTCCTAAACAAAGCAGCATCAGGTCATGGCTAGTGGGGAGGCTTCTAGGAAAAACCCAGATCCAGAAGCAGGCAGAGCGGGTGAATCTGGGAGTGGAGCAATCCCTTTATTGGAAATGAGGGTGAGGATTTCCATACAATGTCAAAGCCCTTCCAGATGCTATCAGGAGGAGGAGACTGGCCGGGATTAGTCAATAAAATTCTTGCTGTGTATTTCATGAGGCAGAGAAAAGAAGGTTCTGAACCTCCCACAGTCTTCCAGCAGCCTAATCCCACAGAGCACAACAACAGGTATTGTGCAGAACTAAAAGGCACAGCCCAAGAGACCAAGGTCTACAGGCAAAGGGGACAGTGGCTTGCCAGGGGTCCCACCCTTCCCCTGGGATACAGGTCTGGGAGCAGGTGAGCCCCGACACAGCCAGATGGTGCTGGGCTCAGTGGCCAGTTGCATCCCTATTGCAGTGACCTTTTACAGGTCGATATTAAAGTTACTCCCCAGCCCCTGCTCCCCACTGCTGGGCTTGTTATGTCACCCTGGCTTGGGAGCTGGGCTTGGAAATCCTACAAGTTTCCTGTGACTTGAGAGCCAGGGTTTGGTCACTAGGAGCGTAGAGCAAACAGCATATCCCTGACCAAACCCTGTCAAATAGTACTGTAATACTCTCTTTACTACTTCAGTAGCAATTTCGGTATTTCAGAGCCCTGGTTTAGGTTGAAGCTGAGAGACAGCCTTCCCCTGGAAAGTGGGGGTGCTGGGGCAGCGTGTGCAGCTGGAGCCACTGGGTCAGGGTCCCCAGGCAGGGGTCCTGGCACCTCCCTGCTGCTTCCTTGCCCGGCTGTGCCATGTTTCCTCTTCACAGTGTCCCACTGGGTGGGATAGCTGGGTGCTGCTGGCAGAAGCCTCTTGTCACTAACAGGGTCAACACTTTGGGGTAGAAAGTGCAATTACTGGGCTTGTGAGCTATGCTGTGAGAGCCAGAGCAACTGGAAAGTGCTATTCAGGTGGTGGGAAAAGGCGGTGCCTCACAAATATCTGCTTATGCAAATGAAATCATTTGTCTTTTCAAATGTTCATTTTGCCTTTTCCCTGATTATATTTTCTGAATTGCCATATGTACTTCTTGTGATATTTCAGTCTTGTCAAATTAAGAAGAGAAAGCCTTATAATTAACATAGGATATATACCAAGTAAAGTAATGTTTGGCATTTTTACTGTGTAATCAGTCAATAATATTACAGGTGGCCTGTAAGTTTCAAAAAAAAAAAAAGTCTAACTTGGTTTTGTAATCTTATAACTATCAAAGGTATTTGTTTGGGGAAAAGGCATTGAGAAAGAAGAGTATTTTGAAATTGCACAATTACAGTTGAAAAAACCAAACCAGGCAACGTGATGCGTTTCTGAAGAGCACGCAGTTTAATTTTATAGTAACAGTATTTTAAGAATACTGATGGTACACAGGAAAGAAGTGGATAATTCTTACTGCAAAACCCTGATGGTTTGGTGTATTCAAAATGTTAAGACTTAATCAGCCCTGGATTTCTCTTAGGAAAAACAGGACATTTGGGAAAAAAAAAAAAAAAAAGGCCGGCTGAAGCAGTAGTGATTTATCAAAGCAGCACTCGAATAAAATAAAGGTTTGGCATCCTTGCTTAGGATAGGCTGGAAAATGCATTTATGTTTTCATGTACCTTTTTTTTTTCCCCTGATGTGCCTGATTGACTTGTTTTAATACCGGTGTTATTTACATTTCAGGGATGGGCCTCTATTATGCAGGAAATTGTCCAAACCCCTACAGCTGTATTTTAAATTGAAATGATTTTTTTTTATGAAGTGATTGTGCAGACTTAATTTAGTAATCTATTATTAAATTTATAGTTTCAGGCTGTATAAAGTCTTTATATAGAACGAAAATGGGCACATATGAAGATCTAGGCTATATATACACCTGGTTCTGTATATTAAATCTTTTACATATGTTGTCCATTTTCAGAAACAAATAAACTGCTGCTTTTGAAAACTCAGCTTCTCTTCCATATTAGGGAATTCTGCAGACTCCCTATGTTCCTTAGCTTCAGTATAATGCTAAATCAGTTTGTACATTAGTCTATTTTTAGTTATGAATGAACTTTATGGAGTGCAGCGCACAGAGTGATTTCAGAGATTCTTGCTCATAAAACCCGTGTGTCATGCGCCGCAATTACAGCAGTAAACATTATGCAAGCTCTGGGCTTCCAGGGGCCCAAGCCCTAAAACTTCCAGGAGGGAAAAGCATCCCCCCTCGCCCTTTTATGTGAAATATTACACGTATAGTAAATCTCATTGCATGAAATCAGGTTAAATTTTGTGACCTTGGCTGCGGCGAGCGGGCTGCCTGGCATGGCAGCTGGGTGACACTAGAGGGCAACTGAGAGTTTTCTTTAAACCAACCAAGCTGGAGATGGTTTTAATATCAACGAAGTGTTTAAACTCGGTAAGGATTTATTTTCCTGTCTGCAGATTTCACATGTGTAACCTCTGTGTTTCCACTGACAGCAAGTAATAATCCAACCGAAGTACTTTCGGGGGAAAATACAGCGGGAGCGGGTCAGAAGCTGCTTTTGCCCAAATAAGGCTTTTTTTGCAGACCCCATGTGTTAGATAATGATCAACTGACAGTCGGTCATGAGTTAATAATGCTGGATGCTGAAATATGCATACCATGTGGTATACAACAGTTCTGCAGGGAGAGACAAACACAGCTATAATTAGACATCTGAAACACAAGGAAGTGTGTAAATTGTTTAATAGTCCCTCCACTTAATTCACTCAGATAATTTCCTAAGAACCAGTATTGACTATGAAAGAATATTGCAACCAACTTAATATTTAGTTTAAACCCTTCTCTGCTCAGATGAATTAATGAATACAGCTTGGTTTTATTTGGGTGTTTCTGAGTGCTAGAGATTTACTGGGGCTGTAATGCAGAGATGGGTTCAATTCTGTTTGTGTTGGTGTTTGGGATGATTACATTGAGTTCACAGAGTTTGCATCCGTTTAAACTGGGCACGTGATCGTACCATCAGGGCTTTAAAACCACCATTTTTGGGGTCTGTTTGTGGTTATACAGATTCCCTTTCTGCTCACACACAACCTGAGCAAGTTACCAGAGTTCCACTGCTGTGTTTTACCTGTGAAAAAGTGCAGATCGCTCCTCAGCATTGCTGAGCAGCATCACCTCTGCACCCAAGCATTAATGCACTGTGTCAGCTGTATGCAGGTCCCCAGGGGTGCGAGGGCTTTGTCCCAAGCTCTCTGAGGAAGCAGAGTTATTCCTGAACCTTTTTATGGCTGTGTGCGCTGCAACAGGGTGCCTGGCAAGCCAGCTGCTGCTGTTGAATTTGGTGATGACCCAGAGATGTGAATGGGAGCAGGGCTTAGGCTACGTATGCTGCTCCTGTCTCCACCTACAGCACTGTGTAGTCCTTGTCGTGGTGGCAGCTGAATGTAGGCATCAAGGTGGGAGCTTACTCTCTAGTTTCTGCATGTCATTTTGCTAATATGTTCATGCATTGATTATGCCTAACAAATTTTGATTACTTTGCAGTGCAGTGATCAAGTGCAAAGAAAAAAAATATAAAAAATTATAATATTCTTACACTAAAAAAATCTATTTCTTATATAATCAGTTACAAATTAGAAATGCAAGAGATTTAAATAATATATTTGTCATTTTCACATTGTACACAACTGGATGATCCTTGCTTCCTACCTGCTGTTGTCATTCCTGAAAGCAAGGTCTCAGGAAAATATGCATTTTATGCTTCTTGCATGAGTTTCTGCCCGTTTAGATTCATGCACAGTGTCCATCCTTTATCAGTCAATTAGCCCATCTCATCTGTCTATCTACGTCGCTACGACTGACTACGTATCTATTGTATTTCTGAGGTATGTAGGTCATGTCTCCATTGGGTACTGCTGACTCTGTTAGACAGCAATTTCACAAACACTGGCTTTTACTGGAGAGAAAAGGAAGCATTGCTAGGAAGGCTGCCTTAAGATTTGCCTTTCATTTTCTAAAGCCCTGTAATGGGAAGTCTACCTTGGGTGTTCTGCTGAGTTTTGATGAGATAGGCTGACTTGCATGGCTTTGCTGTGCATTTTCACTTCTCGCTGCCATGTTTGCACTGCTTTTGTCTTGGCTATCACATAATCTGTTTGTGCCTGCTCGCTCTTTCCTCTCTTCGCTTTTTTTCTTTCTTTCTTTCTTTTTTTTTTTTTTTTTTTTTTTTTTTTTTTTTTAACCCAGAGTATTCTGAGAAGTCAGACGTGCACTTGGGTACATGTCTACAGAAACTGAAGCCCCTCTCTGCCAGGGCCTGTGACCTATGCAGGTGGAAGGCTTCGAGGCTGGAGGTTGACTGCAGATTTCTGAGGGAAAGGGAAACTTACGAACATATGTCCGATCCTGTGATGCCGCCCAAGCATGTGGTGTTTCATGATGAGATGTGATGATTTCTTTGTTCAGGGCTTGAATGCTTCCTTCCCGTTAGTGACAGAGGGAGTCGTGCTGACTTGGTTGTGTTCGATGTTTAACGCAGGCTCAGCCTCAAAGATGTGAATAGCCCCAGTGAGGTCATCAGAGGTCTTTGCATGCTCCAGGTCTTTACGAGTTAGGCATGTATTTTGCTGAATCAAAGCTACAGCTCTCCCATGTTCCTTGCCCTGCATAGCATAGTGCTTTACTGTATTTGATCCTATACTTATGCAGTTTTTCACCAGAAGAACCACTGAGTCATCTAATCTGGTATGAACCCCAAGTAGTGGCTCATCAGCCAAAATTACTGGCAAATGCTTTCATCCAGTTCACCACCTTCTTTCTGAAGAAGGGAAACAGCTGTTTGAGCAAGGACCACAGCCAGACAGCTGGATGCCTCCTCTCTGCAGCCAGCCAGGCTGCTGCAGCTGCCCGCAGTGGAGAGGCTCTCCCAGCAGCAGCCTGGACCCAGCCCTCACTGTGGCTCCAGTCTGATATCTTGACAAAGACCCACAAATTGCATGCATTTCTTCCTGCACTGTGCACACAAACTCGTGTCTGGCTCAGGCTTTTCCTGAAAAGGTCTTCTGAAAGCTGGTTGCACGCATGCCTGCATATACTGGCATTAGATCATGTATGTGAACTGCAGTGCCTAGGCATGCCTGTGTATGCCTCCCCACTTCTGACTACCAGCTTTTTCTCACCTTTAAGGCACTGGTGAAGTCACTTCTCAGTCATTTTTGCTCAAACCCAGCACAGCTTGAGTTATTCAGACCTCCTCCTTGAAAGCAGACCTTTCCTTTCTTTGGCTACATCATCTTCTTATCAGAGTATGTTGAATTTCCAGTGGGGGGTGGCCTGTGAAGTGTCATCCTTCACTTGGTCAGTGGAACTAGTAGTCCTTGCTCACAGGTTTCATGCGGGACCGATACTGAAGAGCATTGTGTTTGCATGGTCCATTTTTCCTTCTGATTACTCATTTGTATGGCTCAGTGTTAGCGTTGTGCCAGTCCTTGTGTCAGTGTGAATGTTGTTGTCAGGGACCTTATATTTATTTCACTGACAAAAATGTTGAATACTAGCGAGACTAAGAGCAACCCCTGTGGAATCCCACCAGAGATATTTTCATTTTATATAAATTCCCCACTGATGGCTGCTTTTAGCTCTATTATTTAGCCAGTTCTTAATCCATTTAATATATGCTTGAATAAAATTACGTAGTGCTGTTTTTTAATCAAAATGTTATCTAGTATTAAATCAGCTGTCTTACTGAAATGCAGGTAAGTTCCAGGCATGCAGCTAGTTTCTGTAACCAAGCTTATAGTTTCAAAGTATAAAGTAAGGTGCTTTGTTTGTTTTTCTCTTCTGTTGTTTTAAGATCTGGTTTCTGTAAAACCAAGTCAATTGACTGGCTTTAATTATATTCTTTTGCAAGCATATCATCTGGCTTCTTCGCAAATATGGAGCAAATATTTACCAAACACCTCTGCCTCTTTTTGAATCATTAATAACAATCCTGTCATCTGTAGCCAGTAATAGGCCTACACTACATTTTTTTATTATTATTGTTTTAAATTGCTCTAAGGTCTACTTGAATGTCACATACTTGTCAGGCATAGATTTTTCTCTGAGGTCTTCAGCTTCCCTTTTGAATTCACCACACTACATATTTTCTAACAGATGTATAGATTTTGTAAAAAAAAAAACCCAATCTTTTTCCATTTTTTTAAAACTCAGATTAGTCAGCAGCACATAAAAAAGCCCAAATCAAGCAAAAGTCTTAACTTCCAGCCATGCTGAAATGAAGAAAACAAGACTCCAAGCCTCATCCTGAATCTTGTCTTCCATGGAAACACAAAAACATTAAATTTTTGGCATAATTGGCCAATCTGATATTTGCAATGACTCTTAACTTTTCTAATAAAAGCAGTGCTAGTTTTAACTGTAATCCATGAAAAATAGTACCTTTCTGCTTTTTTCAGAGGTTGTCTGGTCAGGAGGGGGGTCAAAACAACAGTCTGCAGCAAGTCATATGTCTCCACATTAATCCACACAAGGAAGTGTCTGTTTCACTTATTTCCAAATGAGGAATGTTTTCTTTAGAGAGGTAGCAAATTGATTTTCCCCACATGGAGCATGGGATATCTCATTTCCAAAACAAAACTTTCAGAAACAGCTACACAAGTCGGCCCTTTCTCCATGTGGGTTAGCAAGCAGCGTGGATCCTTAGTGTTCCCTGCAAGGTCGTTGGCTGCTCTGTTCTGGAGTTTCCAGGTCAGGTCTGGCATGTGCAGTTACAAAGAAAAGAATAAACAAGTGTTTGTGTTTAGAAAAAGTCTGGTAAAAACAGTTTTAATATTCAAATTGTTTTATGTGGATCTTGAGAAAGCAAGGGGTGCATGTTTGTGAAGAGCCTATATGACCTCCAGAGCTCAATGAGAGCTTTACTTGTCGGTAGGTGCTCATCACTGACTCCCATAGGTGTACTTGGGATCCTGTAGAAAGTTTCCCCGAGTTCAGTTGGTACTGTTGTTTCTTAAGCAAAGGTCTGTTATTTTAGTACAGTCTGATCTTTTGCTTTATTTTCCAGTCACTTTTAATTTCTGACCCTTTGATGCAATACTAGGTTGCTTGCAACTTGCTTCTCTTCACCAGTTCTGCTCAGTGTGCCTGGGTGATAAATGCCCCAGGCCCTCCTTCTTGGACCCTGTTTCCAGGAGGCAGAAGCTTTTAAATAAACTTTGAGGGGTGAAAGGAAAATAAATGAAATGTAAGATCCTGAACTCAGGATGCAGAAAAGGGAATGAGGTGAAGGAGAGAAAACAAAGAGATGGAGGCGATGAGGAAATCAAGGAAGCAGCTGGGACTCCAGAGCAGTATGTGAGGTTAGCTAACCTTTGAACAGTTTTTGAAACTGTGCTTAAATATAGCAATATGCTTTTCTTAACTTTCAGATATTACAGAATGCCAGAAGCCCCCTAGAGGGGTAAGTGTTAAAACCATTAAAACTGTTAACTTTCTATTCATTACTTTTTAAAAGGTGCAACATGTAAGCATGTTTTTCAGCCAAGAGCAAACTTTTGCCAGGCTGCTTTACGGGTGTCCTAAGCAACCAGCTATTTGCCACCTGCTAGCAGGCATGGTCAGTTCATGGATTTTCTGGAGGTCTGGGACCATTCTTCTCACCTTGACTTTGATGGCCAGGCACCTCCATATGCCACCTCCAGCTTCTGTTTGGCACCTGAATCATGAATAGCTCTGTGATCTGACACATCCTGCTATTTCCACCTGCCTAAGAGGGCAAGTCTCCTAGTCTTTTCTGTATCTACTGATGGTCTTGCAGCTTAGGGCCAAGCATTCTGGTATCGCAGCTTTTGTGCGTGTGTGTGAAAACTGGAAGATGTATGAAGGACTGGCACAGTGCAAAAGGCTTCTGTGAGGAGACATTCTGCAAGGTGTCCTACAGCGAGGAGAGATGATGAATTTAGCAGGTGCGCTGCAGCTTGCCTCATGCAAGCACACTTCTCTTCTGAACCCAGCACCACAGTACATCCTTGTTTATTATCTTCTTGTACCTTTCAGTGCTCCACCTTAATCCCAGCTTTGTGATTACCTCCCTCTGGTGTGCTCCTGCCACTCATGTTTAGAGCTCACCTGACTGTATAAGCCCACCCTAAATGTAGACCCAGATCTTCCACTGGCCCTTCTTTGCTGATGGCCCTGGACATTTCTACAAGTTCAGTTGGTTTTTTTATGTTGTCATACCCTTGCAGTTGGCAAAAATGCTATTGTTCCTTCCTTTTCGTTTATCGTTCCACAGGAGAGAAACATGGTCACAAAAACAACGGGCAGACAGAATCTGGTTGGCAGTGTAAGGTGTAAGTGCATTGGCAATGCTGAGCAGCTGTCCCAGTACATTCATCAGCGAAATACAGCAATGGCCGTCTTTCCCTTTCCTTTTCCTTTTTTCTTATTTCTTCCACTTTTGAAGTGTTTCTGAGGAGCTGGAGTACCAGCAGGTCAGAATCAAAAGTCATATCAGGAAATAGTTAGGCAGACCAGAGAGGCCTGGAAAAGGCAAACACTTTGATCATGGGCATTACAATTGCTTAGGTGTTCTCTAGAGTAAGTAAGGTGGAGCGAGCTAGAAAAAGGTACATGTTTTAGGCGTGAGTACAGTACTGTTTGCTTACATGGTTTGTTGAGCAGCCAACAAGGTCCAAGGTTATTTTGGACTCAGCATGAGTAAGTGATCCAGGTATGACAAGTGAGGTAATGCATTCCAGGCTCATTAAAAACTCTTGGCCATACCACTGATTTTGACAAAGTGCCAACATAGCTTGACCTCAGCTGTGTGAAGGCCACTATTTTTTTTTAACACCCTCCCTATAATAACACATCTTTTACATCAGCCAAAATATGTGCATCTAGAGAACAGCGTTATGGGGAGGGTTGAATTTATAGGACTTCCAATGATAATCCGACTCCTAAAACAGAGATAATTCTGCTTTAACCTGCTGAAGTCAGGTACCCCAAAACCACAGCCTTTGTCTTTTGACTTGTTTGTGCATCTAGGGGTGGCTGTGTGTACGTAGTACATTGCATACTTGGCATGGACATGGCTTAAGTGAGGCTGACTTGATTAAGAGGGAGATGGTGAGTCCAGCGATCACTTCCCATTACTGGGGATGTATTTAAAGAAGGTGGCTGGTGGAGGTGCTGTCTTCTTGTGGCAGCCTACACTTTCCACCATATGTAGTATTTAATCATGGCTGACCTCGACAGCTCCCACTCTTGGGTAGTTCTCTTTCACCTGCATAGAACTTGCCATCTTTGGGTTTAACCCAGAGCTGGGAGTTGTACTAGGCGTCAAGGCCTGGAAATGCCCATTTCCCATGTCCTGCTGAGCAGACAGTGTTCCTGAAAGTTGGGTGGCGGGGGTGGTAGTGGCAGGACAGCAGTGGCCACAACCTTATGAATTTTCTGGGTGGGTGAGCAGTATAGCTGTGTCCTTTCTGGCTCTCTCCGAGTCACCTACAATATCCTGATGCTTGCACAAGCTGATGAGAGTGCTGGAGGGGAGGGTGTAATTTTTGAGCAATGGTGCTGTTTTGTGGCGTCATGAGCAGAGAGGACCTCTAGCTTCAAGCAAACATCTAGCTGGTCTGAGCAGTGTTAACCCTGAGCTCCTCTCTTATTTGTGTGGCTCTTTTGCTTTGTGGGTCAGAGCCTGCTACTGAGCTTATCTCCAACACCTGGTTTTTAATTCTCTGCTGCAGGTGCCTCTGCGTTGTCCTTTTTTTATTATGGTGGTCCATAGGCAGCTCACAAGAACAGGCTTTGGGCTTCAGAATCACCAGGTCAGCTTCTTCCTGGGGTACATTTTAGTCAGTGAAGATTTGCCAGTCTACAGATAATCTAACTCCCTGTGCCATGCATAACACAGGGTTTGCATTTAATCTCTCAGGTGTGACGATTTGTAATAAAAACACGTAAGGCATTGCTGGTGTTTTGGCACTGAAGACCTTAGCCACAGTTTGGGGCGGAGGAGGCAAGGAACAAGTTTCCATCTAGGAAGAATAAAAGAGTGATTAAATCCTAATTTCAGATTACTGAGGGCAGTTACTTTACATCAGGGACCAAGTGCTTTTGGATTTTTAAAGGCAGGTGTACATGTAAGTGAGGATTTGTGCAGAGGAGGTGGCAGTGGCAGCTTCTACGCCTCACCTTCCCTTTCACTCCCTGCTCCTAAAGACCATGGCTGTGTGCTCCTCCTTTTGCTCTCTTGCAGGTACGGAAGGAGTTTCTAGAGAGCCCAAGGGATGTTGGGCAGGAGCTCAGCATGGCTGTGGCCAGCAAAAGTCATTTCCCCTACCCAGACAGAAAACACTAAGGGCATTACTCCTCCCCTCCCTCTCACCCCAGAGAGCCACATGCAGGTGAAGGAACAGCTCAGCAGGAGGATTGTGACAGCCTCCTCCTGCACCCTATTGCTATAGCACACCAGAGACTGGCACAGCATGGGGCAGCTGCCACATGCCCGGGCAGGTGTGGGAAGTGTGTGATTCAAAACGAGACCTCTCCTGCAACACGGTGCAGGAGGAGCAGGCTGGGGGCACACCTCCTGCCTCTCTCCTCTCTGGCTCCCCATCTCCCTCTCTTACTCCACTGGCACAGGCACAAGCTGTTCCTTCTTCTCTTTTCTCCTGCCCAGTTTCCTTGTCTCCCACTCAATCACAAGTTAACTTCTCATGGTCTTCCAAGAAATACTGGTCCCTCATGTTGAATGCAAGCAGCAATCTCGGTGATTTGCAGTGACTACCCATTTCAAGACAACACCCAGGGACCCTTTCAAACATGGAGGGGAGACTCCTATAAATAAATTCCTATAAGTAATTTTCTTTTCCTTGAGAATTCACAACAGAGATGGCAGTAAGATATATTACAGAATGGGAAGAGTTGTTAAGATATGGTTGTCATCATGGCTTGTGTAACTGTCGGTGTTTATGACCTACCCATTTCACATGCTTTCACTTAATCATGAGCACAAGACTTTTACCACCAAGTATTAGTCAGCTGAAAAGCTAAGTCCACACCACATGCATACTAGTTAATAATCACACCTTTTGTTCTTTATGGTTACAAATGCTTGCACTTGAATTAGATCTTCGTTCATGTTGGATTCTTGCTTGATTCCTTGTGCAACCCCGTGTTGCAGCCTCGGCATCCCCTGCAGCAGTGGGCAGCATTGCAAGCGGCAGTGGTTGCGTTGCATAGCCAGCTGGGTTGGTGGGGTCTGAGGGACAGCTTTGTTTAAATGACACCCACTGGATCTGCTGCTCAGGGAAACAAGGAGGCAACACACCGATGTAAAACTGGCATCCAAGGAGTCCTTCTGAACTTCTGTTGATGGGTAAAGGTAGCAGGCACAATGGGGACAGGGATGGGAAAGATAACCAGCGCAAGGTGGGAAGCGTGCCCTCATGCTCCTCCAGCTCTCTGAACATGAGGAGTGTTAGCTCGTACTGTGTGTGTTTTGCAGCTGGCTGTGTTGTACCTGGCCATACCTGAAATGTTTGGCAGGACTCAGCAGGTGAAGTGGCTTGCCCTGCTGGGCTCTAGGCTGCTTTCATACCTACAGATTTTGCAGGGAAGATAATTTCTTATGCGTTGCCATTTTCTAAATGAACTTGTCCTTTGTGATGACTAGCAAACTTGGGATGAGCTATAATCTCAAGAAGAGTTCCTTGAGTCAGAAAGGCACAGGCATGTGTGGGCTTCAAGTGGATGAACACCCTTTTGCTTCCAGAGGTCTGAACTGGCACGTTTGGGCCATGTGTATTGTACCGGGTATATGTCTTTGCTGACAGCCCTTCCATGCCTGCCTTCCTGCCTTGAACAGCAGCAGCTCTGCTCTCCTGAGACGTTGTCACCTGCTGATTGCAGGCAAGGGGGTTGTTCTGGTTTGCACCCCAAACCTCCAGCATACAGGGCACCTATGCTGTGCTAATACTGATCCTTTGAATCGCATACAGGCAAAAAAAGTTCTCAGCAGCCCATCAAGGGTCTCAGTGGACATTTCAGTAGCTGAGTACATCAGGAAGCAAAGAGAAAGAAAGGAAGGGGAAAACACCACAAATTGGCAAAAGCAAACAAGTTTTCAAATGCACAGGAGAGAAACTATTTAAACTAGTACTACGTTGTATCTTTCATGCTCTTGTTTCAGGCACTTAGACTAAAGAGGTGGCAAATAAATGCAAACTTTTTTCTGTACTTATTTATTCAATTTTTTACTTTTATTTGCTTTGCTTATGTTCTCACTTTCTGGGAATGTACAAGTTATCAGGTCTCACTGCCACAAATGCTTTCAGAAAATGAATTTGAAAACCGTATGCACAAACATGTGAAGAAATCAGGTGGTTATGCCAGAAGTCCTTCTCCACCAGAAAGCAGAAAAAAACATGGGATATTCACTTAGCTGTCCAGTAAGTGCACATCCAATGTCGTCAGGAAAACTGACTGGGACTAAGACACAACATGGGTGTAAAATTGCTTTAAAATAATTATGAATAACAAATTCAGGAAATCTGCAGTGTGCTCATGAATATATCATAAATGAAACAAAAAAAAAATCAAAAACCCTAAAACAAGTATGTGACTTGTAAATTACTTCTTCAGTCCTAGTCATATTTCCTAGCTCAAGAGAACAAAATGGATATAGCTGAAATACAAATAATCTTCGAATAATGCATTTATTTATAATGATTTAGGGAGCAAATGTTAATGGCTTTGTTTCAAGTGTGACTGGAACTATTTCAAATGTTTTCTTTTGCACAGTAGATACTAGAGGCAGGGACCTTCTCTTCTGGTATGAATTCCTATTGCTGCTTTCTTGTTAATTGTGTGTCTGATCTGGAATGGCTTAAAGTGATTTAAAGTCATATCATGGGGCATGTGGGATGGTCCTGGTGTGTGCTGCAGACAGACCTTCCCGGCTGCAGCTCCTGACCCACGGGGAGAATGCAAATACCCCATTTCATTGTGGGTTTGTGCCAGTTCTGCCGTGGAAGGCTCCAATTCAAACAGTGTTTATATGCAAGCTCAATATACCTGGAATTTAGGAACAAATGCCTTCTTGCTTTTAAAGCTTTTAGCAAAACATTAGGAGTGCTTTATAGTGTGATACAAAGTACAGTGCCAAAAGTCAGGATAACAAGTATGTTTGGAAAACATTGAGCCTTGAACTAGTTTCTTTATTTATTAAAAAAAAAAAAGTAATTCACATGCAAGTGTATTTGATCTTAGCTGAACCACCTCTCTCTCTCTGGCTGTTGCTTGGACCAGGTCAGGGGATCCATTCATTTGAAAGTTAACGTTTTAACGTGTGTGCCAGGGTGTAGTAAATTGATGGAAAATTTCTATTTTCTTCTGTACCTTTTTAAAGAAGGTGCTGGGACTAATCATGGTCGAGGGTCTGTCCATCCCATCCAGGTCGTGTGCAAAAAAAAGTAGGCATCAGGAAGACATCAAAGGCAGAGGGATGAGCGGGGTTTATAAATAAGGCAGGGCGGCGTGGCCGGCGCTGGCAGTCTGGCAGCCGGCGCTGGAGTCCTCGGAGCTCATCCCACGCTCCCGCCGAGTCGCTCATCTCTGTTTATATGAGTAATGGAACGGCTGGGGGAGGGGATTTGTAAGCACGGAGCAAATACTCTTAGTGTTCATTTTGTGTAAGACTGACATCCACACCAAGTCGAGACTTCCAGCGACGTAGTGTGCAGTCACATGCTGTAGCTTTCATGAGTACAGATATAAATCAGGCAGATGTTTGTCGACTGGAATGGGTAATAATTTCTTTCTCTCTTTGTTTGATTTTGCATGTTAGCGTCAGATGACAATTTCAGAATTGATTTCTGCAGTACTTTTCAATAAGCAGAGTGTGTTTCACTGGAGATAGATGGAGATAAACATATTTTTATATAGACACAAATATGAACTTACACACATACGCACATACATATGCATATATATATATATATAGGATGTGTCTTTTAGACTTTTGATTTTAAACCCACGGCTTTTCTTTTTCTTTGAACAGACCAAATATGACACTGTTACTCAAACTATAAAATCAAATTAGCACCCTTTATTGTGTTTGCAAACTAATTAAAATGTAAAATGTCCTGAAACCACTGGCTTACTGTGTGACAAATGTAAGATTAGAAACAATTAGAAGGCACTCAAGAGGTTTGTGGTGTTTAGATTTCTGACATTGTTCTAATCATCCCTTTAAGTAATGAAAACAATGGTTACCTAGAAATTAAAGGTTTAAAGGAAATTATATTCTTTGGTACAGTCATTAGTTAATGATTGTTTTATCATTTTAAATGTTATCATAGTAGTCAAAGGCTGATTTTTAAATCTGAAAGAGGCAGGACACATAATAATGAGCAAACATCTGCTTCATCTATTATTTCTATATGTGATCATAATTTATATTGTAATACTGCTATTGAAAGATGAGTCTGGTATTTTTTATGATGATCCATCTCCCATTCTACGTATGGCTCAGCACGGTTAGGATTTAGTCACTGTGTTATTTCAGAGCTGTTTTATCTTAAGGATTGTACAAAACTGAAAGTGATTCATGTTAATTTATATGTGTAGTATGTAACCCTTATGAAACAATCAATCACTTATTTCAGTACTTGTCAACTTCCAGAACTAGTTGTTAAGGGGTTTTTTGATCCATTTCAGGACTCGGGGGTAATTTTTTTTTTATTTAACTTTTTTAGAAGAACTTTGACAAGAGTGACAGGATATATAAACATTTCTTGGAGCTCTAAGGAGTTTCAATATTTCAGAACATTTCCAAAACCAGATGTTTCCCAAAGTTGGAAATAGTAGTTAGTACTCTTACTAGAAGATTAAAAATAATAAATGCGGCAGGCTGATTAATGCAAAGTTACCTATTAATATTCTAGTTTCTTCTTTTTTGTGCCATGGAGAAATATTTGTGCTTTCTCTCCAAGTCCTTCAGAGACCAGTGTTTGACTTTATATTAATTAGTTATGTGAAAGAAGAATAGATTTGCCTTGGGGGATAGTCTATAGAAACGTATAGTGTGTCAAGATGTAACCCATGGAGGATGGGAATCTCATAATAAGCATTTACTGTAGACAGATGTGTACATTTCTGTGACTGATTGTAGTGGAATTATTTATTATGCTTTCAGCTGTTAAGAATCCAGTATAAGACAATGTGCTCAAGTTGTTCTCCATTAATTTTCAGCGCCAAATCTTAAAGGCAGACCGCGCAAAAAGAAGCCTTGCCCACAGAGAAGAGATTCATTAAATGGCATTAAGGATTCCAACAATAATTCTGAAAGCAAAGCTGTTGCCAAGGTAAATCACTTAATAATACTCTTTTCAGTACACTCTCCTTTTTTAGGTACAGCCCTGCCTTTGTTTCCCAGCATGCTGTTTCAAATTTAGAATGTAACTTATTTTCTTGGAGAGATAAATGTAATTTTTTTCAACAGTTTCATTCTTCACTTTAAATCATGTCTGTGTTCAAAGTTACCAGCAACTATAATCACCTAACAACCCAATGCTATCAGCTTTTTGGTAACTGGTAGTGCTTAAGCTTTCTTGGCATCTAGTGTTAGTTTTCACATTCTGTGACACACAAACATAGTTTGTGACAGTATCTTCAAATTAAAAATAAACCTGGGAGCAGCTCACCCTGTTACAATGTACTTCTAAATATAAGTTTGAAGATAAACAGACTATGAAACAAGAGCCGCTTCAGTAATGGTTTCTAAGAAGCGCACACAAATGACATTACCCTGATGTTAAGATCTCAACTTCTTTTAAATTAGGGGGAAAAAAAAGATAAAGGCAGAAATTCAGTATGAAAGCTTAAAAAAAATAAATTGTGGACTGTTTCTTTAAAACTTAGTGCTGAGCTGTGTGTTCCAGGGTTTGTTGAATAGTGCATGCTTTTACAGTGTCTTCTGTATGTGCTGCAGCGCTTAGCCCATACTGCAAGTAAAAATTGGATCATTGATTTGTGTTTATAAACTTAATCTTTTAGATATTTATGGGTTTGTATCTTTTCCTTAAAATATTTTAAAATGGAGCTTCTGTAGTGTAATTTACATCCTATTTTCTATGTTGTCTGAGAGGTTTTAAATAGGAATTTGGTTTTTAAAAAAAAAAAAGCAGCACAAATGGCTTCTTTCAAGATGATTTAATTTGAAACTGTAAGATGCAAAGATGGAAAATTACTTAGAGCAGTACTTGTCGATTTTTATCTGAGGCAGAACTTTGTCACTGTGATACTTTTGAGCTAAACAGCTAAACAGGTTTGTGTAGACTGAAGTTTTAGGCCAACTCCTCCCGAATCCATTGTTTCAATAAATTAGATGGACATGTATCTGAAAAACGCTTCCATTGTTGTGACCATCTCTTTAGGAAATACAGTGAATCTATAGATCCATTTGCGTTGGTATTGTTGTACACAGTGAATGTCCTGGGAGATTAGGAGGTTAAAGAGGTCAAGTGGAAGTGTTCTGCTCTCAGTTTCTCATAGGAAGGCAAATTAAATTCCACCTCCTCCTCCTCCTCCTCCTCCCTAGGAGTTCAGTTAAAATTGTGCTTTCTGTTGATGACGATAAAAGAGACTGAAGTTCATGATGAAGCTCTGCCCTTAAGTCACTGTTTCTCTTCTTTTTGTGCCCTATTGTGCTCAGTTGGAGTCTGTACTATCGTGTTAGACAGGCCTGGTAAAAGGCATTGGAGCCTGATATGTTGAGTTGCGGGATCCTGCCAGATACTATAGAGTTTGTCTGAATGTTTTTGCTCTGTGGAAGAACGTGCAAAATCCGCGGTGTGAAAATGTCTCAATTTGCCTCAGTTCCCCCTTCCCCCAAGCCATTTTTCACGTTTAAATATTAGCAACAAATTGCGGCATGGATGGTGTTGTCACAGCACCCCGGACTGTAGCACGAGTAGTTCTGCCTCTTCAGCACCTGATATATAGGTATTAGATAATTTAAAACAACAGTAACACTTCATACCAAATTGTTTATCCTCTCTGTTTATATTTGGGTTCACTCTACTACTCAAATGGGAGGATATTTCAGATAAGAAGTAATTCTCCCTATTTATCTAGTCATACTGTGCTCATCATTGTGCAGATATTAATAGCATTAATTATCTTGGCCAGCTTAATTTCATTATAAATAATAGACATGCTCATGATATAATGTCCTTGCATGTAGTCACACTGACTTCACTGTGGCTCTTCACATCAATCTGTGTCTCAGGGCTGTGGATATACTTTAATAAGAAGAGGACAGTGAATCAGAAACCCTCTACAGCAGATGTATAGCACTTTATACAGACCCTGCCTATGGGTTTCTGCGGAAGGAGGGGAAATGTATTGGGGAAGAGGGGTGAACAGAGATCCACCTACTGTCTTCTCATGGTTGGGAACAGGTGGGATGTTAAGTCATCATCTTAGGCCCCATGTTGGGCTTCACCGTCAGATTTCCTCCTCTGACCATGCTTCATCTCTGACTAATGCTGACAATAGGATCATGGAGAGCAGGGTTGAACACTGCTAGTGTAAACAGGACAAATCCACTTGTGTCAGATGCTGAAACATATTGGCAGTGGTCCTGGCCATATTCCTGTTCCAGCTAAAATCCCTTTTGACCAGAAGTTGTGCTTTCATCCTCAGATCATGGCACCCAGTGCCTGGCAGCAGCCTCATTTCTCAGGTGGTGGGGTGACAGCTCTGACGGAGACACAGTGCTTGTATGGTTTGGGTCGGGAAATGGCAGGAGTGACATTCTGAAGACTATGGTTTTGAGCCTGTGAAGACCAACACAAGCCGCATGGCTGTAATGACTTGCTGAATTTCATTCTCTCAGCTGCCAATGTCTAGAGAGCTTTGTACCTTCTTACAACTTAGGTGTCTTGAGGCATGTTTACCTTGAACCATCAGCAGATTGTTTGTAGGCTTTTACTGTTCCCTGATGCAGAAGAGCATTTGGTTGGGTAGGAGCAGCTCTGACTAAACTCGAGTGTAAGTGGCTTGTTAAAAATAGAGTGATAACAGGACAGACAATGTGGTCCTGGACCTGCAGGTGCTGCCAAGGGAAGTGAGTCTTTCATGTACAACTTCTTGCTTTTGATCTCCTTGCTGGTCACTGCATGCATTTTGGTACCTCCCGGGGAAGATCCCACAGGAGTTCCCTCCCAGGCTGGGAACATCAAAACCACAAAAATATGAGGCCATCTACTGGGGCAGGATCAGCTCTCCTGGAGAGGCGTATATCACGCTCTTCTCTCTAAATGCTCGCTCCCAGGACTCTGGAGGCTTTCATACTTCACATGTCATCAGTGCTGGACAGGCTTTTGGGGCTTGCAGGCTCCAGCGTGACCCTCGTCAGACCTGCTTCATGCAGCCAAAGAGCATTCCCATTCAAAGTATGCAGAAATGCACTGTAAGGCTTTCTAAAACTGGCTGATCTGACCATTTCAAAGAGCTGAAAGTATTTACACGTTAAACATGAAAATGGTCCCCAAATGAATCTGCTCATTACATCTCCTAGTGCAAATGCTGAAGTAAATCTCTCACTTCATTTGTACAGCAAGATCTGGGAAAACAGTTTAAAAGTTGCCAGGACATGCTTTTCCTGTGGCCACAGGTGGCCTGGCATGCTCTCAGACCTGGAGATTTATTCCGAGCACCTCTGCCGTTATCTGATTGAAACTTTAAAATGCAGATCTGTAGTGGTCTGTGTTGTGTGTGACCTCTGGCAGGAGAAGACAAGCACACAGGTGTGTGTTCACCAGCCGTTTGGTCATGGATCACATGCTTCTGATGGAATACACAGTGGGAGGCGGTCAGATGTTCCCAGGGCCCATCTCAGTACACCTCAGCCTATCCATGCTGTGGCGCTGGGTTGCCTGTCAGGGCTTTAGCCCTCCGTTTCATTTTGGAAGTGTTACTCACACTGAGGCTACAATGAAAGAGCTTTAACTCCTCCTGTGGAAACTGAACTCTGCCTTTATAACGGAGTCATTCAGGCTTTCTGAGCAGACCAGAAAAGCGAGCAGAGCCAAGCAAAACTCCGCATTCAGGACCTTCCTCCGGATCTTTGCCCTCTAGGAAGATTCAAAATCATGTTTTGAGAGAGAAGGGTGGTTTGTGGAGCCTGGTGCAAATCTGGCATCGCTCTCAGTGACTTTGATACACTTATGCTGGATTTACACCGGTGTTACCCAGAGTGGCATTTGGCCCTTTTGGTTCTTGTTAGTCATTGGTCATTCATCTGTACCTCCTGTCAGATGGTAGGGAGGTTCCAAAAGTGAGGCTTGTGCCTTGAACACTGAGCAGATGAAGCACTGCAGCCTTCATCAAAGCTCCGCTGAACCTGACACTGCTTGGAGTCCATCCATTGCATTTTGGCACTTTGAGTTCCACAGGCACTTTGACCTCGCTTCTCTGTACACTGGAGAGAAGGAGGTTGTGTGTAACATGGGGTTTTCTCACTTCTGATGGCTTTTTTAATGTTACTTTCTTTGTTTCTTTTTGTCTCCTTGGGAGTAACATACCTTGCCATTAGTTTGCTTGCAATAGCAGTGAGCTTTGATTTCATTTAGTATTCATGCCCAGGCTGTCTTTGCAAACATAGTTCTGAATTGTTCAGTTTGAAAAAGAAAATCCATTAAAAAGATTGATAGATTGACTTTACCTAGCAAGTGGGTGACAAAACTGAATTTTTTTTCCCAGGTCCAGTGAATATGTTCCAAGTTTTAGCTTGCAACAGATTTGCAGCTCAAATTAAAAAACCTAAATTTCTTGAAATCATGGGTTCATATTGGGACTGCTAACCCAGTCTTTGGTATAGCATTTAAAACTATGACAATGTAATCTAAGCTTTATAAGGGGAAGCTGTTAAATAATTTTGTGAGGAGCCGAAGTAAAAAAGTCAAGGGATTACAGCTCTGAACTGAAAAGTGGATGAGGAAATCCAAAGTTCATTTAATAGGAAAAAAATCCCATTAGCTCCATTGAGTTTTGGATGAAACCCAGGATCTTTACAGCAGTTTAATCAGCAAGCGTATCTATTACTAAAAGACAAAGCATAGTGTCTTGTACCATAGGCAGACGGTATCTCTTTGAACTATGCAACCAGAGAATATCGAGCAGTACAGCAGATACACTTCAACAGCAAGTGATCAAGAAAAATCCCACAGGAAGTCCATTTCCCAGTCCCTGCTGCACTGCCTGGGAGGAGCAAGCCTGTACTCTGCAGTTTCCAACAGGGAGACTTTTCAGCAGCATTGATTACTTTGGAAAATTGTGGTCACTTTTCCCCTCTGGTTAGGAGCTAGCATTGCTTTGTCCAGCATCAGTGGAAAATTATGGAGGCAGCTACCCTTAAGTCAGTGCTTTCTGCAAAGTTAACACCCTGGAGCAGTATAAAAGAGCGTGCTTTCCCTGAACCTGAAGTATAGGGTAGCTTTATTGAGATAAAATAAGCATATCATAGTCTTTCCAATGATATGTTTGTTGTTTGTTTACAAGCACTTACGTAATGCTCTTCATAGCACTTTACTTCCAAAATGTCAGCAAGTTCCCAGGAAGCACCTGGTTTAAAAGCAAGGAGAGTGAAGGACAGTCAATGGTTTACTTGACCAAGAGGTCCTGCCTTCCTGTTCAGCAAGATAGCCTGCTCTCCTCTGCTTTCCTCCTAAAATACCAAATTCGGTCTCTTACAGTCTCCCTGATCCCTCTGGGAGCACAAAGGACATCTCTTGGGTAGGGTATGGAGCTGCCAGGAGGCTTCTCAACGGCACTCAAAAGCATTGAAGGGACAGTGCAAATCCGAACTACATGTAACCATCTCCACTACCTTGTATTAGAGGACTTCCAGTATTGCACTGGGAATGTATCAATCCCATCTTGGTCATGGAGAGCTTTTAAACATCAGTTTGCAAGTTTCTGCTCTTTTTTTTTTTTTTTTTATACATAAATTATGGCAATGCCTGAGTTGTAATTTGCTTGGTTCAATGAGAGGATTATCTTCAGGAGGACTGCAGGATTAAGCTGATCTCACTGGGTATTTTTCCCGATGTTTGAATACTGTTGAGAGAGGTAAAGTGGTTCCAATTTGTTGACTTACTGACTGGCACACGTCTGCCAGGAAGGCCAGTGGGAGGCCTGGAGCTCTGAGACTCATGCAGTGGGGCTGCTGGTGTCTACCAGGAAAGGCTCCAGCTACCAGCCTCTTCCTTTTGCTAAATACTTAGGGCTGTGCTAAGCAGATGCTCAAACTCACTTGACAGAAGTCCATGCTACAGCAGAACCTCCGCTCGTGTGCGGAGAGCTCTGCCTTGGTAAACCTTGCCAAGGTTTGCATCTATTTTGGTGGGCCAAAGGAGAGAAAAATGTGTCATTTCAGAGCTGGCTGCTGAGCATTCCTGGAAGGGGCTGAGCACCCTCAGCTCCAAGGGTTGTCTACGGGAGTTGACAATGCTCAGTGTCAATCCTGGAATGAAGGTTATTATTAGACTTGCTAATAGCAAGTGTATGTGAGAGATGGGAGCTGTCTGTGACATAGCAATGTATAGTCATAAAAATGCAGATCTGGAGAGCATTACCAATGGGTTATAATGATTTAAAGATGTGGCTATTTAAAAATGTTGTGACTAAGATTCAGAACAAGACATTTAGCTCTATAAATAGCTTCCTTTGTTTCCCCTCAAACACAGTTGCATGGTTTGGCCTTCATTTTTTCAACAACCATTCTGCTAGGAGAGGTTATTTATTCCTTAAGTGAAAATTAAAGGTTACCCAGATCTGATATGACATCTTTTCTTTTCCCAGGTAAAATGTGAGGCTAAGTCAGCTTTGCCCAAACCCAAGAGTAACAACAGCAACTGTAAAAAAGGCTCAAGTGAGGATAAATCAAAGATTGCCATAGGTGAAGAATGCAGAGCTGATGAGCAGGCTTTCCTTGTGGCTCTTTATAAATATATGAAAGAAAGGAAAACACCAATTGAACGAATACCCTATTTAGGTTTTAAGCAGAGTAAGTATCCTTTTTCTCACTTTCTTGTTGACATTTTAGAATGGTTTGGCTTCTCTGGAGAAAGCATTTGCACATGAAGCCTATTTTAAAGCCTTATGGATGGGGGGACCATGTTTATATCTACACATTTTTCAGTCCAGGCATTTCTCTGTCGTATGCCTAGATTTGCATCTCTTCCTTCTGGGGTAGTTGCTGCCGGATATTTATAGGTTTAAATCCGCTGATTATGACTAGAAATAGGCATGTTGAAAACTCTCTAGTTTTCTGTTTTGTAAATCTGCAGCGTCTGTAATGCCTTTCTTCTGAGTTAATAATATGACGTATCTTTATTGTGCCCAGATGTTCTTTATGAAAGGACAAATATTAAAGGAAGACATTTAAAGGTGGTCAAGAAAGGCACAAAAGGGATCGTATTTTTAAGCCCCCAAAAGTGTTTATAGTTAATAAATTACTGACTTTGGAGAATATAAAACCAGACTGTATCTGTTTAATGCAGAATGCAATGTTTAGAATTGCTTTGGCATGTACAGTTTGTAGTGCCACAATCTGTAAAGCAATTGTAGGTGGAGAAGATACAGTTGTAACTAAATTTTACATAAATATTGCAGCGCAATGTAGGTCTTTCAGACTTTCCAACAAAAGCTGTAAATGGGGGTATTTTTCCTCCTTATCTATATTGAATGATACTTTATTTCCTTAAAGGGAAAACTCCATGGATTGAAATATTATTTACTCTAATTTATCTCCCAGATTAAAACCATGTGTTATTTTGACGAAGAATGTCAAACCTGTATGTTTTACATAACAATTTACATACCTAATAGCAATTGGCACTGATTGCAACAGGCCTCCAGCAGCCATTATAAACTTATATAACTCCAAATGATTACAGTGTTTGTCTGAAAACTGGCTGCTTGAAATGGAAGTAAAATTAATGTACTATGAACAGCTTCGTTACATTATGCATTGATTCAGATTAAATCAAGGCCTAAGCAAAGCTCTTGATAGCTTTGAAACAGTACAAGGTTCAATGAGGCTTTCAGAACGTTTTGTGTTGGAGAGGATTTTTTTTCCCCCATTTTATTCTGCACTCCCTCAAGCAGGGGGACAGGGTGGGCTTGAAAGACAAGCTAAAGTAGTTCTAAAATTCCCCAGTGGGGGTTGGGCCCTCTGCTAACATTTAGCTGAAATATACTGAAAGTTGCCTGACATTCATTATAAATTAGGGGCCTGATCCAGCAAATACTTAAATGCCGAGAGTAAGTATGCTGAGAAGAGCAGAAATGTTTGCAGGACGGGGCTCTATATTTGTCCAGCAAGACTTGTGCAAACATTGCCAATATAAATAGGTTAATGGGAAGAAGCAATATGTACACTACAACAGAGCATCCCCCTGTGGAGGAAGAGATCCCGTCCTCCGTGGTCCACAGCGTTATTGCTCAGTCTGGCCTGAAGTATTTGTAGTATGTCCATGGGTAGTCACTGTTGGTGGAATAGAGCATACACCTTTCACAGAGCTAAGACATCAGGTTTCCTTCTAGCAATTAAAATAAAATAAAAAATAAAATAAAATAAAATAAAATAAAATAAAATAAAATAGTGAGATACCAGCAGCAAGCAGTGGCCCCATGGGACAATGGGCCAGGATGAAAAGCACATGGGAGGGGAGGAGTCTGCAGGAAGTAGTAAGCATCTCCCTGCACATCTTTTGAATTGAGTTGCCTCTGTTCCTGTGGCCCCACAGCCATGGACAAGGCACAGCCACCCATACCATAATTATTATGGTAATTCCCATTTGTGCTCCCTCTGGGTTCATTCATGCAGGACCCGTTACAACACAGCTTATTGTTTATTGATTAAGGAGGCCATTATCTGAGCTGCAGTTAATATTGGATATTGTTGTTTAATCAATAGGCTTTGCTCTGTGAGCCAGTGTGTGGCTCATGCTTGCTTGCTAACGAGATCAGTATTAAACAAATAATTAAAAGCAACATTCTTCCCAATGAGTAATTTTTATTATCAAAGTTATGGAAACATGCTACAGTCATTATACCATGCTTATCAGTGAAGTCATATGAGCCCATTACCTTTGTCTCAGTGTATTTTTCCATGTTCCTGTTAAGGAATCTAAGTGTGTTCTCTTATATGTAATTAAAAATATATATAGTATGGGCTAATATTTACTCTTCAGATTATGTAAATACCTCTTTGGAAAATGTTTCACAGGAGCTTTTTCAGGGGCTGTGAGCTTTTTTTCTCTATTTTTCTTTTTTTAAAACTGTTTAATTTACATTTCTTTGAAATATGTTGGCTAATGCAATGCTTATCTAAATACTTATTGTCCCTCTAACAGTTAACCTTTGGACTATGTTTCAAGCTGCTCAAAAACTGGGAGGATATGAAACAGTAAGTGTTTAAGTAACTTAAATGAAATAATTGTGCAATCTAACTTTTCCCTGTTAGAAAAAAAATGTAAAAGCAAACAATCATTTGCTGCATTTTAGGCTAGATGTACACATTGTGGATTTATTGGACCATTTTTGGAAATGGTCCCAATTAGTTCCAGGTTTGGCAAAATTGTAAACTTGTCGTAAAAACTACAAGTGGAAAACATATGTAACTCTTCCCTGTCAAGGAAATTAGTTGGGTCTGTAATTTTTTCCCATGTTGAGAAAGGGCTATTATTGTACAACAAGCCAAGATTGCATAAAAGAAATTTCACTTGGCAACATCCCTGACATCTGTTCATGTCTAATATGGGAAATGTATTAAAGGCTTTCAGAAGTAATCAGCATTGTCCATTAAGGAATAGTATGCTGCAGTATCTTCTCTTATTCCAAGTGTAAAAGATCTTTATTAGACAAGGGTCAGTACCACATAAACAGGAAGTTATCAAAGTAATTCAGAAAAGTCTCTGACACTTTTTGTCAACTAACCATATCTGACAAGAGCAGTTTATTTTTAGCTCACAGGAAAATGTGATGGCCGTGGATTTTACAGCATGTATTTTGAACCAATAAAATATTAGAGCAACAAACTTAGATTAAAATCTTGAAATGAGAAGAAAGAGCTGCATTAATATGGCACATCGAGATGACATCTGTAATAAAAACCAATTGACATAGGAAGATGTCGTCATTGGAAATATTTTCTTTGCACACAATGATCAGATTAAGTTGTTCAGTTCCTGCCACAGTTGGATGAGAGAAATTATTTTTGCTTTGTTTACGAAGTAATCTGGGACATATCTGTGCTGTAGAGAAATGACAAGAAGAAATGCACTATCAAGAAACTGAAAGTCATATGAACCAAAATACAAAATTCACTGTTTTCCTTCCATACAATAAAGCATATTGTTCTGTAAATCAGTAGCCCGGGCTGATTAGCATGGGTGTGGCTGGGATTTTGTGAAACATGAAATCTGACATTCTCAACAGAAATATGTGCTTGATTTGGCTTTTGTTGTTCCTCTGTCTTTCATTAATCAGCACATACCATGCTTATGTACAGGGGTGTGCGTAGGTGTGCTCATGGGTATGTATGAATGAATAGCTACCATAGATAGATCGTTACAGCAGTTATGAGCTAACAGTAATTGTCATCAATGAAAATGAGGGCTAAAATCTTGAACTTGATCCAGAGCACAAGGGAAGGCCGGGAGGGGGATTGAAAGGAGAGTGGCGTGGTCAGAGTGCTCAAGGAGGCGGGCAACTGTCACAGCAACATTTCAGATCTGCTTGAAGGGACCGAGTGCAGAAGCAGGGATGCCACAGTGGTGGCTTGCTGGAGAGAGCTGAGTGTTAGTGCCAGAATGAGAGAGAGAGGGATGGATTTAGAGATGCTGGAGAAGGTGAACCTTTGTGCCTGGGACAGAGCAGGGATAGGATGATGAGTTTGTGAACGCGAGGCCAGAGAGCCACATCTACCAGCAGTAGCAGAAACGTGAGAGGATCAGAGGGGAAGGATCCCATACGTGAGAATGTCATCTAGAGCAGCATCAGTCCACCCTTGTCTCAAAGCTCCTGTTCTTTTGTTAGTGACAGATGTCCTCTTTTGTTTCGGGGCATTTGTCACCTTTAAAGAAAATGTACCAAGTGCTTGCTGGTCAGTAAATGCCAAGGCAAGCATAGCTCACACCCTCTGACATACCTGGGAGCCCAGCTTTGGTTTGAGAGTGACTCTGGCTGAAGTGATGGGCGTGATCCTGGTTTTATGATGTGAGTGGCGTCTATGCTCTCTGCGGAAGAGCAGAAGTTGGGAGGACCATTCTGATGTGATTTTAGTTGTACATGGAGCATGAGTTTTCCTGACCTCATTCTCTTCTGTTAACGGTCTCATTCTCAATAATGGATCTGCCTTTGCTTTACTGAATTTTCCCTGAATGTTAAACCAGTAGCTGTTGCAATACTTCGACCTGTGCACACCCTGTTTTTTTATTATTTTATGGCCAGTTGATATTCATTGAGTTTGCCAAGCTGCATTTGTTAGTATGGATTTTATCATGGTGAGCATTGCTGAGAGGCTTTTGTGTTTGATTCGTGTTTCATTTTTTAACAAGGCAGTGGAAGGCTGAGGTGACATGGGCCTCACTGTCAGTTCCAGAATCTTAGGCAGGACTGCTTAGATGTAGAAATTTGGAGTGCTGTATTTCAATAACAACCAGAATCCACAATTCACATGTACAGTGCCAATATCTATTGATGATGATAAGTCATGTGCAGAGCAAAGGCTTTCTCAGATGTACCCTGATTAATACACATTTATCTATATGGACCCTTCCATCTGACTTGAATAGGGCTTCATCATCTGTAACTTGTTTGAAAATTTCACAGGTTCTGGTTTGTGCATTGAGATAGAAATTGGTCTTTTCTCTTGGAAATATTGTAAAGAAAAAATATTTAGAAGTCAATATTTGGCTTCAGCCTGTGACAGCCATTTTACAAACAGGAAACAAAAGACTGGTTAAAATCACATATAGGAACTTAGAGTGGTGAGATGACTAGTTTTTTACTACTAAGTGTAGAAACCTTCCCAGTTAAACCAGTTGCAAACTTTACATCCTTGTCTTTGGCAGAACAATGATAGCCCATCTCCAGTTTCATCCTCTGCCCTGTCCACCTTGTCCATATATAGTTGCTTCGATGGGGCTTTAAAAGCATCTTTGAGAAACAAGCTGGTGTTTTCCAGCTTCTGCCCAGAGTCACAAAACAGTGCAACACCTCTGAGTCTAGTCATGTTGGCTAAGGATCTAAAAGCGAATGAAAACAGCCAGGGATTGGATTTGAGATGCAGAGAACAACTTTCTTAGCCATCTGTCTGGCTCTCCTGTATTGTCGTGTATCACGGGCTGGAATGGATCCAGTGAAGCTTGACAGAGGGTATTACCTGTGTATACAGGATATACACGTACAGGATATCTAGTAGTGTCAAGTCATGATTGTGTGTCATATGTCACATTTAAGGGCTCTCCAGTTAGAGTACTTGTGAGGGTTATTTCTCATCTGTCCATTATCTGTTTGATTACTAATTCTTAGTTAGTTGTCATCTATAACTGTGTAATACCACACTCCCATGTACTTCTTGTTGGACATAACACAGGCTTAATAAAAATAGCAACCTGTACAAATTGGTTTAAGTCCTTAACAGATGAAGGTGTCTCTTTGGAATTGGTGGGATCATGTTTCTCTTGAACAAAGATACATGAAATGAGCATCTTTGTTACTAATAATAGGAGAGTGCATTGGAAAGCACTTTCTGTAGCAGACCTTCACAGTATGAATGATTAAAAATGTCCCCAAATCTCTGGATGAAATACAAAACAATGTCACGTTCTAGGGGACTCAGCTGCAGTGGCATTTAACAGCCATTGCTTGGAATTTTCTCAGTCACCCTAAGTCAATTGAATAAAAGGTGCAGATGTTAATAGATGGGAAGCTTCCAGGACTTACCTAAAGAGTTGTCCTTGGCAAGTCATGAAGTGGCATTTTTCCTTTTGAGTCAACACAAAAGGAGTTCCTTGGCATGTTTGCAGAAGGCTGTGGTGCTGAATGGACTCTACCTGGAGATGTCTTAGAAAGATAAAGGGTAAAAAGAAAATTAGGTGGAGCTTAGCATTTGGCGTGTAGCAGCTTAAATTTTGCCAAAGGTTGATGGGTTCCCATTTAGCTGCTGCCTCCTACAAGCAACAATAAAGTGCTGTAGTTTTTAAAAATGAATGATTGACATGTACAGCAGTCCTGCATCTGGGCAGGCCCAAAGAAACTGATATATCAGTGGAATGCAAAGCTACCTGAGTTTGTTTCATACAGAGCTAATACCCAGAGCACTGTTTTGAAGAGCATTGTGAACGTCACATACCATGACGAGAAAATCGCCCGTTATATTTGCAGCACAAAATAAGCCAGAAGCCTTTTCATGAAGAGAGCTGGGAGCTGGGATTGCAGTGCAGAAGACCGTAAGATTTCTTAAAGCAGAAGACACCATTAAAAGCATGTGTATAAACAGTCCTCTAATAGATAAGATTGTTGCTTTTATTTGGTTGTTCTTGAGTACCAGTCACTGCCTAATACTGTGCTTATAGGAACCAGATCAGATAGATCGGCTCTCAGGTGCCTGGGCAGACCAGTCTCTTGCTTAACTCAAAATTCTGCTGATTGGGAAATGTCACACAGGTTTTCAAAGCACCTGGCTTCCAGTGGGCCAGCTCTAGCATTGTGAAGCTGTAGGTTGGGGCAAATTGTGGGAGGTGTGTGCAAACCAGAAAACTACTTTAAAACTAAAGCTAGCATTGGAATAGG
Source organism: Ibycter americanus (assembly GCA_035590275.1). Taxonomy (NCBI): domain Eukaryota; kingdom Metazoa; phylum Chordata; class Aves; order Falconiformes; family Falconidae; genus Ibycter; species Ibycter americanus. Next base: position 37,369,316 of record JAVJGI010000065.1, on the reverse strand, counting down.
AAGCTGTCAGAGATTAGACTGGCCTGTCCAATTGCCATGATTAATGGATGAGCCTGGAGCATCCTGCACGTTCAGAAATGTGGCAGGCACTGAGAGGGATGTGTATACTGGTAGGAGTAGGGAAAAACAAATTGGAGAGCTAAAGCAGCAAAGTTTCTTTGTCTTCTGTATGTTTGCTACTGGAGCAGATCGACTTACATCAGGAAGCTGAAGCTGAATGAATCAAAAGTGTGAAATGAAAGCACTCAGGACATTTGATAAAGCTTTTGCAGGGCCTTATCTTACACCACTGTAGCTCCATGTCCTTAAAAAAACCCTAACACTTTGCTCCTGAATGTTCACAGGAAATTCCCTGCCCAGTGCAGGGAAATATTTTACCATTTTCGTACCTTTTGTTATCTGCCTTACTGTTCCTCACGTGCACTGGTCATGAACCTGTTACTAACCAGGAGCACATACGAGCCCTTTCAGAGTTAAAACCACTCTGTAGAAGCAGCCAGGGCAGGCATTTTTGGTAGGAACAACCATAAACAAAGCATTGCCAAGCACTGCCCTTTCCTGGCTCCTCTGGAAGTTCCTAGTCACTGAGGTGGCTGGGAGGGACTTGTATGAGAAAAGAAAGCAGTCCTTGATTTGGACGTGGCCAGCATGAGCATCCAGCTTGAGCCATGCTGCCTTGCATGACTGTGGAGTTTCCACAATGCAGGATTTTGTTCAGATTGTTTAAGGATGTAATTTATCAGTTACTTTAGTCCTTTGAAGTTTATTAAGCATAAAAACTAAACTTTCCAGAGCAGGGGAAAACTCAACCCCAGGCTTTGTTAGAATAACAATCGTTTCAGGGAATGTCAAATTTAAACTTAGCTCTGTACGTGGGAGGGCACAGCTCTGCTAATTGCCAAGGAGTTCTGGTCCATTGCAGAGGCAGAATTGGATAAAGCTGGGCAAATGTTTGTGAAAATACTATTATTCTAAGCAGGATAGAGGAGAGAGATACCAAAAATGATCCAGGGATTTCAAAGGGATTCTCTTTTTCACTTAAAGTTGGCTGTGCTTACTGATGTTTCAGCTTAAGTATCAACTCTTGAGTCAGCTCATAGTTAATGAGACGGGCTCTAAGGTTAACATTTTCCTTTTGAAAATGGAGACCATTCTTCTTAGTCACACCAGGATGTTTAAAAGGGGGACTTGCAGTAGTCCTCTTGCTGACTAATCCTTTGCTTTCGTTTATAGCTTCTGCACAGCATCACAGTACTTAGCCAAAGCATCACGTCCTGGCCCACAGCCTTGCAAGCCAGCCAGGCTGTGCTTGCCAGAGGGCCGGAGCACAGACCCCAGATTGGCTTTGTGCATCTTTGTTCCCCTAGTCTGTGAGGCTGCCAGAGACTTGATTTAATATAAAGCCACTTGCAGCAGTCCTCAGGGGATCTGTGATTTTTGGGAGCTACAAGAAGGCAAGGGCTGGCTGGCCATGCCTCTGTCCTTTGCCTGTCCTGAGGACCAGTGGAATAGGTGTGGGAGACAGGACCTGAGGTAGCTTCCCATACAGGCATTCCTCCACAGCAGGGTACTCGGTCCAGCTCTTCTTTGACCTTTCAGGTTGCAGAAGGAGCATCCATTCATATTATCAGGAGATGATGTTCTTTATGGCTTATTAGGACTCCAGTTCTTCAAGCCCTTTGGTAGTAATAACAGATAGAAGTGTGGGTAGCCTGGGGAAGAGGCAGCATCAGAACTTAAATAAAATAGACTTAAAATGAACCTCATCCTCAGATGAGTGTTTGATTTGTATTTAAATAATTTGTTTGTGCAGGATTTATCCTTGAATTGCAGTCTCTCTTTTGTGCCTGTGGTCGTTGGGTTGGTTGCAGAAGACAGAAAATAAAATCAGTGAATGCAGTCAGCACATTCTGCTTTAAATAAGGTTTAAGATAAAATACTCTTTTTTTTTTTCCCCAAGTATATATAGGTGCAAACTATGTGTAGGTGCTAATAGTGAGTTGGAGATGATGATGTTTTCTAAGGAGAACTGTACAAACAATAAACTTGAAGAAATTGTAACACTATCAAATGATAAGTCTCCAGCCATGCTTTTGGCTTTGGAGTATAATTTCTGCAAAAGAAGGATTTTCCTTTTATACTGAGCAAAAAAGAAACACCTCTTACCCTGTAATATTTAATGACGTTAGGTATCTCCGCTTGTTTCGATTAAAATTACAGGCCTCAGATTGCAAGTTGTAATATTTGTTTTCGTCTGATTGCTGCCTTTAGCTACTCAGTGAACGCCATTGACTGCTCTGTGGGTAACTCTGAAGAAGCCTCCGGGGCTGAATATATTAAAATCCACAGCATTCCACAGAAAATGACAAAATTCCCCCCAAATTGCCCCCACAATTTTCCACTGGCCTTCTTTATGAGCTGCAGGCAAAAGAGGGTGATCTGTTGTGCTTGTCCTATTCCTGTTTTTCTTCCTGTTTTAAATATAGCAGAATATATAAAATAATGAAGTGGTATTCAGAAACAATTCTTTGCCAGGTCTTCCATCTGTTATTCTGTATAATCCTAATTTCTGTACAAAAAACCAGAACCATGGTATGCAACTCAATATGTTACAAGATGTTTATTTTCATCAGCGTGGTCCAATAAAGTACATAGCTCAAATATTAACATTGGAGTATGTTAAGATTTCATTACTATTTGATCTATATATTTTACTGACATAAATGGATAAAAATAAACAGCTTGTAACATATAGAGTTACGGACTATGCTTTTGTGGATTTACAGAATTCTGTGGTGGATTTGGGTTTTGCAGCAGATTTATTTTCTCTAATTCAGTTAAAATAACTATGTAATCATTATTTGTGCTGAGTATGGTTTGAGCTGCATTTTCATAATTCACCATGGGATTTGTCTGCATAACTTCTGATGGTTAATGACCCTATATTGATTGAGATTCTCTTTTGTGAGGCTGTATTGCTTGTGACTTGATAATGAATCAGTCAGATCACTCCATTTTAGAGAGAAAGAAAACAGACATAGTGTTAACTTACAAAAAAAAAAAAAAAAAGACAACACCCAAAGCTCTGTGCACTCTATATATTCTGTAGGGGCTTTTATAGTGCTTGTAGTACATGCTGTTCTGAAAGTGTCACACATGCATTTGTTGTTGTGAACTCAAACACTGTAGAATCTGTAAAGATGCAAGATTAAATTTTCCATTGCCATTTTTACAGATAACAGCGCGTCGACAATGGAAACATATTTATGATGAATTAGGTGGTAACCCTGGAAGCACAAGTGCTGCTACATGTACTCGCAGACATTATGAAAGGTAAGATAACAAATCTGAAATGCTTGTTTAATAATGAAAAAATTAATTTGGAGAGCCTTCAAAGCATTTTATAAAGAATTAGAGAAAGAGAGAGAGGCTTCTTAAAGATATAGTAAATATTCCCCCAACAGTTTAGTCAGATAATCCATTGTAATTTAAACCAGTGTGTATGTCTCCAGTGACTAAATAATTAAAACAAGCATCTGATTTTTCTTTGGTACATATCTTAATTTTTGCAACAGCTTTCCAGTTAAAGAAGCTGAAAAATTGAGCAAAACATACTCAAGGAAAAATAAGAAACGACAGCTAATTGATGCAAACACTTGTCTTCTGTCGTTTTTTAGGAATACCAATTAAGCAAATTGTGGTTGTGATTAAAATAATGGGGTGGCCCACAATGCAGGGTGCTGTTAATGTTGTAGGTCATGCAGAGCATTGCATTCCTCTTCTTCATTGCATTCCTTCCCTCCTCCCTGCCTGCAAGCTGCTGCCAAACACTCTTTCTCTGCAGCCATTGTTGCTGGTCAGTACTGTTGATTTCTTATTCTTCCCATGTAGATAATAACTTCCAGGGCTTGTGAAGCCAGCATGCATTGAATAAAATACTGGAGCTGGAATGTTGTTTTGGTTTGGTATGGTTTTTAGAAACAACTCTCTTCTTTTTTCTTTTTTTTTTTCTTTCTTTTTTTTGCTTCTTTTTTTTTTTCCTTAAACAAGCAAATGTTAATAAAAGCTCTGCAATTTCAGGCTCAGATAAGGAAACTCCAGTCTCTTGTTCCTGGGCATAAACAAGTTACTTTGCTGGGGTCAGGAAGAGATTGTACTTGCCTGTGCACAAGGTGGCACAGCAGAGCTGCACTCAGTGGGCAATTTTTCACCTTCTTTCAGTGCTTTACATGTTGGCCACTCCAAGGGAGATGCTGCCCTCCTCGTTGAGGGGGAGGTTGATCACCCTCTTTCACAGGAGATGCCTCCAGCATAAGGATGTGGGTGCACAAGGTAGTTGCATGTAATGCCACTATAAAAGCTAGAGTCAGAAGCTTGCTGGAGATTGAGCCAAGCAGCAGAGCGAACTGAGTGAGTTGCAATGCATATCAGACAGGGCTTTTTCCTGCCTTTGCGTTATGGACAAATGTTATAGATTGGTTTAATTGAATCATCAGATTGTTGGGTATTCAGCTCTTCCGCTCCATCATTACAGCCCCAAGAGTCTCAGGGCTTCCTCTTGCACCCAGGCCAGCTGATGGGTTTCCAACTGGCAGTCTGGGTCTTCCCTCCCAGATGTGCTCTGTAGGATGTTGTTTGTTTGACAGAGGAGACCCGCATGAGAGTTAGGTCTCAGTGGGCTTAGCTCACAGAGGGAGCAAGCGTTGCTGGGCTCTGTGTTGAAATCCTAGAGTTACTGACAGAGTGCACCTCTTGTAGCTGTGGAAAAATAAATGAGCCATTCATAAATACTCCATGAACCTCTGTCTCTCTCTTCTGCTTTCATGCTAGTGGTTTATTTCTTTACATGCAAACCCCTTGCATTGCACTCCTCTTGGATGTATAGAGACTACTTGTCCATGTGACTTACTCAGCAGTTACTCAGGGGCATGCTATGAAGTGCCACAAAGCTTATTGTGCTTACTAGAAAACCTGAGCAGAGACATGGTGCCATCAAGATTGAAAAGCCTTTCCAGGCTATCCAAAAGCAGTTCTGCTTGCCTTGAGCAGCAAGCACACCAAAGAGCTCAAATCTGAGTTCTTGGACACCGGTCTACTGTGTAGTTCTGGGTTAGGTCTGATATGAGGCAGCACCTATTTCCGGATCTCTGGCAGGCTGTCAAAAGTTGGCATTTAGAGAAAAAGTCTTGTAGGATTTTTACATTAGCCCTGAACTTACCTAAAATATGCTTGACCAAATCTGGTCTGAAAAACCAAAACACGTATACAAGAAACCTCAGTGACTGGTCCAATCTATACATTTCTAGTGTTAGACACTTTTTTTCCACCACAGGAAAGCTGTATTAAGCCTCAGACTTGGAAAAAAGTAAATGAAATCGTCATGGTTTGTTTCAGCTGGTAATTCTAACTACAGCACCTGTAAATGTAATGCTCATTTATAGCCAAAGCGCTCAGATGACATTTAATCTAAAACTGGAACTGCAGTGCAGGAATACATGTTCATGATTCAGGACACACATACATTTTCTAACTTGAAGGTGAGCTGTAAAGCTAAACTGGAAATTGAATTAAGCTGGGAAGTAAATGCTGAATAAACCTCATGATTTTTCCTTTCTGAATCCCACTGGCCTTTCCTTGCTTACTGGAGGCAGAATAGGCAGTTCCCTGACTTTGCTGATCCTGCTGCTGTTTGACTTAGCCTTGCCATTCATCTCTACGACTAGATCTCAGGGGCATCCATGTTGTGTTAACTAGATTTCTTCTAAGATGACAGAGAAGTTACTAGCTGTTCGTGCTGACTTTAACATATCAAGGCTGCTCAGGTGGCAGGGACCGTTCAGTTACATCCTTAGGATGCTGAGGAGTGGAATGGCACGTATGTCCCATTCAGGTACTGCATCCCACCTTCCTGCCCTCTCCAGGTTCCCCTCTGCAAAGTAGAGTTTCACGTGCAACTTCAAAGGGAAAAAAGGAAAAAAAAGAAAAAGAAAAAGAAAAAAAAAGTTAAATGGAGAGGGCAGAATTATCTCTCTGGTCTAGCAAATGCCACAAAGAAATGTTGCTTTTCTCACAAGGTGCTTATAACCTCTAAAAAACCAGCCAGTTGCTGCCAGCCCATGGTACCAAGGATGGCAAAAGCTGAAACAAAGCCAGATTTAAAGGCTATGGGGAATGCTTTGCTCCTGTGCCCCCCTGTTTGGAGCAGGGGTTGTGGCGGCTGCTGCTGCTGCTGTGCTATAGGTAGGCAGAGTGCTTCGGTCGGTGCAGTGGTTGCTTTGTTTCCCTGGTAAAAGGGGAAGAAAGATTTTGTGTGCATTATCAACTGATTCATTTTTCATGTTGTATGGTTTGTGTTTCCAGTAACTGGTTTCATTTTAAAACAAGGCGAGGCTGCCAGTGTTTCAGTAAGTGTTATTTGTATATTAGTTAGACAACTTTTGTTTTATTAATGAGTATAATAATGAAAGTGCAGGTTGCTGAGTAGAAGCAATGGGTGTTTTTATTTAAAGCATAGCAGGCATCGTATAATGCCAATGAATGCATTATTGTCACTGTAGGCATGGCTGGTCTGAACCTGCCTCTGATTGGGTTATTCCAAATAGGCCCAAGCACTTCATAAAAATGTCTTTGTCAGCCTAGTTTTCCTTCCAAACCTATTCATCTCTGTCAGTTTTTAATATTAGTACCAGGCTCTTGGCTATAGTCCATTAGTACTGTACTTAATTGCTCATGTTACAGATGATTACCAATATAAAAAGCATTAATGTTTTCCCATCATGGGGCTGTTGCTCTGTGCATGACTCGGACCGTACAGAGCTTATGAGTTGTTGTTTTGGTCATTACTTTCTTCATTTGTGCTCCTTTAATGCACTTACCTTGCATGATCACAGAAAGCTAGAGGCGTGTGTGGTTGGTATTAGCTGATTCAGCCTGAACCTTTCCTGTGAAACTCTTACAGCCCTTGTCAGTACCCTACATCTCTCTCTCTTATCAAGAAACCCCCAGAAACGGCTACTTTTCTGCGAAGCACTCTTCTCCATGCTGCTTTCCCCTAATAATGCAGATGTGGTTTTCACATGCAGCATTTGAGGTTTCTTTCGCTTTTACACAAAACACATGATCGGCAGCTTTAATTTTCCGATGTGAACGATAAGCTGTGTGTCTGCAGTGCTGATGACATTGTTAGGGATTTTTCATAAATATTATACTACCACCCAAAAAAAACCAAAAACCCAAACCCAAAAGAAGCCAAACAACCCAACCTGCTACTTTGCAAGGTATATCAAGTTCCCAATAAAATGCATTGAACAAAACAAAAATATGAGCAGTTGCCTGTTGGGGCATTTTTCTGCCTCCAGGTCTGTCTGTGATTCATCTTGGTTTCCTTCAAAGCAAGCCTTGTGCACGAGCTACACACGAACACGCACTGGCCAGGGAATTGTGGTGTACAACAGCGTGCAGTAACACTCCTCAGCTTCTTTGGTGGACAGACATGTTGGTGTTCAAAGGTGTTGTGGCAGGCAGCTGGACAGTCCCATAGAGCAGTAGCCCTCCTGACCTCTTCGGGTGCTGCAGGGACCCTCGTTCCCTTGAAGTCTTCAGCAGGGATGGACCCAGAGCATCCATGGGCCATGTCCTGCTCTTCAGCGGTGTATGTCGTATCCTGGCCCTCATGAGTCACTAGCACCTTGAAAACTGTCTGTCTGGTCAAACCCAGCTGGAGAGGGGTTTATTAGGCTTCGTGCTCTCATCAGATTCAGGCAGCTGAGTGGGAAAGTGTTCTAAAGAGCCACAACCACCTGGGACTTGATGAGGACCAGATAGGTGAGGTGGGTCCCCAGAGCAGGTCATGGTTCTTTACAATCCAGCAGGGTGGCTGTGCCCGCGCTTTGGACACACCTGCAGAGAGTTTTATTCTGGCTGTGAGTGTGGCCCCCGGACACATGTGGGACACCCTGCACATCTGTCCCTTGCCAAGGGACTGAACCCCAGGAGACATAGTGTCTTGTACAGTTCAGAACCCATTCTGCCATTTTTTTTCTAAATAGCTCACATAAATATTATATATTATCAGAAACACAAGGCAGGTCAAAATAAGTCCCTTACATGGTTTCCCTTTAACAGCCGTAAAGTCTCTCTACCCCAAGGACATTGTGCAGTAATTCAATATGCAACAGAGCCCTTCGTTCCATGCAAATGCTGTTTGGTTTTGTCAAAGCATTTGGATAACTTTGGTAACGTGTAAGCATTTCAGTGGAGTTTTGTAGGAAATAGCAGCCAAGCTTTTAGAGGGAACAAAAAATATGAGGCTCATATAGCATCTACATGAAAATGCTTATGGTTATCTTTTAATACACATTGTAATTAATAGAAGGTTTGATTTACACTGTTAAGTGTGAAAACATCCTCAGGCAAAAATTAATCAAATGTTATGTCATGCTGTAAACTACAGCTAGCTCTTTGTTTGACCCAAAAAAACTTGCCAAGCAGCAGTTTTTTCTTGTTGTACTAACTTAGTTGTTTTATTTTTGTCTTCACCCCACTTTCCTGCCCCCCTCCCACCTCAGCTAGTCCCAGACTCCCAGAAAACTTCGCAAGTTGCAAATTGTCTCAATAGTTTTCCATCAAGGACAAATTTAAGCCTGAAGATAGATGAGGTGTCTCAGTTCTCTCGTTCTTTTCCTGGGTTTTTGGTTTGTTTTTTTTTCTTTTTGATAAATAACAAGAGGTTTCTACTTATGATTTTCTGCCCTCAGGGCTCTATCATTAAGATTAAATAACTGTACTCTCAAGCATACCACTGAACAAACATCTTTTCAATTATGCGAGTAACAGATGCTTTAACAAAGGAACTATTGAAAATTCAGAAGGCTTTCCCCCTCCCCAAAATTTAAAAAGTATCAGATGACAGAGGAATGTAATTGTTTACCATTAAAACAGCTCCTTAGCTGTCCATTCAAAACATCTGAGAACACAGTTTTTTTCAAAATTTCTGGGGTTTCAGCCTCGGAGACTTACTGGCCAGCACTGGAGTCAGCAGGAGTCCTTGGGTGTAAGAGTGCTGGACAGTTGGGCACTGCCTTCCAGTGCGCAGAAACAGATGATCTCTCTCCTTATGGGGGGGTATTATTTTCCCAGCGACATCCTTCTTTCCACCCAGGAGTTTGTCCCAGCAGAACTGGGGGATGATGTGTGCTAGCCAGTGCTCCTGGATGGGTTGTCACCCAAGCAGAGGGGAACTTCCAAGGCATGCCTGCCGTACACATGTGTGTCAATGCTTACTGGGCGCAGAGGCTGTGCCGCGTGCCCCATGCTCTGGGGGTCCTGGCACTCCTAGCAGCGAAGCTGAGTGCTCATGGTTGGTCAAAATCAGGTAGCATGTCCCTCATGGTAACCTCATTTCTTGACATCCAGGAGCAGGGACAGGCTGTGCACAAGGGGCTAAGTCCCTATTCCTTGCTGGGAGCTGAGTTGCCTCAGGAGGGTGCTGCATGATGGGAGATGTGCCATTCTGTTTTGCAGGAGCAGCACTAGTGACGGAGAGTCAGATCTTTCCTCTCAGATTCCCCAGGTCTTCTGGGAATCTCCACCTTGTACTTTACTGCAGGACTTTGCTAACATGGCAGGGATTGCCTCTAGTTTGTTCAACTTTGTGCAATGGAGATGTGGCTCAGAGCTCTTGGGGGGGTCAGCAGGATTTTGGAGTCCCTCCAGGAGACCTGCACCCCACAGGCACTGCAAAATGGCATCTGTAAGCTTCTCCTGAGCATTGGGACCAAAGCATTGCAGGGACTATATGGACCTACCGAGCCAAACGTATGTCTGCCTTTAGATGCAGAAGTGGCAATTGTGGCCAAAACAGAGGCTTGTAGCAATTTTGGTAGAGTGACCTGGGGAAGCTGCTCTGTCCCTGTCACCCTTCCTTTGAATATTTACCCATGCAGTAAATCTGCACTGAAGGCAAAAGACTGGGGTTGTTCATCCCCCCCTGCTGAGCCATAGGACTGTGAGTGCCTGAGCTTCCCTCGCCTGGCTGTGCAGCTAAATCAACAGCTGTGTTTGTAATGTCACTAATTTCCAGTTTACTTAAAACAAAGTGTCTTTGAATTCTCTTACAGCAGTGCAGTTCCCACCTTTCAGCAGTGAGCCATTCTCATTACCCACCAGCACTCCCAGTGGGCTGTGAGGAAAGTTGTTGATGAAAGGATGAAAGAGCCATTTCTTTAAGGAAGGAAAGTTCTTTGGGAAGAAAATTGAACTCAAACATATTTTGTCTTTGCTGATAAAATACATGCCAGTTTTGTACTTCAGACAAATGCAAATAAACCTATTGCTATTGTGTTCTGCACAAAAGCATGCAAGGCTTGCTTTCGTAACCCCTGGGTTGTACAACGCAGTCTGGGGAAATCAGGCTTGAGGAACACGCTGCTTGATTTCCTCGATGTATTTTATATTCCCATTTTGGAAAACAGGCTGAGACCTTAGAGTTTGGGTTATTCCTCTCCTGTCTTCTTTGCTGGGAATTTGTCACTGGTGCTCAGGAGAGCTGCCTCCTGCTCCTGGCCATCCCCACCAGCTGATTGCTGTTGAAGGTGCTTGTTTCCCATGCTTACACTGACAGCATTGCTCCAAGATTTATCCCTTTTGAAGATCATCAGGGTAAAAGAGACAAGACTTCTCTTGGAATCAGAGCTCAGGCCTTCTTGCTGGTCCCTTAAAGCAACTGAATGTTTTGCCACTGAGTTTCTAGAGAACAAGAGTTAGGTTTCTCTCACTGAGGTTATCGATAGGGGCCCCTTTGCACTGTGCAGGTTGTCGCTGGAGCTGCCTCGGCTTGGCGACTGCTTGCCCCAGCCCTGTGCTCAGACCCTCTGGCTGTGGGGGGTGCGGGCAGCCCTGCACGGCTGCTGTGAGGACCTACTGAACCAAACGGTTGCCCTGTGAAACCAGGCAGACCAGCCGTCTCGCCCCCCACCTCCGGCAGTGCCTTCAGAGTAAGGGGCAAGAGCCACTGTGGCATAATGTGCCCAGGAGGGAAGTGTTTTCCACACTCCTACCGGTAAAGAGATATATTGCCTGTCCTTTTCAGTGGTTTTGAAATTGTAAGAGCTTAATGTTCTCATGATTTACATTAGCATTTAATCCTTGCGTAATCTCGTTAATCCATTGGTCCCAAGATATCCACTGGCAGTGAGTTCCATGGGTTAACTGGTTGCTGTATTCATTTGGTGGAGCATATTTAAATCTTTTTCCATTCCCATTGCCATCAGCCTCCGTAACCTCCTGGCCAAGCATGGGAATGGGCAGCATCTCCCAAGGAATGGGCTTCAGTATTTTAAATCCTTCCAAGATTATCCTTGTGGCTGAGAGGCTACATTGCGCGCTGTTTTGCGTTGGATTTGGAGCCCTTGAGAAAGCAAGATGATGTCAATGGGAGACGTGCTGGAATATTTTATTCTGCCAGAAAGAAAACAAAAATAAACACTGAAACAAGTGATATAAAAATATTGAGGGGGTTGTCCTTCCCTCCTTCACCCTGTGTGTCCTGGGCATATGGTTCCTCCCCAGCCCGTGAGCCCCGTCATGTCCATACACAGTGGGGAGAATTAAAGAGGAAACTGGCAGCCTTAACATTTAATTTCCTTCCTCTTTCTGGGCTGGTCAGATCCTTTGCATTATTGTAACTACTTTTTTTATCATGTCTATAAATAGATGTGCTCTCATGTGTCCCATGAAACAGAGTCGGGCCAAAAAAGTCATTCATTCTGCATAATCAATACATGAAAATTTAGTGGTTGCTGGCCCAGATGAGATCTTGTATTGTTAGTTCTGTAGCTGGGAAAAAAATGTTGACTAATAAAGATGAAGAGCTTTTTTTTCCTTTTATGAAATGCTAATGATGAAGACATGTTTGATATACTGTGAAATACATTTCTCTAATGTGAAGTTTCTGCTTTTTGTTAGGAAAGAGATTCAGTCCCTGGAGGATTTTAGAATTTGTAAATATAAAATTATCTGCTTCAGTGTTTTTTAAAAAAAAGGTTGGCAGAAAGCCAGATTACTTACATTACTGTAATAGATTTGCTGACCTCTGACATCTGCTGCAGAGAAGTACATTGAATTTTTCATAATATCAGATGATGCAGATCTAAAAACTCAGTACACTCTGCACCATTATTTAATTCAGGACTTAGTAAAGCAAAATCTTTTTTTGAGTAGCAGTTTATACGTGATTAAACTTAATATTGCCGATTGTAATAAATCAGGATTAGTATAGTAGTGATTTGTTAATCTAACTTGTATTGATTTTAAGTTGTCTTTATTTAAAAAAAAATAAAAAAAAAAAAGAAGACTGGCTTTTCACAGTGACTTAATTTAATAATAAGCCCTGTGATAGCAAAGACTCCCCTACTGTTTCTGCTCTTGGCTGGAAAATGTTATTCTTGTATTATTCCAGGGGAAAAAAAAAAAAAAAAACTCATGCTGCTAAAAATCTGCTGCCTGTGGAAAGATTTTTTAATACACTAGTGCTTACATATTCTATTTATGTTAATTGACTTATAAATAATACATTTTATTAATCTTAATATTGGAATCTTGATCATGATAAAGACCCTTTTATTTGCTCTCCTCGCAGGCTTTACAAGTAAATATTCTTTAGACCACAAAATATTCCCCCTCTTTTCCTTTTTTATGAATACTTCGATACTTCCCCCCCACTGTGAAATACAGCCACAGTTCAAAGCGACTGAAAATAATGTTGTTGTTGTTTCCAAAGTGTGATACATTCGAGATGCCTGGCTCCGGTTTTTTGGACATCGTCTTTACCTCTTCTTGCGCAAAGATTGATTAAATCTTACCTGCGCTGCAAATATTTGACCAAAAAAAAAAAATCTCTCATGCTGGTCTCAGACATGTCACATTCTGCTAAACTATTTGGCTAACAGCAGATCGCATTCTTCCGGTGTTGGGCAATATTGACCTTAAATTGGCTAAGCCGGCTGCTTTCATGGCATGCGAGCCGGCTGCTTACATGTTCCGAGAGCTGTATTAGCTTTATTACTGCTGCACTATAAAAACTTCTAATAATCAAATGATAAGATCATATCCTGTGGGTAATTGTGTTGTACCATGACAGGATAACTGAAAAAACATTCAGTGAAAATTGCAACCAACGGAAATCTCTACATGAAGCGGCAATTGTTGGTGTTGCTTGACTCGGCGCTGCTCCCCGGGGTCTCGCAGCCTGCGCTCCTGCCCGGCTCGCCTCCAGCTGCCCCCCTGCAGCCCCCAAAAGCCACCTCGGCAGCAGCAGGCAACGGCAGCCTGCCGGCCCTCGTTCCAAATGAGGAGGGGAAAATCCTAGAACAAGCCATCCTTGTGTTTTGATTCAGTTTTACCTTAGTCATGCCGCCTCCCCGATACACGAAACATTTAATTCCAGATTTCCTGCCGCTGGCTCCGGGCCTTTGACTGGCTATGTGAAATGTATTTTTACTGCTGTCGGCCTGCCAACTGCTGAGCTCAGTGAAAAATAACTAAAATGAAAACCTTGTACTCCCACATGAACCCTTAAGATCAGAAAAGGAAATTTAAGCCACAGTTACTAATTAGCACCAAAGCTAATGAGTTCTGGTGAGGTGCAGCAGGGGGAGGAGGAGTTTGTGTCCCGCGTTACCCTACAAGGCTCGCCGGAGAGCACGCGAGCGGTGATTAATCGTGTTGGCCCGGGTCTTGCTCCCATCCCGGCTGCAGCCACGGGGTTAATCACGCGGCGTCTTTCACGGGAAGGGCCGCTCGTGGGCCAGGAGCGTCCCCATCTCCCGTGGGGGCGCAGGACAGCATCTGAAACCTTTACGGATGGAATATGTAGATTTTTTTAACGGGCGACGCGTTCCCATGGAAACAAAACAAAGTCAAACACTCCCCTCGCACTGCTAACAATTATCGTAATAAAATGTGTTTTTATTAAAAGCGATTTTAAATATTTAACACATGGCAGAGCGGCCTCAGTGTTGCCCTATGTGAAACCCAACCTTGCCTCTAGTGAAGACCAAAGTGCTTTGTGCAGCACAGGGAGGAATTCGGTGTTTTCACCAATATTTGCGTTTTGCGAATGAAATGTAGCAGCCTCAAGTATGAACAAGATTATTTTTTTCTAATTCTGCTTAGTTATGCTTTTTGTTATATAAACATTAACTGTAATATTACAGTGGGAAGCAGGTATTTGGCAACTACGTATTATTTTGCTAAGTTTGCATAGAGGGAGCAGTTTCCAGTTTTAGCAGCTGTAACATGTTTAAACTCAGTTTGTAATGGGATCTGAAGATGAATATTCCCTGTGGGCTCCGCTTAGCTTCATTACTGGAGCCCTGCCAAATTCAGGGCTAGAAAGTATTATTCACGCCTCTTTGCACATACCATGTCAGAGCATGCTCAGTTAATGAATTTTGTTTCTAATATAGCATAAATTAGGTTTATATTTTAACATAATTTATGTTGTATTTTATTAAAATGTAAAATATTATGATCACGAGCAATCTAATTTCTGCTCTCTTAAGCCCAAACTGTGTTTGAACATCTAAGTATGTAAATCAAAATTGCATGCTTAGAAACTGATTCTAGGATAACAAACGAATATCTGAACCAAAGAGGTTTCTGCCTTGGAGTCTTAGATTAAAGATAATTAAGGATCCTGGTATTTGAACAGATTTATGTTGTTTATAAGCAAAGTACATTTTCTTCATAGAGTCAACTTGTCTTTTTTTTTTTTTAAGTAAATTATGTTTGCTGTATTAAAGTTCATATTTTTAAAGTCTGAGTCTCGTATTAATCCCACAGTGAGTCATTAATCATACCAAATGCATTATAAAAACTTTAATCACTGAAGTTGAAACTGAGATCGTAACGCAATCCATCCCTTTTAATTATATCAGTTATTTTTCCTTTCAGATCAAGAATTGCAAAGGGAAAATAGATGGATTAAAACTCTGTGCGCTTGATGCTTTCGGGGGAGGCTATTTTTTGTTTGTGTTTCTTGCTTGCTTTTTAAAAGCGATTTCATGCACTTTGTGGAGGACACTTCCACACTGAGAAACTCCTTCACTTTTATCTCTTTTCCCCTCTCCTTCTTCCTTAAAAGAGACTCACTGGTGAAGGCAGGGAGTGCGGTGACTGTCATTGAATGGGTGCGTTGCAAGGGCGGCGGTGGGCTGGTGCTGATGGCAGCGTGCGTGGGGCTGTGCCCACCGCTGCAGGTTTCCTGCAACCCTACTCTCTCGTCTTCTGCCAGGTTCCTGGCACTCACCCTTGCACCCAGGGGAACCACCAGCCTGGAAACTGTGTAGCTGTTATCAAGTTGGCTGTGGCTTTGTAGGTGTTTTCCTGGGGTTTGCTGCGTGCTTTTAAGAGTAGGGAGGGAAAATAAAAATAAATGGTGGATTTATTTTTTTTTTTTTAAATCAGTCTGAAACATGGTGGCTCGTATTCTCATCTGGTACAAATTGATGTAGCCGCACAAACCACTGCAGTGTTACTGACAACTGATCCACACCAACTCCAACTCTACTGAATTTATGCCGCGTGATAATCTTGCCAAATAAATTGATTTATCATACTTGGATTTATAGATGTAGAGTTTACACTGTCGCTTTTATGGCATGGAAGAAAATGGATTTATTAAGTAAACTGCTCATAGTAGATACATTTTGTTCTTTGCTAGAATGGGAAAACCTGATCAATTATTTGTTCCTTAATCCCCTAGATTAATCCTGCCATATGAAAGATTTATTAAAGGAGAGGAAGATAAGCCACTGCCTCCAGTAAAACCTCGAAAACAGGATAACAGTTCCCAGGAGGGTGAAGTGAAAACAAAAGTGTCTGGAACAAAACGCATCAAAAATGAAAACCAAAAGAACAAGAAGGAAAAAGATAATGCACAGAAACCCCAAGATGCATCTGAGGTTCGTTGCTTTCCTGCTTTTCAACTTTTCAATTAAAAATGTACAGCTTTAATCAGGTGAAATCCAATGATAAAATACATAGTGGAGAATTCCAAACAGTTGGCCTCTGAGTTTGCTTGGCAATGGAAATTTAGTTGTTGCGGTACTATCTGTGTTGGGATTTTGCTGGGCTATAAATGGTTAGCTCCATACTGCATAGCAGTGATGGCAGAAGACCAAGCACTGGATGTAACAAGTACCATTTCTGCTCATTGTATTATACAGTGATCACCACTAAAAGATCAGCAGCTGCCAAAAGGAAACCACACAACTACCACAGTTATTTCCTAATCTAAGTATAGGGTGCAGGAACCTCTAATACTGTTGATAATACTGTGGTAACTGTTGGACGCAGCTGATTTTTATAATGGTAACCTCTGGATCAGCCCTTCTGTGCTCACAGATGTACGCACATCTGTCAAAAAACATATCAGTCCCCAGGATTTTTATTGTGTTATGCTAGATTTCTCTTTGGACCAAAAGGTCAGATTTTGAGGGAACCACCTTCCAAGCCCTGAGACCAACTTTCCTCTCACATGCCACAGATGATTTTCAGCTGAGATAGATAGGTTCCTGTTCTGTCACTGCTTCACATGGACGGGCCCTGTTTTCCACATAAAGCCACGTTACTGCAGACATAGGACAGCCCTCATGGAAGAGATTTTATGTTCACAGCCCGGGGTAAGATAGATCAGTAGAATTCATATTTGTCTGCAAATAAGGGTAAATTTCACGTGTTGCTAAGTGGTATAAAATCACTGGGGTTTTTGCTCTGGTGTTACTTTAGCACTTTCTTTTGCACATCCTGCCCACTCTCTCCTGTGCCCTGCTTGCACGCTGTGTGAACGAGGCGGTGAAGCTCCTCACACATAACCCCTACACAAGGCATTGCTTTTCCTGTCTCAGTCTGCCAGATCACAGCAGCCTTCAAGGCGTTGCAGTGAAAGTAAGTATTTAAAGAAAATTGAAACACATGACGTGCCCGGCAGACTGTGGCTGCTCCTTTGACTTCGTTGCCATCTGGTAGGTGCCTAAGTCCTGTTTCTAAACCAGTTTGGAAATTGGTATTGAGTCAGCTACCAACAGTCCTTCTCCTCATTGTTTAAAAAAAAACAATGCAGCACCAGTAAACTCTTGAGACTTTGCGTGCCCAGTTTTGAGAACAGAAAATTTTTATTTTCATGTCCCACTACCTCTTTAAGTTGTGCTTATAAGGACAATTTCATTGTCCGTCCAAAACAGAATCTGTTTTTTAAATTGCCTTGATCAGCAGTACTCTTAATATCTAAAGTAAGAGGTTTCTTGTGTTCTCTTGCACTGTAATTTTAAAGCAGGGAGCCCTGTTGGGGGAACACCCCTCCGCTTCTGATGAAAAATGCATAGAGAGGAGGGTGCGCACAAACCTGCTTCAGTCGCTGGAAGGTTGCAACACGAATAGCCTAAAGCAAGGAGATGTGAAGGCTTGTACTCTGTTCCCCTGTCATTCCTTCGTGCCTGGTTATTTATTGAGGGGTCTTGCATCAGCAAAATATGTTACACACTATCCATACTGCCACTGCTAGGCACAGCATAACAAGTCAGCAACAGAGCATCAGCCTTAACTTTGAATTTCCTTGCTTTTGTTGTTCCCTATCTCAAACTTCCTGCTGCTTAAACTGCAGTTATTTTTGTGTGGTTTGCAGGAAGAGTTCTTAAGCTGCGCTTATCGGAAATGTAGGGAGCCTAGACGAGACAATAAAAATATACAATTACGGCAGTTTCCTATTGTAAAATGGTACCTTTTATAGCTGAATTAATGTCTCCTCCCTGACTGGGATGGAAGACGTGTCCTGCTCCTCTTTAATCAGGGTGGTCGATTAAGGACCTCAGCCTTCGTGAAGGTCACTGTATGGGTAGGTGGTCACACAAAGCCCGAGCAGTGAAAGGGCCTGCAGGGGTGGATGTCTCCACCTAGAGTGGGTGCAGGGCTGCAGAGCTTACCTGTGCTCAGAGAGGTCTCCGTGCCCAGGATGTGGCCCTTAGCGGGTCAGCAGAAAGGAGACACCCAGCTCCTTTGGGTGGAAAAAAGTCCAAGTCTGCTGGAGCCAGACAGAAGGTTGCATGTCCCTCTCACCCCAGCTCTCCCCCAGCTGGAGCCCTGTGCCAGGCTTGACCTTTGCCTTCAGTCCTCATCCAGGCACAGCAGTGGTGGTGTGTTGCTCCCATGTAGATGTGTAGGCATGGCCCCAGCCAAGCCACTCCTTAAACCATTTCTGCATGTGGCCTAGAAGCTGGTTGTGATCTGTAAAAGCGTAATCAAGCTACAAATGCACAGTCCTCTCAATTGCATGTTCAACTCATAGGCCATAAGAGGTATGTAGGAAGAGAATGTAAGTTTAATTTACTAGGGTTGCATTTGCTTTGAGCTCTTCACTGTTTTCCTGCCATCACAATGACATTGTCAATGTAACGAGGTACCAGACAAAATGCTATTAGCCTTAGACTGCACATTTCCTCACAATAGCTGAAACTTCAATCAAAGCGTTGCTTAACAGAAACATAGTGCAGAATGTACAATTACTAAATATGATTTCTCCTTTTTTTCTCTTCCTTGATTTGCTCATCTGTCTGGTATTTTCCTGTAATTTTATAAGCTCAAGAGACTAGCGATGGTACTTTGTAAAGGACCTAATGATGGTATTTGGCTGCAAAAGGCAGCTATGAGTTTAAAAAGAAGTTAGGATGACTAACAGACACTGTAACTAATAGGCCAACCAAACAGACAGGAATATTTAAAAGCAGCTGTGAAGAAATAAATCTCTGAGAGGGTTAGGCTCGTTAGGGCCTTCTCCGATCCCCCACTCCTATGACAGACCATAAAGCAGCGTTTAGATAATAACTTTCTCAATCCGTCTTATCTTTACACGAAGAAAGAAAGAAAACAATAATAATAAAGGACTCACACAATGCTGCTGTTTTATGACTGTCTTCTACCACGACATGTCAGAGGAGACTGACAGCAGTTTTGAAAAGGGCTGTCAGTCAGCTGGATCGCAGATGGGACGCTCTGGTGACCTCTGCGGGTCACAGTTCAGCCAGCTACATAATGGGATGAATAGTGTGAATTGTGCACACAAGCTTTATTAATGGGGGAGCAGAAAGAGCTGCGGTCCCATTGACGATAACATATAAAAGCCATGTTTGTAATAGCGGGCACACACACTTACTGAATGTTGACAACTTCATTTTAATCCGTTAATAAAAAAATGTGTGTCCTAGTTAAGCTGTGGCAGTGATTTGCTGCCTACAATAGGGATTCCTAGTATGCCATTTCTATCATTTTCACACTTTAATGCAAAACTGGGTGTGAATGATCTCCTCTGTGATCACTGAATTTTAAGATAGCTACGCTGGAGAGACTATGTAAGAAAAAACATGGGAATCGTGTCATTTTTGTAGGTGAAGTTGGCTAGCGGGAGAGATTTCTATAGCCTTACCATTTGTGTTATGAAATCTGCTCTCCTGCATTTGCCTAATTAATTTTTTAAAAGTATAACCTCAGCATTTAGCTGTCTGGTCAAGCCACCGGTGCCTCTTGTCAGGTTACAAACATCTGTTGTTTTGAGGTGCCTTATTGTGACCCTGGCAGGGATGGTGCATTTCTTAATTTTTCCAGGAGGTACATCTCTCTGTTTGAGTCCGATATCTGGCGTTAGAGCCTTCACATTCCTGCAAGGTGACTGACAGGTACTTCTTTAAAAGTAGCCAACGGTGTACTGTGTATAATCTTATGAACAGTCTGCCAAAATGCACGGCGTTCTTATTACTGTCTGTTGAATCGTTTCATTAGGTTTCATCAGAACAAGAGAAGGATCAAGAATCCGCAGACCAGAAAAATTTCCCTGAACGCGCTACAGTGGGGGAGATGAAACAACCCGTGCAAGGCCCTCCATCTCTTTTACCAGAGACAGCTCGGCCACTGCCTCTGGAAAAGGCAGACCTGTCAGAAAACAGCACGAACAGTGAGAAAGCCAAGGAGGAGGTTCAGCACTCGTCCTCTTTCTCAAGTGTATCCATGTCACCAGAAGAAGACACCATGCTGGATGCCACCATCACAAAACAATTACACCCGCCAGCAGATGCCCTGGAAGAAACAAAGCCTGAACAAAGACTGCATAAAGCTTTTCCTGACAGCCTAGAAAGCGAACCTCCAGAAATGCCCTTCACAGCTTTCCCAGTCCAACTGACCACTCAGAGTGACATGGAAGATGACAAATTGCCAGAGATGGCCGATTACATCGCAAACTGCACAGTGAAAGTGGACCAGCTGGGAAATGAAGATATCCACAACGCACTAAAGCAAACGCCCAAAGTACTGGTGGTCCAGAACTTCGACATGTTCAAGGAAAAGGAGCTGCCGGGGTCCATGAACGATGACTCCACTTTCGGTTACACACCGCTGCTCTACTCAAAGGGTAATCCAGGCATCATGTCACCCCTGGCAAAGAAAAAGCTGCTGTCACAGGTCAGTGGGGCAGCCCTGTCGTGTAGCTATCCTTATGGTTCTCCTCCACCTTTGATTAGCAAAAAGAAACTGAACAGCAGAGATGAACTGTCCTCAAGCATATCACAAGGTCCACACGCCCCTAATTCTGATCCTGTAGCAATTAATAGGCCCTCAGTCATACAACATGTACAGAGTTTTAAGACCAAGGAAGAAAGGAAGTCAATTAATGACGTTTTTAAACATGACATGCTAAGTAAACCGGATCCTCAGCGCTGTGATTTTTCAAAACATCACCTCAGTTCTCTTGCCGAGTCATACGTACCGAAGACAGATATCCAGGACTGCAAAGATAAAATGAGTGAGAAAAGGGCACTGCAGCACTCCCATGTGCCCACTTTCTTGGCAGATTTTTATTCATCACCTCATCTGCACAGCCTTTATAGGCACACAGAACACCACCTTAATAATGAACAGACATCAAAGTACCTCCCCCGGGACATGTTCAGAGAGTCTGAAAATATTTCTACTTTTACTCAACACAAACACCACGAAAAACTAAATTTAAATTATCGCCCATCTTTGCATCAGCAAGAAAAAAAGGCAGCAGTGGAGGCCTCTTCAGATGATCAGCCAACAGATTTGAGTCTTCCAAAGAGCATACACAAACAGACTGCAAAGGCTCTGGGCTCCAGCCTCCCTCATTCATCCATGGCCCAGCAAGAAGGCAAAGGTATCTCCCCGTTCCAGGCTGCGAGCAGCCAGGTGGTGAGCCTAAACTGTAACCCCAAAGCTTGCCGCGTGTCCCCCATGGCCATGACAGCCCCGAAAAAACACAGCGAGTTGCTCCACAGGTCTGGGAAGCAGCAGGCCCAGAGGCTGGAGAATCTGAGGAAGATGGAGGGGATGGTGCATCCTATCATCAGCCGCAGAACGAGCCCACAAAATGTGGGGGCTGCCCGGCCTTTGAAACGAAGCCTGGAGGATTTGGACAAAGTCATTTCTGAAAAAAAAATCCGAGCTGTCTCTCCTCTGCACTTACCAAAGGAGACCCCAGCGAAAGACAAGGTTCCCGACCCAGAGGGGGAAGGCAGCAAGTCGGTGCATGGCCTCCATTCTGGCAGCATGCTGGAAAGCCACAAATTTCCCCTTTCAGCCCCCATTTTCCCAGGCTTGTATCCGGGAAGCCTGTGCACAGGGCTGAACAGTCGCCTCCCGCCCGGGTATTCTCATCCCCTGCAGTACTTGAAAAATCAGACCGTGCTCTCCCCACTAATGCAGCCTTTGGCTCTTCACTCCTTCATGGTGCAGAGACAATTCCTCACGTCCCCTGCAAACTCTCAGCAACTGTACAGACACTTAGCTGCAGCAACACCTGTGGGAAGTTCCTATGGTGACCTTTTGCATAACAGCATTTATCCTTTAGCTGCTATAAACCCTCAAGCCGCGTTCCCACCTTCCCAGCTATCCTCTGTACATCCCAGTACAAAACTGTAAACCCCCTTGCTCACAAAAAAAAAGGTCTGAGGAGAAAAGTTAAGTTAGCGACATTCCTCCCTCTGTGACAATGTCTCGCAGATTTAGCGATCTGTATTTTTGTCAACCAGGATGCAGTCGTATCCCGCCTAGAGGAGCGCTTCAGAGTTTGATGGAGACAGGACTGCTTCTTTAATTCTGGCTCCCACGTCAGCCCCCTCACCCCTTATCCCTGCACCACAAAAAAGAAAACCAAACAAAAACAAAAACAAAACAAACAAACAAAAAAAAAACCACAAAAAAAAAAAAGGAAAGAAAAAATCATTGGATTTTGCATATGTGTTTTCTGAAAGGACTTGTCTATGGTGAGAGCAAATGTTCAAAGGGAGCCGTGGAAATGCAGGCCCAGTCCTGAGCTCACTGAAATCCCAGGTGAGGGCTGTGTTTGCCTTTCGCTGAGCCAAGGACCAGAGGCCGTGCATTGTTGCAAATAAGTCAAGGACTCGAGTTGAACCTGGAAAGGAGAGGCGGGCCGAGAATCCGTACAATCAGTGGATGTGCTTTTTTGGGTAACTTTTCCTGACTTTTAACGATTCAATCAATGCAATGTATAGTAAAACGGCAATAGATTTTTCATTTTAACACTATTAGAACAGAAGGGTAAACACTGTTTAATTTGACTGTACATATCCACTTCGTAAACTACCAGTGTCACATTTGGTCACAATAATTTATATAGTTTTGTTTGTCCAGTATATTCTGTGCTCTTTATGTTTGGTTTTTTGGTGTTTTTTTTTTGTTTGGGGTTTCTTTTTTTTAAATTAAACAGTATCATTTTATCTGCAACTTTTTTTAAAGGCTGTGGCTGTCCTGATTTTATTTTTTTTTATGTGTTTGTAATTTTTCCAGTTTCTTTATACTTTTGAGCAGCGTTTTTGTTTTGGTTTTGTGGTAACGTTTACTGTTTACAAACTGAAGCAACTGGTTCAGATTAATCTTAATGGTTATAAACATACTGTAGGTGATGTTATGGTGCAAGGATGCAAACAAGGCTCCTTTCCCCACGGTCCGCCCCTGCGAGGTGCTGAGCACCTCTTGCCCTCCTGTTGTTGCGATGGCTCCTAAGCAGCTTCTCCCCTCCCACCAAGCTTTGCTTTCCTGTATCGTGGTCCGTGAATTTGTCGAGCATTGTACTTAACCTCACCTAGGCTGTGAAACCCTCCTGCCTACCAGAGAAACAGTCTAGAAACCAAAACCTCCCTGGCACAAGCTGGTGGATGACAAAGGAGTCCAGAAAATGGATTTGTGGGTTGCAAGAATGTCGAGGATTTCAGAAATTAGGACAGGAGTCAGTGTTGATTTGGATCAGAGGCTTATGGGTCCTGTGCCTCACAAGCAGACTGGGCTCGGTAGGATGGGTAGGGGGTTGCGTGCAGTGGTCGGGATGGTCCTTCCACACCCCCACAGGGATCTCAACGTCTCCCTGGGCATCCTTTCACAGAGAGGAAAAGCCCAGGTGTGGAGGGGCTGGATTTTCCTAACAAAAGAGCTTCCCTATGGATGTATATTCACTTTGCAGGACATCACCATCACGCAACTGAGCATAGACATCGATAAAGTGAAGTGTGACCTGGAAGCTTTTTACAATGTGAAAATTGGTTGTGATTCAAACCATCTCAGTTACTGTTCGAAGACAGTGTAATCAATATGAAAAGAAAAATGGAAACTACTAAGAAACACTTTGCATGCTAGGCATGTCATTAAATTTTCCCGTGATATGAAGCCAAATACAATATATAATGTATCATACTTAATATCCAAAGGTGGAAACCAGAATAATATACTCGTCTACTGTTAAAGATCCAGCTTCTTCAATTAAATACTTTATATTCCTGTGGTAAAACTATATTTAATTGATTGATAAACAGACTAGTAGAACTTAGAACATGGATGTGCCAGTGCAGAGCATCCTGCTGCTCCACAAATCATAGAGGAAACAGAACCGCAGGCTCATCCGGGCAGAGGCCGCAGTGTGGAGGACATCTCTAGTAAAGTTGCACTAGTTCTGAATCACGTGAGAATCAGGGGTTTGGGGATGGGGGGGAAGAGGGGAGGGGGTAGGGGAGAGAATTTAAAAATCTACAGCAAATGCAAACAGAAGCTTGTCGTGTGTTTGGCAAAGCAAACGCTTCTCTTCCTTCTTTTGATTAAGTTGTGTGTCCTGGAGTTGTGCATTTGTTTACGCAAAGTGTCCGATTTCCCTTTTGGAGTCCCGTTGGAGTTTGATTGTAGGCTTTTTGGAGCTGTGCTGAGGCGGCGCGGGGCTGGGGGACCAGGAGAGGGGAGGACGGCTCCTCGCTTGCCCCAC
Source organism: Ibycter americanus (assembly GCA_035590275.1). Lineage (NCBI taxonomy): Eukaryota > Metazoa > Chordata > Aves > Falconiformes > Falconidae > Ibycter > Ibycter americanus. The sequence goes on along the minus strand of JAVJGI010000065.1, from coordinate 37,344,988 downwards.
GAGGAGACTGGCCGCTGCTGGCTGGGGAAGCTCATGATATACTGTGCAGAACGTCAGGGCGAATGAAAAGAAATGGTAGCATAAACCCCCAACAGAAGCTGTGCATTATTTGTTTAAAAACTCTTAACAGAAATCTTGGAAATCTTTCAAAAGACTATTGAATTCTTCATTGGCTTAAAAGTATTTTTTTTTTAATGTCTTAAATGGGGCTTTGTTTGCATTGTTTGAGTTCAAGGGGCCTTATTATTGAATGAAATTGCACAAGCCTTTCTTTGTGCAATCAAACCATTGTTATTGGTAGGTTTGTAAAGGAAACAGTGGAATGTAATTGGCAATAGAGTCATAAATTTATTTACCAGGAGCCAGTTCCAAGAAATGTTGCAATTCAAACACACTACGTCCAGGATTCATTAGGGATGCTAAAGGTTGTGAGGAAAAGGCCCGGCAGCAAACCGCTCGCGTGTAGCTTCTGGCCGCACGCTGAGCCAGGCTTCACAAAACGTGTGGGAAGTAGGGGCTGACTCCCAGTAGAGTCTGTACCCCTAGCAAGGCTGGACGGGACCAAGGCAGCGTCTTGCAGCAGGTCTGTCTTGGCTGCGTGCTGCCAGACACAAGAAGTTTGCCGGGTGTGTCGGTGCCTAGGAAGTAGTTTGTCCCAGCTGCAGGGAAGTTGGCTTGGCAGCCCTGGAAGCTGGTGCAGGAGGCCAGTGCTGTGCCTGCCTCTGCCGGCACCTCAGCCCTGTTGGGGGGCCGCGGGGCTGCCCGCTCTGGAGACCACTGCCGGGGTCCCCTCGCTGCTCCCCCGCCTGGTCCCTTCCTTTGTGGCGGTCAGCAAGGTCGCATCTGGTCCAGTTTTGCAGTTGTGATTTTAATGAGCAGTGGGGTGAGGTGGGCGGCATTGGCAGTGCTACCATGAGCGCTTCCTGCGGCGTTTGCTGTACACTTGGTTGATATTTCGCTCGTTCTCTTCCTCCTCCTCCCCTCTCCCCCCAGCCCCACAGTTTTAAATATGTTCTAATAATGGCAGCATAATCTACTAGCTGTTTATACTTTTTTAACTTTCTTTTGTTGTAAATATTGTATACTTTTTGTGATTCAAGTTATGTAGCCTATATGCTCTGTAAGGTGATGATTTGTATATATAAAAATGGCCCAGTAATATTATATAGTTTCCCATTTAAAAGGTTATTGAGTAACCTTTGCGTTAGTTTAAACACTACCAGAAATAAAGCTGAGCCAACTATAAACACTCAATTTTTGTATGTTTTCCAAATTGTACTTATTAATGCTTTTGATACTGTATTATGTGCCAATAGTTTCCCAATCACATAGCAGGCAAAAGATATTTTGTACTTTTTGATCCACTGTAATATTTAATAAAAAATGTTACTATCTGTTCCCTTTTGTGTTTGATTAATAATTCTGTAAACAGCCCTTATCGCAATGGATTACATATTATCCCATCCGACCTTTCAGCCCTCTTATATTGGCTTTTCTAGAGAAAGTATCTCCTCCTGCAAATGATTAGATTAAAGAAATGGAAGTTTGCAATTTCCTAAAGGAGGAAGAGACAAGATCTTCAGTCAGTGCCCCTCTATTTTTGCAGTGTGCTCGCATTAAAGTGTGGCTGTGGTCAGGCTGACTGTAGGAATAGCTTTTGAGGGGATAACATCCATGCTTAGCCAGTGGCTCCAGTAGCAAATTTACTCCATCTGCATCTCAAAGCAGGATTTCTTTCTGCGGCAGGCTGGAGCTGGGAGCTGAAAATTGCCCCCTGTTCTTCCTGGCTCAACCATAAGCAGGATTTTGGAGTCGGATGCTGACCAGTAATTTTGCTGATGACAGTAACAACCACCAAGTAACCTTAATTTGTTCTTTGATGGGTCCAAAAAGCCCCCCTAAACCTGGTGGCCCTTTGAGAAGCCATTATCAGAGCAAGTGCTGTCGGAGTGCTGTTACGTTCCTGGTCTCCGTAAATGAGAAAATTATTTGCTTGTGTGTAGGTCAGGACTGGGTACCGTCCTCGCCCGGCACATCTCAGCAGTGGGCAGGTGAGCCCAGTGGCTAGGGCCACCCAGTAATCCCACGTTGAGACTCCGTTCTGTGGTCCTGGGGGGAGTGTGTGCAGGGAGGCCTTCCCCATCCCTGGGGGTCCCAGGAGCTGAACTCGTGAGTGGTCCCAGGAGCTGCTGCTGCTTTGCGCTTCCACCGTGCACCAGCTGCATGGCTGAGGCTGTTGGCAGCGCTGGCATTTGCTGGCACCCAAGGAGCTTGCTCTTGCTCAGCATCTCCAAGGGCAGCACAAGCCATGGGCCGAGGCTGGGGTGCGGTTATGGTACCCGCTGCTGTCGGCAACGTGGCCCCCAGCCTGCGAGGAAGCATGGCATGGCACGGCACGGCACGGGGAAGGTGTACCCCTCACTGTGCCGTGGCTGGGCAAGCACAGATCAGATTGACATCACCATTAGATGAGGATTCAGACATGTGCTGCAGTTGAGGGAAAATCTCGGAAAAAAAGCATTTCTGGCGTGTGCTGGGAAATAAGGGGAAATACCAGCTCGAGGGAGGAGGTGGCCATTGGGCACACATGAAGCAGCGCAGTGCCGTTGGGTGCCGTGGGGCTGTTGATGCACAGTGTGCCCCGGGAAAGCCGGGGTGACATCTGCCCAGTCCCCGCACACAGCTATGCCAAGCAGCTCCATGCAGACCCCCACCACCTCTCCAGTGGGGATGGTCCAGGAGCAGGTGTGAGGACAGGGCAGGCACCTGTGGTATGGCCCAACCGCACGGCTCCCAGCAAGGTGCTTCCTAAGCCAGTGGGAGCGTCACCGCTGTGCTTAATTGCCCCTGACAAGCTCTCTTCTGATGTTTGAGTCCTTGTTAAGTCATTTGCTTTTCAGAGTGGGCTGTGCCAGGACTTCCACAGTTTCAGTACACACTGTGTATGAGTAGACAGAATAAACCTTCCTCTGGTTTAACCTGCTGCCTGATAATTTCCTTCGACGCTTGTTTATTCTTGTGTTGCGAGAAATGATAACTAATCACGCCATACGTGCTGTCCCCACACCAGCTGTGAAGCTATGGGAGAGGATGGGATCCTCTAGCAAACCTCTTCCCACATCCACTTCTGTCTTTGCCAAGCTGAGGCATTTTATTTTTCTCATGTTGAAAATATTGCCTACCAGTGAACACCTGAAGGATGTGGGGAGGGGGAGATGCAGACACATGGATGCTGGCCTTTGAAGTAGCTGCAGAGGTGGCCAAGGCGTCTTGGTTTCCAGCACCATGCTTGCTTCCTTGCTTTTTTTAGCCCTTCCTAGTCTGCGAATTAACATAAACCAATGCTGATGTTCCTGCTGTGCTGGGGGGTGCCTGTTGGGCTGCCCTCCCCACACCACAGAGCACGGCCAGGAGGAAGACACGCACACACACACACACAGAGCCCCAGGAGCAGCACGCTGGAGCTTTTCACACCCAGACAAAACCTGAGGAGCACTGAGGAGTCACAGCATCCTCCCTTGGCTGGGCTGGGCACATCCCAGCGGGTTTGTCAGGGTCACTTGGGTGTCGGTGCACCTCCATGCACGTGCAAGTGATGGAGCGGAGGAGTCTGTGCTAACGTCACCCCAAGGGCTCCCAGGGGAACACAGCACCTCCTCAGGCTCAGCGGACCCTGCCGTGCGCTGGCGAGGTCTGCAGCAGGTCAGAGCTACACCTGGGAAGAGCTTGTTACCGTATTGGTGACTTGCAACCACTTCTGATTTTGAAAGCGAAACGTGCTGTGGTCTGAGCGAGCACGAGGGATGCTGTGCTGCTGGCTCGCTGCGGCCAAGCAGGTTGTCAGCTTGTCACACCATTGCTTTAATTCAGCTGCCAGCAGTGGGAAATGAACAGTTTTGGGGATCTGAAGCAAAGCGGAGATGCAAAAGGTGGTGGTGCTGACTGCAGTTTAGCTCTGCTGGCTGAGGGCTCTTGGTTCTGCCTCTTGCTGTCTCGCCTTTCTGCCATCACACAGCAGCGCCCCGCGCCGCGCTCCCTGCGGTCACAACCCGCGTGCCAGAAGGCGCGGGAGCGGTGCGGCTGGTTTGCTCTGGGCTCTGGGCCGCGGCAGCCCGCGCACCTGAGGCACGTGCCTCCCCGGGACCTCGCAGGACCTTCGCAAGCCTTTCGCCAGCAGGCAGGGCACGGCAGGCTGGAAGTGGGATGAGGTCCTGGGGCTGGATCCCCCGGCCCTGGATGGATCCCAGGGTGCATGGCTGGCTGCAGATGCTTGGCCAGCATCTCCGAGCAGCCAACCCTAACCCCACGGTGACGCTGATCTGTTGGGAACGGGGCCCTCTCTGCTGCACCAGCAGTGTCTCCAGTCCAGAAATTTTCAGAAATATTTTTTGGAAGGTTTCTGCTGCTGGAAGGAGCAGATCACGCACAGGCATCACCAGTAACCCTCACTGGCACCATACTTGCACTGGAAATGCAGCGCTCACCCACAGGCTTTCCAGGAATATCAGACACTGTCAGCTCTTCCTGGAGCAAGAGAATCCGAGCCCGTGTCTTTAACTTCCCGGGTGTGGGCAGGCTCACAGCTGAGGTGCATCAGAGCATATTGCCTCCGGCTGAAGAGGGACCTGGGGGGACTGCGGGGCCTCGAGGAAAGCAAAAGGAGTGGCCACCAAAGGATCCCCCGTGTCCCTTGGGCGCGCCTGGGCCCGTGCTGCGGGAGGTTTGCGTTGGACCGGCCCGTGTCCCGCCATGGGGGCGGCAGGGGCTGCTTCGGGTCTTCTCCTTTAGCCCTTCCATTTATCCTTTATGGGATTTTAAAAACCCCAAGAAAAAGGAACATTCTGGATGCTAGATGCTCCACCTAGTGTCTCACCTGGGCAGCGAGGCCCGGTGTCCCCGCACGGCCCGGGACGGGGCCCGGCCTGTCCCCGTGGCCGGAGCACCTCCCCCCCTCCCCGGGGACACGCGTCTCCCAGGGGTTCCCGGCAATTGCACCGGGAATTCTGTGGCTGCGGGAAGGCGCGAACGCCGCGCTCGCGAGGCGCGAGAGCACGGAGCGGCGGCGGGAGCCCGCCGGGCAC
>JAVJGI010000065.1:37284256-37338577 GCA_035590275.1 Ibycter americanus | reverse complement strand
TGAGGCGATGCCGTGAGGCTGCACCACACTGTGAGGTGATGCCATGCAGTGAAGTGATGCCATGCCGTGAGGCAGTGCCGTGCCATGAGGCAGTGCCGTGAGGTAATGCCATGCCATGAGGCAGTGCCATGCCGTGAGGTGATGCCATGAGGTGATCCCGTGCCATAAGGTGATGCTGTGAGGTAATGCCATGCTATTAGGTGATGCCATGCTGTGAGGCCGTGCTGTGAGGCAGTGCCACACTGTTAGGCGATGTCATGAGGTGATGCCGTGCTGTGAGATGATGCCATGAGTTAATGTCATGCCATGAAGTAGTGCCATGCTGTTAGGAGATGCCATGCTGTGAGGCGATGCCATGAGGTGATGCCATGCCATGACATGATACCATGAGGCAGTGCCATGCCGTGAGGTAATGCCATGCTTTGAGGCGATGCTATTAGGTGATGCCATGCTGTGAGGCAGTGCTGCACTGTTAGGCAATGCCATGAGGTGAAGTGATGCCATGCTGTGAGGCGATGCCATGAGTTAATGTTGTGCCACGAGGTGATGCCGTGCTGTGAGGCGATGCCGTGAGGCAGTACCATGCTGCTAGGAGATGCCATGCCGTGATGCCACGTCGTGAGGTCATGACAGGCTGTGAGGCGATGCTGTGAGGTAATGCAATGCTGCAAACCTTCGCATCTTGTACAAGCCAGTAAGAGATGCTCTTTAACCGTTTTGGCACCAAAACTGTTTGTTTGTTGAAATGGGCAGTTTGTGACCTCCAAGCACTTGGGCACACAGCAAATGCCCCCTCACACTGGCGATGAGCAGACGGATGAGCAACAGCCCCTGTTTATTTAAGGCCCCTGTAGCAAGGTACCAGCAGGCAATGCTGTGTCCCCAGGGCCAGGCGCTGTGTCCCTCACACGAGGAGGCCACAAGCCATGTGCTGCAGTGGGACTGAGCTGCCTGAGTACCATGGGGAGCTGCTACCATGCTGGGGGGAGGGGGAGGGAGCAGGCAGGGGCAAATGCAGAGGGCAGCCTTGTTGTGCTCTCAGCACATACCCTCGAAGCACTAAGGTATGCAGAATGGACACGGTGGGATCCCACACCAGGAGGATGAAACTAGTGCATCTCTCTCAGCCTGTGCATGGTTCATGGCTACACCTAAATACAATTTAATTGAATTTCCAGGCAGTCTAGATGTGTTTAAGCAGAGATGAAGTGGGTATCTGCAATGAATGGTGCTGACTGGTATTGTTGCTTGGAGCAGATTTCAGCTCTTGTAACTTATACATTATGTGTGCATCTATTTGGGCTTTAGCTACTGGTGGGCTGGGGTGGGAACCCAGGGAGTGATAAACCCCTCGACTGTCCTGTTCATGGGTGCCTAAGCCACTGTGGCTCCCCTGAGGCATTCGGGACCTCGGTGTGAGCGCAGTGTGTGGTTACACGGGCAGGAGACAGCCATCCAGCTTTCCTAGGCCAGTGCCCTGCTCTGGCCCCCTCCGCTCTCCGGTAGCAATGGGGGGGAAATACTGAGCAGCTCACAAAGCAGGTGAGCGTGGGGCACCTCGTCCCCCCATGCACTGCTTCCTACACTGCCAGTCAAAACCCTCTGTGCTCTGCAGAGAGCGCAGGGCACTCACCTCCTTTCGCAGGGCTTCCTCAGGTTTTTCTGGCAGTGTTTTTGTCTGCAAGCTCCCCAAAAACCAGCTAGGCAAAGCAAGCTCTCCCCCCTCTGACCCCCCCCGCAATGTCTGTGAATCTCTCAAATGAGGAATAAAGCCATTTGTTTCTAATTATATTTGGCAGCCACTCAGAGAATTTAGGACTAAAGTAGGCAAATTTTTTGCTCCTGATTAAAGCACTTGACCTCATAAGCAAAAAGCAAAGATTTCAACATACCCCCACAAGTAGGCTAGGAGCAAACTGCGGAGAAAAGACCAAAAAGACACCCCCCCCTTTGCTTAGATACACAAAATAATTCATTATGAAACAAAAGGCAGAATATTTAGTGCATAACTCGAGCCTGCCTAGGGCTCAGCTAACCACCCAAATTCTGCTTTTGAAACAGAGAGCTGTCACTCCCAGCTAAGGCACACACGGCGAAGGTCCACATGCGCCATTGAGCCCACAGCACACACGTGACCAAGACCCGTCTGCTGCCTGCGGGATGAAAGCAGCTTTCACGGGACTGCACCAGCTTGCCTGGCCCCTGCACCCAGCCAGGAGGACGGCTGGGATGGGGCCCAGTGGCAGGGGGTATGTGAGTCATCATCTGGTTGTTTTTCCCCCCATATTCCCAGGCTGTAATAGTTTCTGCTCATCAGAAGTATCCGGCACCCTTGGTACCTCACTTCAAGACAGTGGCTGCCCTGGGGTGCCCAGGACAGCAAGGCAGACCCTCCCTCCTTCCTTCCTCCCACCCATTGGCATGGGGTGACGCGGCATCCAGCTCTCGTGTTTACTATTTTCCCCAGATTTAATAACAGTGCAAGGATGTGTTGCAACTGCAGAAGAGTCAGCTGGCTCCCAACCAAGAGAAACAGCAGTGATCTTGATGGCACCCTTTAAAATAGCAGAGAGACCAGCTCAAACAGAAATTAACTACCCTGCAAGGTTCTGTGGTCCATAAAATACTTCCCCCGGCTCCATGGTTTTAAAATAATGTGAAAGAAATACTTCCATAAAAAGTAGTTAACTAGCATACAGATTTTTTTTAGTCGTAATTCTGAGAGTCATACCCAAACAAAATAGTTATACAAGCATTAAATTATACATTAAAGAAGGCTGATAAAGACAGTGAATTACAGAGCTACCATATAAGATTTCAGATATACAGATAGCGAGCATTATTAACATTTCTATTAAAGGTGACCTACAAAAGAGGGACAAAAATAATCTGTGCCACTTCTGATTTCTTGTGATGCAGGAGAAAGTGAATGTGAAACAGCTCTAGCCCAAATGCCACCCTAGTCCTTCTGTCATCATCCCTGTCTCCTTCCCCTCCCCACCCTCTCCCCCCAAAATTAATGAAGGAGAGCAGAGGATTGCTTTCTGCTGGGACTGCAAATATCTAGGCTGATGTTCTCTGTTTTAGCTGGGAAGCTTCCTTGGAGGGCATAAAGTGGATGTTCTTCTCAGTGCTCACCTGAAAGAGTGAGATGGTGAATTTTTTAGCGGAGATATTTTTCCTTCTCTGTTTGACGGGATATCAGGGTCTGACCATGCGAGCAAAGGCAGCAGCGGGCAGAGCTGGTTGCAGCAGGGCTGGGAAGGCTGCCTTCAGTGGCTCCTCATGGAGGGCTTATTCTCTATCTGCCCTCTGGTGGTTCTTCCCCTGGGGGCTCCGCAGTGCGAGTGTTGGTCCTGAACTTCAGCGCTCCCTGGGATAGGGGTACCAGCTGTCTCGCCCCTCCAGCCACCTGCTGGGTTTCATAAAGCCTGTGGGCATTATGAAATATATAATTATAAAAATATATAATGAAATATATTAAATAGATATTTATATAGATAAAAAGATATATAATTTCATTACATAAATATTTAATGAAATGTATAATTACCTCCGAGACTGCTGCTCCTCCATCCCTGGTGGTTGGGATTGTTTAACAGGTTGTTGCGTTGCTGTTAGTTTCAGAACTTATTTGGAAGAAACCGAAGAACAAATTGAAATACACAGACACACATACACAGAAACACACCACAACTGCATATGCAGCATGTCTGTAGGTGATTAAGCTTGCAAAATGAGGATGCCCAATGTATTTGCTTTTTTTGCTGCTGGGCTCCGATGTCGGGGTGCTGCCACTGTCCTGTCTGGGTTCCCCCCAGCCACCCATGGTGTTTGAGGGGCTGTGGCTAGATGGGAGCTGAATTTCTGGTGGAGAAATCAGTCAGTGAGGAGTAGAAAATACTGCTTTATATACAACACTAACATGTAGAGAGTGTGTGTGTGTGTGCAGTGCTGCTACGGCACGTCTGCAAGACTGTCCCTGTCAGGGTGACAGGGGCTGCTGTCCTTGGCTCGCATCAGCTACGGGTGTGAGGGACAAGTCATTTTCTAAATGTCTCATAAGCAAGGAAGTTATACCAGTACAAAATAATGCAGAAAAGAAGATTGCTGTTAACCTCTAAAGTACTGAGGACTCAGCATTTGCCATGAGGGCAATGAGGTTAGCAGGGCCTCTGGGGTTTCTGCAGCAGAGTGGCTTTCCATGAGGAGCTGGTGATGGTTTCTTGTGCTGATATTATCCAGAAATGAAGAATTCAGCTCTATTTTTCCTGATCTTTCAGTACAATTTTAGTGGGGCTAGGGTGGGGCAAAAGCAAGTGAGGCAGAGGTTTGGGGAGAGGCAGGCTGCTGTGTGGGGCAGCTGTCAGCAGAGCCCAGCTCCTGCTTTTGCAGGGCTGTGGGATCAAACACTGACACTTTGGAGTCGCATCCCCATCTGTGAAGGGTGTCAGTCCTGTGCTGTTGCTGCAAACCAAACACCTTTGACCCATCAGGGTCATGCCTGAAGCTGGTATCTGGCTCTGGTGCTTGGTCTTTGGCAGCACTGATCCTGCCTGTATAATTCGTCGTAGCTGGGGTTAGGGGGGCTTGCAGGAGGGTGAGGCGTGGGTGATTTTATACCAGCTTCTCTGTGCAATGCAGAGCATTTGTGATTTAACTTTAGGTTATTAATATACAAGGACTGCAGATTTCCAACCATAGTCTGTTTTTCTGTACCGTTAGTATCTATCTACTTTGCGGTGAGCAGAGCATTTCACGTATCATTAGTGTTTGTTTTCATCAGAATTTCCTAAAGCCCATCATTCCCAGGTTTTCATCAACATCTCCCAAACGTTTCTTATGCTTAGATGGGCTACTGGAAGGCTGGGCTTGATTGTTTCTCAGTAAAAGTATGTTCCTCTTTCCACAGTTCTAAAAAGTTGCTTTAGCGTTGTCTGTGACGGTCTTGGTGTAAGGATAGTGAGAGAACGGGTGTGTTGCTGCAGCCAGCCATCCTGGCTGGAGCTTGCCGCTGTGTCCTCGAGCCTTGCCAAAGCGTGCTAGATGGTTCCTGAGCTTCTGCCTCAGCTAGAGCAGAGATATTAATTTTCAGAAGTAATTGTCAGGCATCTTCATTCCTAGGAGCACAGTCTGATTTAGATCACCTCTTGTATATTGATTTTTTTATCTTACAGCATTTGATACTTAGAATGATGCTTAAATAGAGCAAAAAAACCTGCATGGGGTTTTGAGCTGCATAAGGTGCCTGCAAAGGGGCAAATAACACTCAAGTGCAACGTGTGCCTGAAGCAGCAGCAGGCCAAGGCGACCTGTGCCCAGAGCAGCAGGTGAAAGCAGCCAGTCCCCAGGAGGGCATGAAGCGCTAGTCCTGGCCAGGGATGATCTGGGAGCCAGGTGGCCACAGGGTGGCCATTTGGACCCGCCAGCAACCTGCCTTCAACGAGAGTGAAATGCCCTTTGGAGAAACACTGTGAAGTGTTTTGTCAAACACTTCATCTTTCAACATTTACAAAAAGTGTCCCCCATCAGCAAAACCAGAAAAGGCTGCTGAAGCATGCTGCGGCTGAGCATCCATCTGCTTTGACATCACGGACATCTTGTCTCAGGATGTGATAATCGCACAATGAAATCCTGGTCCCCGCTGAAGAGCAAGATGGGGGTGTACGGTAAAAACTGCTGTATGGTTGTCTTTGCATTTACAGTAGCTTTTGAATTAGGCAAAGCCAATCATTCAGCCACAAATTCATCTGATATGAAAGAGAGAAGCCATCAAGGGATGGAAGAGAGTGGATTACATTTTCCCACCTGGAGTTATCTTGCAGCCCAGCAACACCACCCAAAAACGGATATAAAATAAACTTGAAATAAATAACACCTGACAACAATCCACTGTACTACGAATTTACCTCAGTGAGATCAGCCAAATCCATTTTGGTGGGGACAGGGATCCGATACAAACCAGATCTCTATAAGGCTGCTGCTACTCTTCTCCAGACTAGTACAAAACATCTAAGAAAGGCAGATGAGAAGAGTCTGAACTGCAGCAAAGGTACTGGCTTCTGAAGCAGGACTAGGAAGACAGGGGTGTCAATTCATTAAGGTGTTATGTATGTCAATGGCAGGGGGATTTTACTCCCAGTAACTTAAAATGTGGTGTGAAAGGCATTTGGGTTTCACCCCTCAGAGTACCACCACCTCTTACAGAGGCAGACCCTGACCTCCCTCAGTCTCCACCCTCCATACCCTGAGCTGCCGGCTCTCCAGGGCCACAGGGAAGCTCTGAGAAACCAGCCATTACCACGACAGTTTCGTCATCTTCCCTGCATCTTCTGTGCTCAGCTGCTAATGGAGACGGAGGAACAACTCCAAGAGTGGAGCCACCAGTTGTATTTTCCACTGGCTGCAATTGGAGTCTGTGTTTGTTTGTTTATCCCCTTCTCTCTCCGCTGATGCATGATAGCTCTGCTCAGAAGGAGCATCTGTTCTTCATTTAAAGCCAGTGTTAAGCTACTTTTGCAACAGGATTGATGGAGGCAGAAGGAGGTCAAATGATTTATCCAAGTTCAGAGGGAGTCCCACTAAGTAGCTTGCCTGTAGCACCTATCAATTATTGGTCCTCCTCTGTTCAGAGGGAAGACATGGATCAAAGAATTGAAATCAACACAGGAGGGAACAGTGGTTCCTGGCTCTGCCCAGCTTCGGCTTCTCAGAGAGGCCCTTGTAAGGCTACGTAATGAAAATCCCAGAGAGGGCAGAAGGAGCTGCATGCTATTAGATTTAGGCTACATCTCCATACGGATCAGATGCAAAGGAATTACAGCTGCACACACTGGATATTTCAAACAAAGCAACAAGGTTACTTGGACTAGAAATCCAGCAGCCCCTCCATCTCCAGTGGGCTGGCTGGGGGCTCTGCACTCCTGCTGCACCCTGCCTGGTCACCTTGGTGCCATCCCTGGTCTTCAGCACTGCTCCTCCCTCTGACAGAGCAGGGTTTGCATACGTTATTAATTTTCATTCTTATTATTCTTTCTAAAACATGTTTGGTATTTTTTTCTTCTACTGCATTGCTGGATGTGCGGTTGCTTTGCTGTCTCACTGTACAGTGACTCTGTATTAGGCAGGGTGGTACGGCCGTGCGTGTGCTTGAGAGGCAGGTAGGACGACCAAAAGCTTCCCCAGAGGTACCCATGTCCTAAGCAGGGACAACAAACCACCAGTAGCCTCTAGCCACTGAGAAGGGGCGAGGGGGGAGGTGACCAGGAGCACAGGCTGCAAGGTCAAAGTAATAAATTGTGGTGGAACGCTTCAGCAATGGGAAATAACTTGGCCAGGCACTAAGGGCAGTGCTGGTTTTCTTGCACCCTCCGTGCCTTCCCCAGGCAGATATGCACCCCCCCAGGTTTAATGGGCAGTAGAAATGGGCACTGTCTAGCAGTGTCATAGCTGAAGCTGCTCTTCCCCCGGTCTTCTGTCCTGGCTGATCTTTCAGTCCACCAAAAAATGCATACTCTCCAATTTTCCCCTTTCGGAGGGCTTCCTTTTTCTCTATTTTATTTTTTTCTTGTGTGTGACATCACTTCTTGTTTTAATCTTCTTATTATTTATCATCAAAGGAAGTTTTGTCATTTTATTGCAGATGAATGTCTCTCCTCAGAGCAGGTAGACCAACACCTGTTGCTCTGAGTGCCCGGAGCCGCTTTGCCCGGTGGGAGCAGCCAGGGCCAAGCAAGGGCTGTGTGCCGCTTGCTCTGTGGGGCAGGGGTACACCCACGCCTGCACCCCTGCCCTGGAGCCCGGCACTGAGCCCCCTGTAAGATCCCCTTGGGTAACCGAGCTGTGCAGCGTAACTCTGAATGAACTGCGTTAACTAGGCAGTGAAGCCCCTGCTTGGGCTAATTGGGCTTCCTGAAAGCAAGCTGCATTTGCTGGAACAGAGCAATACACGATGCTGTGATGGCTCCGCTGCTTCTCCTGCCCAGGCTGGTTGCTCCACAGGGACATCTCTATTGCCATGTGCCAGATCATCTGGAGCTGAACTGGGCACCGCCGCTCGGCACCCTGCTGCAGCACGGGGATGTTGTCTCACCTCAACCAGCACAGACAATGCAGCCAGCAATTTAGCAACAGTGGCCCACGGCCAAGTGAGAATTGCTTCATTGACATGGCTGTCTTCACCAGGTGAGCAGTCCTCACTTTTGACATTGGTGTAATCTAGATAGATGGTCATAAGAATTGGAAAAATTCTGCTTGTGCCATTTTATTGTATTTTATTTTCCTTATCCAATTGAGAAAGCAGGAAGAGGGGCAAGAATTAACACGTCACTTCTTGGATTCATCGAGCTGAGAAGTAATGGGCAGATGCAGAAGCCGGGTGTCATATTTTACAAGCACTGGGACTGGGCTGCAGGACAGGCTGTGCCCCTCGAGCCCCAGCTCCCACTGTGTGTATCTTGATAGGCTGCCAACAGCGCTAAAACTTACATGTGCGTGCGCATACACATGTGCACACAATAGGTAACACAAAGACTTTAAAATTTCAACCTCAAATTAATGGTATGATTGTTGTTTGGAATAAGTATGGAGGCAATCTCTGTTCCTCCAGCCCTCCTCTTCACAGACCCTGAATTGCATTCTGTATATTGGAGTGGCAGCTTCTTGAATATTCTGGTTTAGGTCATACTAACCTGTGACATTTTGAGCTGGCTTTTCAACCTGTTCAGAAAGGTTTGCATCTTTGTTTAGCTGCACTGAGGCGAGTGACCATGCTACAAACCTCAGTTCTTTTGAGGAGGTCAGGCATGACCTCTATCTGCAAGGGCTGAGACATTTCTGTGCGCAGGTGTTATCTCTGCCCATCTCTGCCGATTACAACCAACTCTTCTGTCAGTTATCCTGCAACACATCACGTGGGAGAGCTTCTGTGAGCCACCCTGAACAAACGTGAGTTTGTGCTGCCTACAAGGATAATAATGTAAGAGCTGTGCTTTGTAATGACCTGACTTCTCCCAGCTTCTACCGTCAAAGTTAGCTTGGCATTAACACCCTTATCTGCCCACAGTGACAGAGGGAGTTTGGTGGCAAAGGGATGCATGAGGGGTGCAGAACAAAGTCAAGCTATTAGAAGAAAAATGCTCAGACACCTCCTCCTACTGTCATGGAGAGTGGAGGGGTATTATTCAAGTTCAGTATTTCGTATGAAGACAATTCATTGCAAATGTCTCACAGCTGAGCCAGGCGCTTCTCCTCTGCTGGACTCCCTCCAGAAAAAAAAGACCTGCTAAAGTATATGTGCTCCAATGATTTCTAATTTCAAGCAGCTTGGAGGCACACTTAATGCAGTTTGGCTTGTGCTTACTGCTGTAGGAGCATGGGAAGACTGCGTGTCCACAGCCATGGTGAGAAACCTGACCAGCAACATTTTGTTGACTTCTGTGAACGCTGGAAGGGGCTGGAAGGAAAACAAGCACCTGACAAATCTCTCCAGGGCTACAGTAAACACTGCTGAATGCAAGCTGGTTAGCCTTCCCAGAGAAACTTGGATTTACTCAAATACCATGCTCCATGGAGTCACGAAAAAAAGTGTTCACTGTAGTGCCCTGCTACGTGTCCCCCCCATCCCCATGCCAGGAGCTGCTCTCCTGTGCAGCCCCTCCAAGCTGTGCTGCTGGCAGGACCCACCCTTCACAGCCAAAACCCTTCCAGCTGGTCCTGAGTTGCTCAGGCCTGGCTTTCTGTTTTTTCCTTACATGTGTGAACAGGCCTCACGCTTGGAGCCTCCGGGCATGAAGGCGGTGTAAATGAAAGCATAAACACGACTATTTTCATTAATAGATGTGCCGAGCGTGGTGTGCTGCAACTTACGCAATCCTGCTTTGAACGAGTGTGAAGAATTCATAGAATTCTCATAAATCTTGACCGTTTCACTTTCATTGAGAGTTTTTATTATTCCTTTTTTAATTTTGTTTGCTTTTTTTTCTACCTCCATTAATCATTCTCTTGTTCAGAAGTTTCCT
The DNA here is from genome assembly GCA_035590275.1 of Ibycter americanus. Classification (NCBI taxonomy): domain Eukaryota; kingdom Metazoa; phylum Chordata; class Aves; order Falconiformes; family Falconidae; genus Ibycter; species Ibycter americanus. The sequence goes on along the minus strand of JAVJGI010000065.1, from coordinate 37,328,558 downwards.
CTCTCCAGCAAGGGAGAATTAAAAAGCTCGGCTTGGCAGAGCTGGTGAACTGCACCAGCTGCATACTAACGAGGATAAGGATGGCTCTCGAGCAATGTGTGAGCAAAGAAGAGATGCAGCCACTCAATCCAGCATGTAGCCTTCGAGGAAAACCTGGATGCTCTTTGTGAGCAATGCAGCTATCTGAAGGAGCAACCTGGTCCTAACCTTTGTCTCACTGGCTTGGAGGATACCTTCATGAGCATCATGGCATTTGGCCGTCTACATCGTGCTCTGGCTGCTGGAGTCCTGCAATTAACCATATTTTTATGTGTATGATCTACCCTTTGGCTAACCTGCTCATTCTTAAAAGGTCCTGTAACTCGAAACACTCTCTTTGGTAAGCACTGTCCTTAGATAGCACACCAGGAAAAGGAGAGGAGGGGGTGGGAGGAAGGGGGGGTACAGGATCCCATTGTGACTCTGGGAGCCAGCCAGGAGGGGCAAGGTGAGTGGGACAGGCCCTAAAGTCAGCTACGCAGAAGATAGGGCTGGAGGGATGCTGGAGCAAAATTGCAGGGTAAAACTGTAAACGTGCCAACACTGAAGCACAGTGGGTTTTGCTTTAAGCAGGCAGCTTGTGGGGTTGTGTCTAAAAACACTGCATTCGTGAGTCTCAACTATCATTATAAAAGAGCCTTGGAGGAGAAAAGCCCCCAAAGTGTGACCTACTGGACTGAATAGCCAAAATGTCAATACAAATCATATTCCATGACTTTTTTAAAGCCAGCTGCCTCAGTATTAGGGTCTGTGGTTGGCAAAGAGGAATATTCTTAGCAAATAGTTGCACTTACAAACCTGCTTTACTAGCACATACCTGGTAGCCTGTAGTCCTGGTGAAATGCTCGTCTTGTGAAAAACATCAAGGAAGGAGCATCAAACTTGAGTCCTGCAGAAACCCAGCACCATCATCCCTTGTGCTGGCAGGGCACCTCCCAAGGGTAAGAGCAAGGCTGCAAGTGAGCCCACAGACCGCAGCCAGCCTGAGGGCAAGGACCCAGGTACCCCCCTCCCACCGCAGCTCTCGGGGCCAGGAGAGTGTCAGCCCACTGCTAAATTACTGCCTTCAGGGTCCGTGTGCCTCGGGGACATGAGGACTGGCAGCGTGAAGGGGTCTCTGCCTGGCAGACATCAGAGGAGGTGTTCATCGCTGAGCTCATGAAAGCTTTGCCTCCTCCCTGTCCTCCAAACAGCAAACAAAAAAAGGTGAGATTTGGGCTATGAGCAGCAATGACCCCACAGCCTCTGACCACACGGTGCGCGTCACCGGTGAAGTGGCTTTGATGTGTCCATTGCTCCAGCATTATGTGCCCTGATTATTTTCTTTTTAAGAGTAGTTAGGTGGTTAATTACATGAAGGTTGCAAGCTGAAGTCTTATTTTTCATACGTGACTTAGTAATTAAATTACCCCAGTTGCTATTACATAATGTAAGTAACAGCTACATGATTTTAAAAGAATAGTCAAATTTGGCAGACAGAGTAATTTCATTTTATATTGGAGCCTAATGCTAAGAGATTGCACAGAAAGCAGAAGGCAGCTGCCTAGAATAGTTTGAAATTAGTGTGTGGTAACCAACAACTATTATTATTGTATTACTGCTTGTAATTCCCAAATGGAGAATTAAATTTCTATAATAGATACAGCTTTTAACAACAAAAAAGTATTTTCTTTTTCTGGCAAGGAAAACTCTTTCAGGAAATCATACCGTTGAATGTACGTTTCCCAAGTAAGGGGGGAAAAAACCCAACCTTGCAAGATTTCTTTGCACAGGGCTTTGGCTCTCTGCAGATGCCACTGCAGGATTGTCTGAGATTTCTTCTAAAGGGCTGGCAGAAAGGTAGATCTATTAAAGATGAAAATAAGCTAATCAGTTTTTTAAGCTATAATACACATTCGCTGTAACTGCATTTAGCTTGGAAGTTAGCATTCACTTGCCAAAAAATGAGATGTTCCCTCTCCCCCACAAGCCCGAGCACTCCGTTTCTGCTTATTAACACGCATCTGACCAAGAACAGTATGGCGAATTGCAGGGCTGGTGACTAGGAACATCGGGTCATGTTTCAGGCTCTTGGAGCTTAATATTGGCCGGTAAATTTTTGATCTTAACAGGCTTTTACTTCTGCGTATCAGTTTACATGGGAAGGCTGGCTCAGGCACGGGGTCCCAGGCACTAACCTGTCCTCCCAGCCAGACCTAAAAGTGGCTCAAACAATCAATGCATCTTTAATTTGAAATGCTTGATGACTAATCTCTTGTTTTCTTTAATTAATGATCTACAGTTAATCATTATGAATGGTAAATAGTCTATTTCAGCATTGATAGTAAGATTTCCTATGGGAAAATCTTCCCCTATAGCTTTAATTTAAATATGCATTTTCACATCGCACTTACCAAATCCTTACCTTTATGCTATTGCATGATTACAGGTCCATTAACTAATCACATTTGACAACTTGTTTATTGAGGGGAGCAACTATTTTACATCTCTTGCCTGGGAAAGAAAACACTCTAACAAACAATTATTCAGCAGCTGCAATCACAGAGCACTGAATTAATTGCTTTGAAGATCTCAGTCAAGAAGATCTTGATAAAAATCAAAGAAAATGTTGTTTGACAGAATGCATGAATGAGAGCACCAGAAGGGATGCTGGCTTGGTAAGCTGTAGCCCTGCTCCAGGGAGCACTCCATGAGGATCGCACCTTGAAATGCTGGACCGCAAGAGGCGGCGGCTGTGGAAAAGCTCGTTTGCTTGTTTGTTCTTTTAAGCTTTAGTTTATCAAAACCAGAACTTCTACATATAATTTGATTATAGGATCAGGATGCTGCTAAAAGGGCAAACCAACCTGAGCACGATCAGGTCTATAAAGGCTGACACACAGATATTTCATACATGTAACCTCTGTGGCTGACTTCTCCTGCTATACAAATAATTAACCCAGAGGGTATTGTGAGGCTTAATGATTATAAAGTACTTTAAGACTTTCTCCGGAAGGGAGCTGCTGTGATTGCACCAGAGTGGGATAAAAAGCAGCGCAAGGCATGTGGGTGCCTTGGCTCTGGACCTGGCTGGGCAAAAGTGTCTCAGTGTGCAGTGGTGCCCGGAGCTGGGCGCTGGGGAAAGGCAGCAGTGCCAGTGACGATTGCTCTCTGCCACATGTTCAGGGCAGCGTCGGGAGAGTTTGCATCTCGAGTGTGCACATTGGCGCTTCATAGGGACTAGAGCATTGTGGAAAATGGTGGGATCACTGCTGAAGCTTGATGCAGGTACTGAAGACATCAACTGGAAAGGAGTTTGTGATCTCTCTTCAGCTCCTTTGTCTGCAGGGCATTCACTGGCATGACTGCTGCTCCTTCAACAGCGTGAGGAGGATCACAGCGTCTCACATGAGACAATCCCAAACGGCTCCATGGACAAGTCACAGCCTGCAAGGCACTGGCCAAACACAGGGCTTCCTTCTTTCGGCTGCTGTACCTCGCGTGCTTTGCAAGCCACCCAAGAGGAAATATGGTCCTGCCAGATGAGACCAATTCCTACAGTGACACTGAAAGGGAAGGAGACCTTACAGGTTCAAAACCCTCTCTGGTAAGGGACTTCAAAGTGAAGTGTAAGGACTAAGTAGTATCATCTCTGAATATTTTATCACTATAAAAAGCTGCCCAGTAAGCTGAAGGGTAGTGATAACGTCAGGTGGCTTTGCAGAAAACATCCTAATTGAGCTTCTGTGGGTCACACGAAACTCCCAACACAGTCAGCTTTTCAAAACTGCCCAGTTCTTACATTAAAAATATGTTAGCATCATTGCTATAGAAATGCTTTTTCCTTTCCTGCACGTTCCCAGGTCAGAAGAGTCTGTGAGGATAGCAGTACTTAGGTCACGGTCATGAAACGTTGCACTGTTTTGCCAAATCCAGCACCACTAAGGACTAATGCCTCAAAAAGTGTGATGGAAACTACTGTCACAAGTGTCCCTATTTATAGGTGAGCAGCTGAGAAGCCGTGGCCTTTGCATTGCCTCTTGTTTAGTACAGGCGAGAGCCCAAACTGAATTTATACACTTGTAACTATGTACCCTGGTTCAAATAATTGTTTCTGCACTAACCCCTTGGCTCTCTTTAATGCTTCAGTAAGAGACAGATGGTGCCTAACTAAATAATTGGCTCTGTCTTTTCCTTTTTTTTTGCAGGTATGGTTGACAGGATTTGCCCTGCCAAAGGAAACACGTAGAAAAAGGCAAGCAAATTGTTGCTGAAATTTGTATTAATCACTCTAGCAAGCTGTAGAGTAGCAGAAGATGGATAGATTCTGGTTTATCCTTATGAAAAACATAAATAGCGGACTACGCATTAATGCTTGGAAATAACTAACTTAACTTGCTAAGGAATTATACAATTATTTTAAATGGATAAATGGAAAAGCATGCATTGGTACGTAGGCTTACCTGGCTATTGCACAAGCTGGGATAAGCCCGAGTTAGTCCCAAGACAGCAGACCATTCTTTACTGAGGAATAACAAGCAAATATTTAAGAAACTTTCTAATGAGGTCATGACTAAAATGTGATGTATTATTAGACACACAAATGAACTCCTATTAAAATGAGAAAAAATTCTGATACATCAAAGACATGGTGTAGTAAATACAATTTGACCTGGAGCTGTGTGTGGAATACTACTATCAGGATTTGTCCTTAATAAAAAGCTTTTCATTTACTTAATAAAATTTAAGTGAAACTCAGCCCTAACTTTGAGCACTTTCTGCCATGTTTGAAGAGCTAGTCTGCCCCACGTCATTTCAAATGGCCCATGCCATGAGGTAAAGCTACGCTGGTGAGAGGAGCAGCCTTGTCCTCTGCGTTCAGTAAGTCTGGATTCGGGAGAAAGAAAGGCAAAATTGCCATAGGCCCTTGATCTTCCTACAAACCAAATAAATGGGCTAAGAAATCTGGCAGCTCAGTACCTCAGTTGTGACTCTGGCTGATACATCCACATCATGAGAAGGTCAGTTAAATTGCTCTCAGTTTCTGTTAAAAGCTCTCAACCCTTGCATACAGACATAAGGGACTGAAGAGTAATGATCACTCAAAACCAAAGGAAGCAAAGCAGCTGCTGCCATCTGAAAAACAAATGTGTGGACAAAGCAGCTTACTTGTGCCTGCTACACATCCATAACATTTTTCCTGCTATTGAGAAATGTGTACGTCTGATGTTAAGCTCACTGTAACAGCGCTAGGATCTTCTTTTTTTTTCCTAAGGTGCATCTTTATTTAAACATAGACCAGTCTGGCCATAGACCTATCGAAACATTTGTTTGCTTTTTGCTAATGCAGAACAAGCAGCTAAAATGGAGACAATACAAATGAACGCATTATGTCCTTGTAAATCAAGAGTACCCCCGAGCTAGAAGTGTGTGTTCAGCTCTGGGCACCCAGCTCAAGGAAGATATCGTCAAAATACAAGTGGGAATTTGAAATAGACACTAATTAGAAAATGGAAAATATAATCTAAAAAAAGATGGAAAAGATCAGGACGGTTTGCCTTCAGGGTGAAAAAACTTAAGCAATGATATTTGTATTTTGGTACCACCTTTATAGCCAGTGACAAAAAAAGGAAGGTGATGGACAATTACTGACTCTTTCCCTCTTAGCAAAAGAAAATATAAAAATTTTAAAGTTTGGAAAGAAAACTCTTGTGGCGTATCAGCAAACTGCAAGTTCTATGAGGCAACAGCGATGCCAAAATTTAAGTAAATTAAAAAGTACAATTTTTCACTTTTAACTGCCACTATGAATTCATGTCCAGACACAGACATGCAGTGAAACTTTGGCAGGATAAAAGACTTCCCACGTCTGCATATAAAAAAGCCTGTAATTACTAAGGGCAAGGAAGAAGCTGTCTGTGTATGAAGCAACTCCACAACTTCCTCCTGCAGGTATTCCAGTATCATGGGACAATAGCTAAAAAAAAACACCTCAGGTGAGACAATGTATATTATAAATTATATTATTTTGTAATTATTTCGGAAGAAGTTTATAGAAATGTGAAGAAAAGCCTTAACAGAATAAACGACGCTTCCTTAGTCACTATAATTTTTCTCCCTTTGGGCAGGTACATAAAGAACATTTAGAAAGCTATCTTCATGCAAAAATCATGAAAGATTGGTTTTTTCCCATGAAAAGCAATTTATTTTCATGTCTCACAGACAGATTTTCCTGTGAATATATAATACATATATGGAAAGATTACAGTTTAACCATTTACTAATGGTTATATGAAGAGAACATCATATCTTACTTTACTATGATTCCTTAAAGCAAACTCCAGCAACTTTAAACTGCAGCATGATTTTTCATTAAATCACTCAGCTGCTTTGGCTTGCCTTGCAATTATCAATCACACTTGTGTTTTTTTTCATGGACTCTTAAATCAGTCAAATATTCTAAAATTAAGATGTCTAACAATTCTCTCTACATTTATTACAGTTCTTTTACAATAATTGGGCCAAAAGAACACTTAAATTTGAGTGGCACAGTTAGCTTTAAATTAGCAGTGCTACACCGAGCTCTAGCCAGTGAGGTGAACATGAGTTCCCCTTCAGCACAAGACTGCCTATGAAGGGAGAAAATTAATGCACGGTATTAGTAGTGTCAGTGGCTCATTTATGAAGTCACCTTACAAAGCAGATGGAATGATGTAAATCTGCTTCATGACACGTTTTCTTACAAGAGTATGAGAGAAGTAAGATAGCACTTTAAGCAACTGGTTGAGCAATCAATGCCAGCTGCTAAATGGTTTTTTTCTCCCTTCCTCCAGTTTAGAAAACTGAGGCCAAAACCGTTTGCTATTGTCAGTACGAGCTTAGAGGGATACATTCAGCAAGCCCAGTAGAAAAGTAGCTGTAAGTTCTCTGATTTTACAGCAGCCATCACCCATGCTTTATAAATTGGAATAAAGCTTAAGGTAGTTCTAGACTGAAGAAAATTACACCAGAATCCTTTTACTCTAGAAACGTTTTTAATTTCACTTGCATACTTTGACAGAAATACAATATGTTAGCAGCAAAAAAATAAGATTTCTGTTCTAACATTTCACAATACATTAGTGTCTAAATCTGCATTTTTCTATTAAGGCAATCTACATTAATTACAAATCAACCCTGAACACTAGGACAGTATTTCCAAATATGTACAAAACACTGTAAAATAACTATTAATATAATTACCATAGAAAAAAATAAAATCACAATACTAGTAAAAATGAAAACATTTTAAGATAATGTCTTTAAAATCACAAAAGGTACCATCTACCATTCCAAGACCAAGTGAATGGCTGAAGAAATTAGGTATAATATAAAAAGTTACTAAAATAAGTCTTTGTTCAATCAATATTTCAAAAGTTGTTCATGTTGTGTGAAATTTATATTCCAGCTTGGACTAGCAATTGCTTTCACATTGTACTTCCTGATAGAAAAGTTCAGGTGGACTATTGTCTCTGCCTGACTTCAAGACAGCAATCCCACTACTTAATTCTGCTTTTAAGCAGCAATTAATTCATTTCAGCAGCGAACAAGCAGGTACAATTTTCAGAGCAGGTCTGACATATTCCTCAGAAAAGCACCTAATCACACATGTAGTTCAGCAGTATCAGATGCCATCAATGCTTTCACCATGCTACATTGGGTAGTTTGAGCCGTTCATCCTGGATGCAGTGTCCTGAACAAGCCCTATTTTTCCATGGACACCACTGCCAGGCAGCAGCACCGGGACTTGCCTGCACAAATGTGAACACGGGGCAATGGGACGCAAGGGGTAGGAGAAGTCACAGGCCTCCTGCTGTCTTCCGAGCCTCATCCCAGCAGGAGGCTGGCTAATGTCACCTGTGCCTTTGTGAAATATTTCCTATTTCAGCATTGTTTATAGATGCTAATCAAATGCCTTTTGCTTTTTGATCACTGATATTTTAGGTCAGGCAGTTAAAGCACCCTCATGATTGAATGCAACTGATAAGATCGAGTAATGGGTACATTCTCTTTTAGTGCCCAGAAGCAGCAGTTAAAAGGTTTCCACCATGTCCTGTAAGGAACAGGCTGCCTTCTACCTCTCTGCCTCTAGACTCCCTCACCTCCACTTTGAGGGACAAAACTAACAGCTTCCCAGCCCCACACACTACCAACAGACAGGCTTTTGCAACTGCCTGGGGGCCCATCCTTAAAACTGCACAGCCTGGGAAGTGAATCAGTGCAAAGTCTAAAACATCACTGTTTCACACCGCGACACAGTTGGCTTCCTCCTATTAGGGTGCTTAGGTGAACAAGCAATTTATTGGTCTTAAAATTCCTGGTTTGAATATTCATCCTCATTATAATCAGAAAAACTTGAGGAAAAAAACAGAGTTCCAATTTGTGAACAAGCCTATGCAATGATAAGGGACCAGTATCAGCAATAAAGTATCACCATTTGTCACTATATGGAAAAGCCAAAAAATGTCCATTTTCCTCACAGATACGTCTTTTAATTATACTCCTAAAATTGTGCTCTGTTTTTATTACTAATATTTATGTTGTCTTGTGTAGACAAAAGCTGAGTACTAACGTACAACTGGCTTTACTGTATAGCTAAGATCAACGTTCGCTGCTAGCCTGCAGTTTTTATCAGTTAAACCAACTTGCTTAACAGAAGATGCGAAGGCAACAAAAGGCAATCTAGACGGGTTAAAAAAGAAAAGACTAAGTCTGTAACAATAAATACTATAAACTTAGAGTCAACTGATGCTTCATAATAGGGAATATATAGTGGTTGTCCAAAACAACAGAAACTACATTCCGTAGCAGAAGCCTTTCCAGCTGTAGGAGCCTAAATGCGCACTTAGTTAAACAAGTTTCAACACAGCCATGACGTCTCACAGGACCATAAGAACACCACTGTTGTTCTGAAGCAGGATAATCAGGGTAATTAATGGTTTGCTTAGTGGTGATCAGGGCAATATAGTGAACTGGCTCATATGAGTCTAATCTAAAGATAGATATAAAATGTCGATCAGCACAGCTTCATGGAGATTAGGTCTTGAACAACAGGTTGCATTTTACTCTTTGATATAGTAAGCTCAGCTTGCAAAGACAGCTGCACTGAGGTGTTACCCGTAAGAACCCCAAGTCACCTACTGCAAACCAGATGAACATGTCATTTTCTTTTAAATATTAGTATTAGATCAAGTCAATATAGAATGTTATGTTGAAGACAGAAAACTAGTTTCAAAATGCAATATTAATAGGGAATCAGTAAGAAGTATACTTATTTTCCATCTTATTCAATTTTTTAAAGGCTCAGGGAAAAAAGGGACACAAACTCAATGGCCTGTCTGTTTGCTTTTCCCCACCCCCCCACCCATGTCACCGATGTAATAAAAACTTATCACCTCTCTCTACAAACCTTGCCTTGCATTCAATTTTAAAAATCAATGATCTGGAAGAAACTGTAAAAATCACTTGCAATAAATTTGCAAAGGACATGCAGACTGCTGGAATAGTAAAGAATGAGGACAGGTCACTTACACAGAGCAATCTGGATCACTTCATGAGCAGTATTTTAATGCCGGTAAAATACTGCGTATATTTCTAAAAAAAATAAGGTAGGATAATAAGAGGATGATGTATTGCATTCTTGAAAAAAACTCTGAAGAGGACTTGAGCCATTAAAGTCAGTATCCAAGGCAATGCTTCCACAAAAAAAGGATAATACAATTTCTAAGGAAAGAGGGGAGGGAGATATTAATCAGAGTAAGAGGATTACATTATGTGTCTACATAGTCCTGATGGATCACTATTGACATGTGGCATCTAATTCAGATGTCACACTTAAAAATATCTCAATACATGAGAAGTACAGAGAAGAACATGAAGATTAATTAGTCTTGGATAACATTCATTGCCATAAGAAAGTTAAGGAATTCAGTACACCTCATCAAAGAAAAGGTTAAAAGGGACATAATCATGATTTATAACTACACACAAGCAATTAGAAAAGCTGATACTACAGAGATCAATATAAGCAATCAAATGCATAAAAAGACCAAAATAACTTAAGGTGGAGCTAGAAATGCAAATAGAAAATCAAGTGAAAAATGTACCTGGGGTAATTAACAGGAGGTATGAGTGAATTCTCATCACTTGAAGACTTTAAATTAATATTAAATGCCTTCCTAAAATATGTATGTTCAGTTCAAAACAAAGCCACTGAATTTAATAGAGAAAGCACTCGCTGAAATTCAATGGCCTGTTGAATTTAAAAATAAATCCTCATTATGGTGCCCTCTTGCCTTATATATTTATGAAATTTATTTTTAAATATAACAACTACAGGAAGAGAGTTACCAGGAAAAAGTATTCTTTCTTTCCAGAGCACTGTAACATTTAAGGCTAGATTTAAAGCTAAATAAACTGCAGCTGCATTTTGGAAAATACGCTTTTTTCCCCCTGTTTATTTTTCCTATTTCTTGTTCAGAGTTGCACAGTCCACTTAGTTGACTGTGTCTGATTTACATAATCATGTAGTTATTCTTCAGTTTTTCTGTTCCTATTTATAAACCATTCACAAACCATCCACTTAAGTAACAGCATGATTTATTGTAAGAATGATTATGGTTGTTTCAGAGGGAAAATGGAATGTGATTAAACGAAGAATGAACAAGGACATTCTAGAAACAAAGGGCTCTAATCCTGTGAAAGGATTTGTAAATGAAGCCTGCCTCTCAAGCCCCATCCCAAATAGCCAATGAATTACTGAGGGAATTCAGCAGATACCTTTACAGCTGTGCAGCCAAGAGCTTAACAGAAGACAAAAAATAGATAACAAACCAACACGGACACAGTATCTTCTGGAGAAACAGTAAAGCTCCCAAAGCCATCCGCACTTTAGGGGGGGGAAAAAAAAAAAATCATTAACTGTATGTATACAGTTGCTGATATGACTCTCTCAACACAGGTCTGCATACCAAGGCCCTAGAGGGAGATGTGCAAGCAGACCTTTGCTCCTGGGTAAGTTTCAGTATCTGAAATAAATGCATCAACCAAGGAAAGGGTTGGATATTTAAGCTGTGGATCCAGGAGAACAGAATCATTTCTGTATGCAATAGATGTTTTGCCGGTGTGTGCCACAGGAACCCTAATAACCCATGCTTCTTACAACAACTGAACTTATTCTCTGCTATTTCAGAAAGAACAAGTGGTGTAAAAACCTTATTTGTTTACCAGTAACACTGCCATGTTTACAAACCAGCTACCTACCAGGAACAGCTGAGAGGCTCGACAAAGGAGAAGCTACATTACAGAGCCCCATTCGTCAGCAAAAGCCACCATAAAAATGAAATCCTGAATAGGTTTTCATATGCCGTACTGCTTTTAAATGTTCCTGTTAGTCCAAAATAAGCAGCAGTGATAGATCACGTTCTTGCTTATACACAGATAATCCTGGGCCATTTGGACAGTGCATGCACCAGCAAGAACTTAAGAGATCCCACAGTAAATTGATAGAACTGCTTCAGAAATTCACACGCAGTTACAGAGCCATTCAGAAGAGCATGGTAACTTTTCATAGTACGTTATCTTATAAGCAGTGGTTCCCAAATAGTGAGGGAGAGATAAGAATATTATAGGTGAAGCCAAGCACAGAGCCCAAGAAAATCAGCTTTGCAAGATCTGTGCTGAATGGGTGTGAAATTCCCACTTGAACCAGTCTGAGGAGCTGTAGATGGGCTAAGCTGAGGGACTGGTAGAAGGCAGTGGTAACGTCCCCGCTGCAGGGACACGCAGTTACCCTGAACGCTGCTGGTTTTCCAAGGGGGAAGAACTGAACCACTCTTTTCAGAACTAGCACCATTCTTTCAGATAGAGGTAACACCCCCTGTTACTAGTGTAATTATTTAGATGTTAGCAATAATGAGTACAGCTGAGACTGCAGTTAGTAGTAACATCCTGGCTAAAAGAAAAAAACTTTAGCCTCAGTACTTGTAAGCTAGATGCTAAAATCTATTTTTAGTCAAAAGTTATAGTAGAAGGCTGAGAAACTTAAAATCCCAGGGACTCTTCTAAGCTAATTATGATGTCTGTGGCTGCAACCATGACCTAGGGTCTAGCATTTCTGTGATGGATTTCTGTCTAGGGGTTGGTACCGGTTTGATTTCAGACTCAGTGTTGTTAACCAATGAAATGGGATTCCCAGGGCCAGCAAAACTGCTTTTTCTACAAGGACCAATTTTGCGCGGCGCCGCAACGGGTGTCTGCAACTGCTGCATTTTCATAGCTAACTTTGAATCAAAGGAGGAACTACTAGCAGATGTGCAGTCAGACTTCTCCCAGTTTTCCTTGCCCAATTGCTCTGTGTTCACCTGTGCTTTTGCGCTGTATGGTGACTTATTTGAGGGTGGAGGTGGAGCTCTTCTTTTCTTTCCTCTGCTATCATTATTAGGACTTGTAGTATGACTTTTTGAGCCCGGATGCATGTTTTTCTGAACAACCATCTCATGAGATCCATCAAAGAGTGAAGCCCATAGGGAAGATGCAGATTCTTTTTGCTGGCCAAGCAGGAACTCACCATCACTCTCTTTGATTTTTCTTTGTATGACAGCAGCTAAACCCTCATGTTTCACTGGAGAATCAATGCCTGTAATTTTAAGGGACAGCAATTAACTCGGATTAAAACGCTACCAGTGATTTTACTGCTACCTATTTCATTATTACTATTCAGAATACAAAACTGTATTAACTACATCTCATGAAATCTGGACAACTATTAAGAGTATTAATGGATGAAATAGAAAAGATTACATATACTTTCAACGAGAGAACTGTTTTCGTGACAGCTAGCATTGAGGCAACAGGGTGGGCATTGATATTTCTTTCCAAGTAAAAGGAAAAAAGATAATGTACTACTAGGAAACCTATATGTATTAGATATTAAACATATTCTGTTGTATAGGGCTTTGAAAATTTTGTTTCACAGAAGGCTCATGAAAAGTCTATGACTAAATATTCCTGTGCTTCCAGCCTGCAGAAAATGGAACATCTTTACATAAATCATTTTTCTTTATGTGCTTTAAGACTGTCTTGCCCCATTTCTTATCCCTCATATTAAATTTTCTATGCATACTGCAGTAATACTAGCCTCAAACAGCAGCAATATCTTTTCTATTGCAGGCCACACTTTAATGATTTTCAACACATTTTTGAACACAGGTTTTTACCCATAGCATCATAGAATTGTTTAGGTTGGAAAAGACCTTTAAGATCATCAAGTCCAACTGTCACCCCAGCACTGCCAAGCCTATCACTAAACCACGCCCTTAAGTGCCACATCTACATGTCTTTTAAATACCTCCCAGGGATGGTGATTCCACCACATCCTTGGGCAGCCTGTTCCAGCGCTTGACCACCCTTTCAGTGAAGACTTTTTTCCTAATATCCAATCTAAACCTCCTCTGGCACAACTTGAGGCCGTTTCCTCTTGTCCTATAGCTTGTTACTTGGGAGAAGAGATAGACACTCACCTGCCTACAACCTCCGTTCAGGTACAGAGCAATAAGGTCTTCCCTGAGCCTCCACTTCTCCAGGCTAAACAACCCCAGTTCCCTCAGCCGCTCCTAAGATATCTTGTTCTCTAGACCCTTCATCAGCTTTGCTGCTCTTCCCTGGACATGCTCCAGCACCTCAATGTCTTTCTTGTAGTGAGGGGCCCAAAAATGAACACAGTATTCGAGGTGCGGCCTCACCAGGGCAGAGTACAGGGGAACTTTGAATACTATAAATGAGCAGGAAAAAAACCTGGTATATCAAGAGTGAAACAGTTTTGTGTTCTGCTCCTCACTGATGTACTTGAGCATCAGTAGAATTACGCTACCCTGTTACCTTCATAAAACTTCTATATAGTTGATTTACTGCCTTTCTGCTCTGCATTCATAGCTTAGATAGGACTCTCTTGACTGTTCAGTGCTCTGATGCATGGTAACTCAATGACCCACATTGCATTTTGAGCATCTTCACAGTTCCAATCTCAAGCAGTAAGCAGTCAGGCATTTAGAGTTGTACAGTGTTTCTCAGCCAATACTGTATTGGATCCATTAAAACAAAGTGACCTACTTTTTCTAGTCTGTAAATATTATTTCTGTAATGAAACTATTAAAATAATCCTGCTGCATACCATTTTGCTCTGTAAAAAGACAAGTCTTAAATACACGCTCGCTAGATTTTCCAAGCATATTTTTCAACATCATTACCAAAGACCAAACAATTAGGTAAGTTATGTTAGGTAAGCCTTTAAACAGCTTTAAGAACAACACACTAGTTTCGTGCAACTAGTTAAAGGCGTTACTAGTTTGCAGACTGGACTATTTCACCTTTACATTTCCTGAGCTTTTTACTACTCTTATGATGAGTGTTTATTTCTACTGACAGCTTTTTTGAATGTGTTCAGGGTTCCCTAGTTACAGTTCAGATTGCAGATTTTTTTGGCTGAAGGTATAAAAATGTACTCATTATTTGTGCTATTACAAATTCAGATTTAATATGAACTCCTTGGTATGCAATTATGTTGCTCTTTCATTGCCTGAATTGTCCTTGAAAAACTCAGTGTTTCAACATCAACACCAGAAGCCATCTGAATACAGACAATGTTGTTTCTGTTACCCTGCAACTTGAAAAGACAAATCCCACTTACTCATATCATGGTAGACGGAGGTCGCTTCTTTTGTCAAGAACAAAGGTGGTTTCCGTGGTGACATAATCTCAATTTTCATAAGTTCTTCACAACAATGTTTCCACTGGCCTGAGAGAGAAAAGAGAACAATGTCTGGAACTTAAACACTTCAGCTTGAAAAAAATTGAAGTTACTCGGTTGTGTTAGGAAACTATCTCCAAAGCAATGCTTAACAGTAAGCATTTACTTCTGTTTAGCAGGAATGCTCAGGATGCATTTGTATTTTCAACTCTGTACTCACTCTCTTAACACAAAGGTCATAAGCTACTACCTTTAATTTAAGCATCCCAGCAGTACTGTTATACTATGAAGGTTAAATATCACAATTTGCCTTCAAATCCCCAAACAGAGTATAAATTCATCAGAAAACAACCCTAAAAAAATAATAATATAAGGTTAGGGAAGCCCCGTGAAGTTATCGGGGATGACCTCCAATATACTGCAAGCTGGATGTTATACAACTATGTTACAATGTTTAGTAAAGGAACATTCTGTCTTTAATAGAGGATAACTTGCCTTTTATCCACTAGCAGACAAGGAAACCTCTTTTTCTATTAATAGATTTTGACCTTAAGGAAAACAAGACACAGTAAAATTACTTTGTTCATACCAATCATTCCAAGTTTTCTGAGCACATTAATTTTAAGAGAATTTTAGAACCAGAGAAGAAAAAAGGCATTTAAATGCCAAGTGACCCATTTTTTCTGAACCTAAGGAAAATGTCTCAAAAAAATCCATGGGTATTCTATCTATAATGAATAAGAAGTAGTTCTTTTACCCCACTCTATGGCTAATTTAAAGAGGATGCCCTAGTTTTTGCTTGGTGTGTTTCTTTAATTGATAGAGCCTTTTCTCATTGTATATCAGAGCTAGAAAGGACTAGAAATACAAACTACAATACCGAGTTTCCACAACCTCAGTTCGCTGATTCTGTTGGTGTGGCCTCTGACTAAAGACTGATACTTCATTAATTGACCTGGTTCTGTTTCCTGACCTGATAAAAACTACTATCAGGAACCAACGATACTTTGTCAGTGACAGCACAATAACTGACAGGTATTCTCTACTCTTAACAAAGCTGTGAGTCAAACTACTAAAGCAGAGGAAAAAGGTGAAGACAACTTAATCTATACAGTTCTTATAATAAATACTTGGTGTTAAACAAGCAACACAGTATACTACTTCAATACCGTTTCACTGTCTTACACCAATAAATGAGTTTCTTCTCTCATGTAAGAACAGTGGTGTTCCAGAGGTCAGCCAAGGGATAGCGGTATCAATTTATCATGTCATTTATATCATCTATTACAAAGCCTCAGGTACAACTTTTACCAGGTTCAAGCAAGCAGTGTGTATTGCATGACTGGATTGGAGTGTGGCTAGGTGAGCATATTCCTGTGTGACAAGTGGTACCAAAACCTTAGAATTGCCAACAGAATCAAGTAGTCCCTATTACAAAAAATTGCAACTTAATTCATCCATAATATTGCTGAGCAAAAAAATCCCATATACATGTGCCTTCTTGCAAGGGCTGGCTGAGTCTGCAGCCTAGCCAAGGTCCCAAATGAATCCAGCATCCTCACCACTTCCCACTAAGGCTTCCACGCCCAAACGTTTCATACTTGCAGAATCTCACAAAACCAACACACCGCTGGTAGGATGCCCAGGCAGAGGTGGACTCTTCCTGCTACAGTGGATGAAGAGACGGTGAGAATTTAGCAGTCCTTAAAAAAGACTGTCTGGAACACTGCTAAAAGAGACCAAGTTCTTCTGAGACTGATGGACATATTCTGCTTCTGGTTTCCTGCAAAAACCCAGACTGAACACGTGGACTTTGGTTTAGTCAAATATTTGCCTTCCAACGGCTCAGACCACCACCCGATATTATCCCAGAGAACATTTTTCTTCTCATCGTTGCAAACAAAGGCTTATGAGGCAATTCCAATTCAAATTGTTCAAAGATCCCTTTGATGTTACATAACACCCCACTCAGAGGGCACGCTGCCAGCACTGCCTGCTTACTTACTCAGATCATAAAAGTGCTGCCAGAAGGCCTCCATCCACTTAAGAAGTTCATCCCTACTGTCAGTAGCAAAAAGTTGCATCACAGCCTCTCCAGACACGGGATTGATAACAGAAAAGTTATTAGTTCTTCTCTTGGAGTCCTTATCCACAGCTCGAATTCTTGTTTCCTAGGAATGACAAACTGTGTTAATGAGTTACTGCTCCAGCTCCACACTGGTATCACCTTATGGCCAATGACAGTGTAAGGGGGTTATCATTTGGCTTTTTATCTAATCCAGATTAATTTCCAACTAAAAAATAAAATAAAATAAAGGAACTACTGTGAAGAACTGCTTATAAAAATATTTTCTCATAAAACTATTAAAATGGCGTAAAATAAAGGGAATGGAGCACAATTACTGCAGTTCTGAATTACAGAATGTACGTTGTATGCTTCCCCTCCCTCTGCCTTCACCAGCTCATCCCACCCTGTTCATTCTTCTCCACAGTAGTTTAGTGAATAAAATAACAGCCAGCAGCTCCTTTTCCCTGAACTCTTCAGCTGGACAACCACAATGTTACAGCTGCTATTTAGGTCTCCTACTGTACTTCTGCAGGCCGTTGTTTATGCAACGCGTTCTAAACTTGTATCTATTTTATGTTATCTTAGTGAATCAAGGCATTCAGAGCTAATGCTATAGTGACAGGAAATTTAATAGGAAACTTATCTAGTCCACATTTAAAGGAGCATTTGTAGCAATTACCCATACAGTTCTGCTAGAACAAATTTCCAGTGAAAAACATTTTGCTCTGATATAAAAAAATCCTATTTGTAATTTAAAAATAGACATTTTCCTTTTGCCTTAATTAGGGGGAGCTACACAGAAACAAAAATATATATGAGAAGTATAACACAAGTCTATCAAATTTCTTCAGCTAATGTTAGAAAGGCTCTCAGATTATGCAGTGGCACTGTTACAGCCAAGGTATCCCCTTCTGTTCAGGGATGTAGTTCAATTGATTTTTATCATCTAGACTAGATCCAGTGGTATTTTCATAGTATCTAGGGGTTTTGTTATGGTATTACTACAATTCGAAAAAGCACTTACCTCTAACTGAGTGGGGAAAAAAAATTTTTTTCCTGTGGTGTAAAATACTGAAAGATTTTAGTAAAAGTCTGATAAAACACAACTGAAGAAATTTCCAGAACACAACTGGTCAACACTGCTGTTCATCACGACATGATGATAAAATTAAAATAATTAATATTGCTTTATTTACAAAAATAAAAGCAAAAATCCTGGGAATATCTTTGCATATACAGTTCAACCTGACTGAGCAAGCAATAGCCTATTACAACACCGCTCTTAGAAGAATTTTTGGCATACTCAGGAGAACAGCACAATCCCACATCCTGACGGGATGATGAGTTTTGGTGCCAGGAGCCAGCCAGCACCCTACAGCTGGTCAGCCCCAGAGCCTGGTAGGACACGAGGCTGCCTAATGCACATTAGGGCCACACAGTGCCCTCCTGCTGCAAAAGGGTGTCCCCTGGCACGGGGAGTGCCCCGGGTTTTGAAGGAAGCCAACAACCACAGCCAGGATTGTGTTCGAATGTCTCCTGTCTGGATGGACAGTGAATCTGACCACAAAGGTGGCCGCAGGGCATTCCTCAAAATACAGTGTGGACAGATCAATGATGTTCCTTTTACACAATTCAACCAAATGTCAAACATCTGCTAAAGATGTTAAACATACACCTACAGAAATTAAGTTTACACATGGGATCCCATGGGGATAAGACTAGTTCTGATACTCAGAAAAACAAAAAATATTCTGCAGAACATTCCCCAGATTTTAAATGCATTACTGAAGTAACCATTTGAAATACCAACAGCTGCTTGTAGCATATCTGATGGATATGCTCATTTAAATTCTTCTGTCTAAAAATAGGAGATGAAGTAATTCATCCGTAAGTGCTCTATATCCCATTAACTCAGGTAACCATAGATACCAGCAAAAAAATTAAATCAAATAGATTAACATTTGACAGGTAAGAACTTCAAGCATACCATACACAGAAGTTTATTTAATGATGTTTGCTGCAGGTTTTATCCCACAACTATGGTATTATTCAAAGGAGATAAATCCTCAAGCAACAATCTATATCTGATGCTTGAATATTTAAGGAATGATACAAGATGCCATCACAGTAATGGGCTGATGAATTTACCAAGCTTGGGTGAATTACACTACATGCCCAGTTCCACTTACAAACAAACAAAAAACAAACAAATAAAAAAAAACAACAACCAACCCAAACCCAAAAACAAGCCACCAAAATAAACCACAAAAAAAACCCCACCCAAAACAACAACCAAAAAAAGTGTCTTAAGGTACCATGTTATAATAAAGTTCAACTTTTTGCAGTCTTACAGACAACTATACCAGCTCTGCTACAGCTATTGGAATCTTGAACTCAAATGACTCTTTCGGGGAAGGTGAAGCCAGTTTTATGTCCTATATGCAAAAGATTATCTTTCTGAAGATGAGGAAATACTAAAAGGGAAAATGATAATTTTTTAAAATGCAGTGTAAATATGAACCTTCCTCTATACTTTTTTCCCGAAATCAAAAAATCTCTTTGCCTGGTAATACCTCTCTGGAGAGCTGGGGGGGGGGCGGGGAGGAAACCCACACCGAAAAAAAAAAAAGGTAAAGAAAAAGAGAGAGAAAGGTTTTTTGTTGCTGAGGTGCAACACTTTCCTGCTAAGCCAATCCCAACACACTGAGGACCACTGGTTATAAAGATCATTTTAAGACATCAAAACAAATTACAGTTCTTGAGGAAAATATTGAATAACCAAAGATCCAGTTTGGTGTATCTATTTTAAGATTAAACAAACCAAATCACATATAACAAACTTCCTTCATGTTTTTAGTACCAAAAAGTAAACCAAGAAATAACAACACAACACTGGAAACAAAACATAATCTGTTCATGTGTTGGTTTACACTGTAATGTTAATAATTTCCACGGGATCTGTTTTAGGCAAGCAGGGAAATATAGTTAAATTTAAAATTAGTCTTTCAAGCCCATTAATGCACAAGACCGAATTAACCCTATCAGCTACGAATATTTCTTCCTTTCATCCTTATTGTTTTGTGAACTTGTATTCACCTAACATCCTTGTGGCCACTGGATGGTGAGTATAACATGTAAGTATAATATGGAAAAGCAATATTAGGATTTCTATGTCATTTTAGCTATCTTTGGTGCAATGCAGCAGCTAAAAACCAGGAGAAGGAGATGGCATTATATGACCCACCAGTGTTCTGTGGAGCACCAGGGAGCCATAAAGCAGTTTCCAAATCAATCAATTTGAGCACGTGTGCTATAAGGTCCACCATGTGGGATGTGGGCATTATATATGCTTCCCCTGCCCGCATCCACAATCTCTTTCAAGCAACTGCAGAACTAAATTGAGCAATGTGATGTGAGATACCAGACATTTGGAGGCACTTACTAGTCTGTGCTTTTCTAAAATACTTTCACATGTATGAAGGCTTGTCTAAGCCAACCAGCGGGACAAAGTCCTTACTATAGAGAACATATATATATTTTCAGGGCTGCTCTTGTTTCACCACTGCTGGAGTTCCCTGACTCACACAGAGAATATTGTTCATATTGCTGGCTCCCTAAATGTTCACATGATCAAGAACTCATATTGATACCCTTCTGCTCCAGTCCAAGGGTGAACTCCCTGGTTCCCTAGAAATACTGCATGGTTGCCTTGAAGTTATGCTGCTGCAGCCACTGCTACATTTTCCAAAGAATTTTGCTACCTGATCTAGCCCAGAACAGATGCTCCAGCAAGAACTGTCATTCAAAGTAACAGCCTGCAGAAATGCCAGCTTGATTTTGCCCTTCCACTCCTGCTACACTGTTTAGCAACCAGTCCATGAACCTTGAGCCCACGGCTGCAAACACTTGTTCTTCCTCATCCTGTTCACCGCAATGATTAACATGAACATGGCGATAGCTCTGGGCCTGCTGCACTGCGTGGCACCAGAGCAAAGACGGCACTGACAAAACATGCCAGGAAAGAAATCACAGTGTCCCAGAATTCCTCAAGCTTCAGGCATACATGGCACAAAAAAAGTTTTATGATCTGTGACCAGGACGCAATAGAATATGTATTCCAAATACTGAGCGACTAACATGAACCACTGGCACGTGCACCAATTTGCTAAGCTATCAGGTGTAGGCAAGGCCTTTATTATTCACTCAAACTAAAGAAAACTTGAAAAAATTTCAGGAACTGGCCCATAAAGAATATTTCTTTTTCAAATTGGATTCCAGCAAATTTTCTTTGCTACAGAAAATATCATTTCTCTTTTCCTACTTAGTTGTGCAATATAATATGTTATAATCACATTTAGCTGGAACAATAATAGTAGCACTTGCATAATAGGAACTGCAGAACCATTCTTGCTCAACAGCAGTAGCAGTGAAGTCATCTGAAGTTGAAGTAATGATTTTGCTGGTCTTAATGGCTTCTTCAAGTCTCGATTCAAAGGGAATGGGAAATAAGGCTATCAGTGTGAATATTTTCCAGAGAGTTTCTCATAAATCCCAATGATTTCATTACTTTTCAGAAAGTATCTTTCAATTACATGTAAAGGATCAGCTTCACATTACAAATGAAAATGCCACATATGTAACCAGAAGAGATTTTAGTTAAAATGTCTAGAGTTGATGTTCAATCTCAACTTTCATTTTAAAACTGCTGTTTCTATAACAACATGTAGCAGACAAGCCCATCTGATTAGTCTGCTTTCATTTAATCCGTAAGAGAAATTTCATAACAAAGGAATCAAAAAATATCTACAGGCATTAAGTTATTTCCAAGATAAACTGTTTAAGTAGTAAAGTATCCAAATACATTTTAAATTGCAATTTTTTTTCTGGTTTTAATTTAAATTGAAGAAGGATTCAGTCATATTCTCTAGCATCCTGACATTTTTGTAAAATGGTGTAAGATACATGATTTATGTAGCTTCTATATGTTAGCTTTAAGGATACTCTGCAAACATATGGACAGTCTCCCAGCAAAGGTTTATTAAGCTGGATTTTAGGTTCTAAGTGTGCTGGTAACTTGGAAGAGCAAAATACCTTAGTAGAATATGGTTATTTTAAAAGGAAAAGCAAAACTAGGATATAGACCAAAACAGAGACCTCCAAGGAAAGATATGAGGTAGCCTGATAGATAATTTTTAAAAATATTACTGTCACATTTTAGAATATGGATTTAGTCATTCTATAATTTATTAACGTTTACCATTTCTTAACTGATACTGTGAACAGCTGGAAAACAGAGTTATGGCAAAGGCTGACTAGCGCAATTAAAAGTGTCTGAAGAGGTAAGCAAGTAAACCTGCTTAAATATATCACAGTCTAAACATTTATTTAATATAAATGCATGAACAAGTGGAAGAAAAAATGGCTTCGTTAAAAGATCCGGCACTAGCAGAAAGGTGTTTTTAATCAAGGAACCAATTTAAATCTCGGCACATTAAAAACAAACTCCTAAACCAAACAGGTCACGTTGTTAAACCTAGTTTAGATGTTTAGTTTTTATACAAGTCTCACTCTAGGCGAGAATGCAGTCATATTTTCCAGAAGCTTTAAAGCCACCAAAAGCTGATATTGCTGTTGTAAGAAGCAGTTCTTTATTATTCTATGTCCCTATGTGTTCCCAGTCACAGCCTAGCCCCTTTCTTGTACCACACAAGCATTTGTGTAACCATGTAGTGAACTGGATAAGAGAATTTATTAAAGGGAACCACAGCTGAAGCCAGCCTTCCTCCTGCCCCCAAAATGAGCTAATTTTAACCCACATCAGTTCCCTTGTCCAATTCATCAGTCAGCTGCCCTAATGTCTGCCCTGGCATAAAGCAGCACAGCAGCCTGAACAAGCAACCGGACAGGAGGAATGCTTCTTTTAGAGTTAGTGTTGGCATCAAGCGTTCAGTGTAGTACAGCAGCGGAATCCAGATCAACCTGTGCTGAATGCAGTTTTGAAATACGTCTATTTACTTATGCAAGATGAATCCAGCTGTGTCAATTGCAAATAACATTAAATTCCTCTGCTCATCCTTATATGATACTAACTCTTGATGACTGCACCAAAAACAGTTTTTGAAAGCAGCCATTCACTTTAATGCTCGCCATTCTTGAAGGTCATTCCAATAACATTAAATACTTAATGTTTCTTTAGCCAAATAGTAAGTAACAATTTAACTTTATGTTTTAAAGTCAGCCTTTCCAATCCGGGTGTGAAAAACAGTAATAATGTCATCCTAGAGAACAGAACTTCCAAAATTATTGTACCCTGTACAAAATGAGTATTAAGAAAAGCAGCTTACTTTAAGGCACTAAAATATTTTGAACAACGCTCAAGCTCTCCTTCTAATTAAGACTGTGGCCAAATAACACACAACAACAAAAAAGCTTTTGTTAAAATTCCACCTTGCTGAGGACACAAGTCTACCAGAGCATTGCTAAGGGACTGTAAGCAATACATTCTCAAGGGCTCTTACGGAACTGTCATATAACAAGTTATCACTTTTCCTACAGAAAAATATTCTCCTTTTTACCTCTATGTTAACCAGCCTAATGCAATAGAAGGAACTTACATCCACAGCTACAAAAATGTAATGTCCTTGCTAAAAAATTCAGTGACTGCACATTTCAGTGAAGCATATCCCACCCGCATGCTACCTATAAAGGATTCTGTGTACCAGCAGCGTAGAGCCCAAATGACTGTAGGTATGTCTTAAAACAAAAACTACCTCCCTCAAAATAAACAAAAAACCCAAACCAAAACCACCCCATACAACCAATTTTACCTTGTTGATGGAAATTGTCAATGCTGGCTCCAGTTTGGCCTCAATTTCTTCTGGCGAGTAATAACAACAGAGTTTGCCACCTCTTAGTACACAATACAGCCTCCTCCAGCTAGTTAGACTTCCGATCATTTGCTAAAGGGAAGAAATAGCCAGAAATTGCCAAACAAACGAAAAATTAAGAGCATATTACAAGGTATACACAGATCAACCCTGTGTGATCAAAACTTAGCCACCCTAAATTCTTTCCTAAAACAAAGACTTTCTGTTGCAGAACATTTCAGAGTCATTGATTTTTTAAATGCTAGCAATACTTCAAATGTCTTCTGGTGTTTTACAGTTTTCGCAGATTTATTGCCAGGTGACACTAACAATACAGAATCTGCTGGTTCATACAGAATGAAATCTAGAACTGGTGTCTACTGTAGGAATGAAACCACCTTTATTAGCTACAGTAATTACACAGTAAGAGAAATAAAGAGTATCTCACCTTGGAAATATACAGTACATTCAAAAAATGTCAAAGACATTTGTCTAGAATTTCCACTTTTACAAATTAATTTTCTGAACAGCTTTCATAAATGCATCATAGTTTCACAACCAGTTTAGAGCCTGTAATTCAGCACTCCTGACAAATGACCCAGCCCCTCTGTCCCTCCACTATCACCTTCTTGTTTGCCTAGTTGTGCAATGAACCAAAATAGAGAAGTAAACTGAGTTCACATGAATCATTTTTGAAGGGATGAGTTTAAATATGGCTCGGTTCACCAGTCGGGTTCACCATGCTGTGATATGAACTCTTGTGCTAGCACAATGAGAGGTACGCACAAGGATGAGACCCACAGGATTATTAGGACTGCTGCCGTCAAGTACCAGTCTAAACCAATTCTGAAACAACTATATTTGATCCTTATGTAACTGCCTAAATAATTCTATTGGTAAGCGTGCCAAGGAAACATTTATTTCTTCACACTTAGCCACTGAAGATACTGTTTGTAAATGCAGCTGTGAAATAGAATTTTCCCCTTGCTCTAAGTAGAACAGGTGAAAATAACAGTTCTCAAGAAACCACTACAGGTAAAAGCAAATGTTTTAACAATTGAGTCTTAGTGACAGCTATTAACAGAAGAGAATGTAAACACAAGCAAGGTCTTCTTACCTGCTGATTAAGAAATCCTGCCATCATATCCCTAGCCATGCAGGAAGGCTGAGCAACTAAACGGCAACACATGTTTCCATACAGGGGGAGCCAAAAAGTAGATTCCTCTGGGGCAAAAGACCAGGCAAAAGAGAGACAAACACTTAGTTCCAAACATTTGCCCTAAATGTATAGTTTAGCTTTCTACATCCATTTTTACATTAAAATCATGAATGTAAATAAACATTTTTTATATTTAAAGACAGAGATTTCATCCTGTAGGATTAGACTAAAAATTATTTTTAGCCTCCACTAAGTATTTTTAATTAAAAAAAGAATTCCCAAAAGAATTTAAAGTAAAAATGGAGATATTGTTGTGCAAGAACAAGCTGTTCTTACATTAAATATAGCTCTAAATCTCATTTCACAGCTAGAACCATTTTGAAAGGTAAGTACACTGGCTACCTCATCTAAGTAGGATCCCTGAGCCCATCCCGTCATGACACACTGCTACATTTACACACGAGCACTTTGCTTCAGCTTGCTTTATTAAGGCTTAGAATTTGTATCTACTTGTGTCTTCAGCACTAGAGGAGCATTTAGGATTCCAAGGAGTTTCTAATGAATTGCAATATCCCTCCTCGCTCAGCTCCGCTATGTAATAGGTGCTCTCTTCTTTAATTAGCAGCAGGTAATTTAACGTTCCATTGACATGACTCTGTCTTTGGTCATGTTTTAGAAATGCTTGTAATGAACCAAAATATCCAGGTATGTAATTTCTCAGACTAAGTTATGTAAATTAACGACAGAAAAAGGAATTTGAAGAAGGAAGAGTATAAAGTACTAATAAAGAAAGGCTTACAAATATCAAAGATACTCAGAATTATTCATCCAACCCTTCAAGAAACAAATGCCCCATAAATCTTCAAATCTGTACTTATTCAGAATTAATGAAGTGTAAAGAACAAAATTTTCCGTGAGGTTCAAGTTTACCCAAGTAAAGTTCCCAGAAGCTACAGTGAAATACAGTGAAAGTCCCATGTCTTAAGTTAACAATTAGAGGGTGGCTTATGGGCTTATCCTTTCAGAAAATAATGGACGAAGCATCAAAATCTGTACTCCTGCTACTTAAAACATCACCTTCAGTCGCAGCATAATCGTAGTCCCTGTGTAAGCATCTAGGCTGACTGCTGTCAGCTTGTGCTGTCCCAGAGCTGAAGCACAGTGACCAGCGCAAACTGCGCGCACACACGCTGACGCCCTGTGTTAAACCTGAGCCTGAAACAACCTGGCTGAACTGAAGCTATTTTTCTACTTTCCTTCTGACTACAAAAGAAAAAGCTGTTCTTCATTCCGATACCCTGCCTTGGTTGTGAGGAAGGGGAAATAATTTGTATATAGCTACGACTCATATAAGACCGAGATGCAAATGACAGAATAAACTCCCAAAAGAATTAAAATTTCAGCTGGACTTGAAATTTTACTCAACTTATAGTTTATTCAGCTGTGTACAGATGCCTGTTATAGAGCTGTTAAATATTTTATTAAAGTTGTTCTATATTAAGTATCAAGAAAAATAATCTCTTTAAGCTCTTTAGTTTACAAGAGAGAAACGCAAAATGTTACTGGGTTTTTATTTCCTTAAATTGGTACCATATGTACTTACCATTTCCTGTAATAGTAAGGTTGTGGGTCCTGAAACTGTCCTCAGCACTCTCCAGCCCCAAAGTGGTATATGCCAGCAAACTGTACTTTGCACCACTAAATGCGAAAGAAAAGGCACGTTTAAGACATTTCTGCTTTGTGTTGCTCAGGTAGTAATTAAAGGGAGTCTAGACACGCCTGAGGTAACGCATTTGGGTACAAGGGAACACCAAGGTGAAAGGCAGCACCTGTCAGTGACCACAGATTGCCACCCCCCGACCTCTTCCCACGGAGCTTCCATTTCTCTGGTTTTCCTTATAAACCAACACTGTCCCACAGTCTGTTCATCTGCTTCCTATATCCTTATCTCCTGCCTCCACCCTGTGCGTACCTCCCATTCCCTCCCACCCCACAACTTCCAGGCCAATGCCACAAGGCCCCATGAGGTGGCTCTTTCCATAGCCACCTCTCTTGGACCTGCCAGCCAGGAGACTTCCGTGGCCGCTGCCTGCCAGCTGGGCAGGCTCACGCTTACTGCTGAGCCAGAGGCTGCCAAACCCAGGTATAAAAGCTGTGCTATCCAACCTCTCGGCACCCTGAGGATGCTAAAAACATCTCTCTCCTCTAGTCAGACATCAAGTAACTTTTAATAACTTTACAGCTTTTATTTCTAGGCCTAAAGCAACTAAACTTGGTAACAGGTTCGAAAATTGGTGTAGTTAATAGAACAACTGATGATAGAAACTTTATCTGACAATACAGGTTAAAAATTAAAATGCTTTACACTGGTCCTCCGTGTCACTCTGTTCTTTTGCTTTGCCTGTGTAGACTACACTTTATAAAGTTGTTTAGATACTGTTAAAAATACATATATAATAGTGTGATTCTTCATATCCAGAAATCTGTGCAGAGATCGTACAGTCAGTTTTGTAGCATAAAGGACTCTCACTTATTGTGCTTACAGGTTTCAGAATGTTTTATCTTTGTTTTGGATTTTGCCTAGGGGAAGAAAAAAGTCACATTTACAATTCAACACAGTGCATGTGGAATGCAATTCCTAGAATAAACTAGTATAAATTTGGTACATGTTTAACCTTTTCCCCCAAATACTCTTCAGACTGAGTAACAGATTTACGGTCCAGCAATGCATTAAGAATTCCACCTGGGTAATGGCAGTTTAAACAAAGTTCACAAGGAAACAAACCCCTCAAAATCACTAACTACTCTCCCTAACAGGATCTAGCATAAGTTCCTTAAAATATCTTCAATACAGCATAAGACAGCTTAGTGGTGTAAAAGGTGAGAAGACACTACCGAACTAACATCACTAAAAAATAGTTTCCTGTCGTAATACTTTTCAAATGTTATTTTTCCTAATAGCACAGTAGGAACATACGTTTTTAAAATCTTTGGCTCTGCAGAGGAACGAGGCAGATGCCTACCTAGCCATAACGCTAATGAAAGAGGAGGAGGAAGAGTACTGAGTTTGTTAGCAGGGAGGCCTGTTACATATCTATCTCAAGGAAATAAAGAGAAAATTAAATATGATATAACATTCTGGGTGGAAAAACCACTGCTGTGAAATGTTTCAAGAGGGCAATCCAAACAAACAATCATCAGCATTTGCACATATTCCCTGCTAGACTGTTCCCTAACAAAAGATTCTGCACTGATTATGTTTTGCCATGCATTTGAACAATACACTACGATTCTATTTAAACTGTACCAAAAAGTTCAGTTTCTTCTCACACACAAAACTTCTGTGCTGACTTTAAAGTTACTTTTTTTCTAAAGCATGACTAATTACCACAACAATCTTGCAAAAAAAAAAAAAAGCTACTTCACTTTTAAAATATGCTTCACAGTAACGTTTTCATTCTAAAATATACGTAATTTCTCTCAGCTAGCTGCAATATAATTTAGAAAAGTTTTATCTGCAAATATTTTCAAATTGAACTGGTTAATCAGGATTGTTGACAACATTTTGCCTCTGCATTTCACAGAATTGGCTAACTGCCTTAAATGACAGTTTCTTTGTATAACAAAAAATAATCTCCCTGCTGCATCTCATTCAGTACTTTGCATATCTATAGTATTTTCCATGTAATAACTTTATTAAAAAAAGAAAACAAAAAAACCCCATCTCATCTCCACAACATGCCTGTGGCAAAGGCTTGTTGTTAAATCTGTTTACTGATCAAGAGACAGAGGCACCAAAGTTGCCACACAGACACTGGCATGGGAAGGTGTAATTATATCACCTTTTCTATCAATGCATATTAATTAATACATGGCACATTCCAGAATCTGTTCCAGAATATTAATCCCAATGTTAGAAATCCCAATCTTAGTTCACTCATTCAGATATATCGTGTGGATTTGTGAGTCAGACAAAAAAACCCACCCAAAAAAGTAATATGCTCACCTTTCAATCAGATCTTAAATAATAGAAGGTAAAAACAAATATAACCTTCAAGTACTAAAAAGAACCCAACTGTAAAAGTGAGGCCATTAGATTAGACTATGTACTTCCAGCAAAATACTGCTAAAATTTGCCCATTTAAACACAGGACACGGAAGCCGTGCCTCCAGCCCAGTGGAGGACAATACATAAAAGGCAGTAACAAGTCCACATATAGGCCAGTTCTGCAAGTGAATAAACATGCACTTCAGGGAGTCTCTCCAATGATTTATCCAAAGAGCTACCTAGTTACTCTGGAATTCAATAGTATAAACACACTAAACATTTTCCTTCTACAACAAATGCAAAAGGAAAAAAAAATTAGGTTAGAATAGAAAAATTAAGCAGGCAAAAGAGAGTACAGAAATAAAAAGAGAGATAATTAAGAGTATAGAAATATCAGTATAACTGAAGTTAACCAACCTAAGCAACAATTCCAAGAACTTTATCACTAAGCTTTTGCAAAAAGTTACAAGGCTGATAGAAATCTCCCTGGTTAGTGAGGAAACTAAGCCAAGATGTTTCACACAGAGGGATCACAGAGTTTTTGGAAAACAGAGAATTTCGTCCATGTGTGCTCTGAAAAGAAAAATGCCTGTACAAATGAAATCTACAGAGAAAAGGTGTTTACATAATACAGAAAGTTCCCTTTTTTGTTGCAGTTTAATTTCACCTGCTGGACTGGTAAAACTCTCTGGGAATACCTGAAAGATCTCTTGTAATCTTGCAATTTCTTCCCCTTTATAACGGCTACATACCAAGGTCTGATTTTCTGCCCATAGTAACTCACTTCTTTCCAAAAATCTTTTTTAATCACCTAGCACAGCCATCATTAAACACATTATTGTTCATTTAACTCTGTTAAGAAAGTAACAGTCACTGTGAGATGATTATTTACAGTAGAAACAACAAACTTCAAGATGGAGGAAAGCAAAATACGATTACAACTGAGAAAACAAAAGCAAAGCCCAAGGGAGGAAGCAGCTGTTTAGATTGTCTACTGATGCTTCTTCCTTAAAAGACAGGCAATCTATATTCAAGGGAGTACGGCCAGCAAATAAGCCAATGGTTATATCTGAAGCAAACTGTATCTAATGACAGTGTGTCATCGCCCAACTGGAGCTGGTGGAAAGCACAGCCACCTCAGATGATGCAGACTGAAAGATACATTGTCATTAGGTCAAACACACTGGAAAGTTAGTGGTAAAATTTGCTTTGCTCTGTGGATAAGATATTTCAGATGTGTATTTTTGATTGAAACAGTAATATCAGTATATAGTAATATCAGTTTGACAAAGATAGAATATGCTCAAACGTTTCCATTTAAAATCCAGGCAAATAGATATATGAAGCTAGACTAAGACCACACTCAACACCTGGCAAGAATTAGGCATCGATTCTTTACCGTTCAGCTGCCAAAAAAAAGTTAATTCCTTGAAAAAATGGCTTTCTTTGGAAAAAAAATAAAAATCAGTATTATTAGTATTTACAGTTTAGGTACTTGGCCTGCTTAAATCCCAATGAAATTAAAGTAGCTGGGAAATATTAGTAGGCAGTTAACTTAATTAAAAAATGAATGAAATACTTAAGATCGTTTTGAAAGGAAACAGGTAAATTACTGGGAACAGCACTTATTTCTATGATCACTGAAAACCAGTAAGTAATTTTAAAACATTCTGTGCTAAAGTCAATTAAGAATACTCCTGTTAAGCAGCTTGTAATTGTAAAGCGCCTTTGACAGCCCGGAGTTTTACTGAAAAGCCAACAAGCAGAATGGCCCCCATGTGCACAGCTTGTACCCCTGACACCACAAACAGCTTAGGCAGCTTCATTAGGGGAGAGGTTTCTCCTGTCTACATACCACACTTTTTTATCTCACATAACTTTTAACTTTTAGACATGTCTTCCTGTCTGCCAAGCATGAGCAAAACTGGCTAGGTGCAAAAATAATACGGGGGAGGGCATAAATGGGAAAGGGAGAAGGAGAGGTAGAGGGACAGAGGGACACAGAGAGAGTGATCGTACAAGCTTGATTTCCTCCAGAGATCAAACTAAAAACATTATACAGTTTGCAAATAACAGTGGATTTACCAGCTGGCTAGCTGTATAGCAGAAAGATAAAGCCTGCTTGTGTGTTTCAAGATCAGAACCAGGCCCCAAGGCTAAGCGACATGGTTGGAATTCACGCCTACTTTCTCATTTCCTATTTTAAATGTAAATTTTTTTTCACTCGGGTAAGTACAGAAATAATCACTTTCTTGGCAATTTTCCAAAAAAATTACAATACATTTGGTTTATTTCTATTTAAAAAATTATAAAACCATAATATCAATATATATAGCTTACTAGATGACTGGGTCAGCAGGCAAAAGGGATTCTGTGCTGTCTTCTTCTAGCGCAGCTTTGAGTTTCTTCCCTGTAGCTTTGCTGAGGGATGTTTTAAGCTTCTTTGCTAGTTTCTTAGGAGTGTTTGTTACATATAAAGACTCCTCTGTACAGCAACTGTACACTTCAACCTTCACCTGGAAATCTGGTCTTGCTTCATCACTGAAGGTGGGCGGGGGGGAGGAAAATTTCAGAACATTTGTTAATAAACTGACTATGCAGCCCAGGAATGCTGCTGCTACTATATATATTAAATAACATATATTTCTAATCAAGGGAAGGAACGCCATAAGATTCAGGTGAAGACATACATTAATATGGAATTAAAGACTAGAGTACACAGCAATAACTTAGTGTTGAAGACATGAGATGGATGTTATAATTAAACCATAAACAACTGCAAACAGGAAATTCAACTTTTAGGTTAAAAACAGAAAAAAAACCCACGTTATGGAAACACACAGGCAAGACATTCAAACACACTTAAATCTGCCCTCTACTGTTACACAAAAATCACATGATTGAAAACCTATCCGTCTTAAACCAGTGTGGTCTTAAATCAGATTGAATTGTTTTAAAGATATGTTAGTCGCACCCTACCGCCTTCACACTAATGAAAAAATCCTCTCTCACAACCAGCAAAATCTGTCACTCATCACTTAACTACCTACTGCGGCATTCTTCTGTCCACAGCCTATGCTTTCTCCGTTTTCAGTTCTACTAGTTCTCTTGTTCTCAAGCTTAGTCATCAAACCAGAAGCCTAACCTCATCTTTCAGGTACAAATCATGTCATTACACACATGCCCATAACCAAATCATCCTGAAGGCTTTTATAAAAACTTTATCTTGGGGGATACAAGGCAAGTTAGAGTGCCTTTTCTGGGGTTTTTTTTTGCAGTCTTTTGCAGAAAATTATAGTGGTCCAGTCTCATATCTTTGAAGAAGCAGATTTAAATCTTTGCCCCCACTCTTAACAGGTGTTTAAGAGAGTTTAAAATCTGATTTAAAGATCCACTCTCGCTCAACCACTCAGTTTTCAGGATCTTGATTTGAAGTTTTCAGTCTTCCTCAGGAGACTGAATCTAAATTGCTAATATAAAAAATAAAGGGGGGGGGGGGGGAGTTAAGTGCAGTTCAGAACTCCTAAATATTAAGAACCAACCAAAAAGTACATAAGAAAACCTTTCTATTCTTTTCCAAGTTGCTTTTAAAGATAAGTGAATAATTTCCTGTCTAGTATTCTTCAACTATAAGGACTGTGGCTGTAGCATATGCTCATATAGGTGTAACAGAACAGGAGGTGCAGAAAGAGACTGTAGCCTGCTGTACAGAATAATAAATACTTAAAAAACACTGGGTGCAACGTCCGTGCCTGTACTTTCATAATGCTTTCAGGTTTTAGTATTAATTTAATTCTGTCCTTGAGGTACAAGTCTGTTTGTCTCTTTATATAAAGAAAAATGCTTCTGCATAGCAAAAACGAAAAGTAGTACAGTTCAAGTGGCACATCTACACCCAGCATCATTAGGTACATAAAAGCCAACCTTCCAGAGATGGGGATCCACCACTCACTGAAATTAACAGCACCTCTACTGATTCCTTTGCCCACAGAAAAACTTAGTGGACCTCAGCCAATCTTACTCATAATCATATCCACTTTCCAAAAAACCCAGCAATATTTGTACTTCATTCAACAGAAGTAAATTATACTCACAATATGGTTACATTTTCAAAACAGATATCCGTTATTGCTTTATCCACAATAGCCACCTCTGTATCAAAAATCTCAGCTCCCATTCTGAACAAACAAAACACTGCATAGCGCTGTGATTCTGGAGAGAACCAAAGAAATGTTTTATTAGCCATATTACATATCACAATACTAAATGCTTACAGTAAACAAAAGCAGAAGAAATGGTAATTCAGACCGCTAAGGAATTGCCCTCAAATTCTTCCCACGATAAATTTTCATCACAGGATTTTATGATAATTGAACTATCAAAGCTGCTGGGTGGTAGAACAACATTCACAGAGGGGAAAAATGCTCAACGTTTTTTTTTTTCTTCTTTCCTGATAATCAGGTGTAGTTTGTGCTAGCAACTTCAGAAATGTTAGTACAAATGTAATTTTATTTAATAAAACTGACCTTAAGAAAAAAAACCCTAACATTTGATCCAAAGCCATTATCATTTTATGAATGTACTATATAGGATTAGACTATTTTGCCACGCTTCGCCCCTCTGACCCTATTGAAAATCAAAGTGAAATCAATGCCACGTGACAGCTGGAACAGATTTAGGGTTAATCTCCATGACACACCAAAATGCATGTACTTGAAAACTATCCAATAATACACTCAACACCAACAGACAACTTTCATTTAAATTTCTCACTGGAAACAGCATCCAAAATACTCTCTCAAGTGTAGACAAGACATAGAACAACATGTATAATCAGAAGTTTCTCAGCTATGGATTTAATAACAACGCTTTTCTCTTGCTTCCTCTGGAATTTCTCCTCAGGAGGACTTTCTAGAGACTAGGATTTAAGCATACAGACCCACAGTACTTTGAACTAACTCAACTTGCTGCAACCAATGACTTCAAGTAAAGAGCAACTATGCAACAGAGTAAAATATGGACCTACTGAAAGGTCAGAGAAGGGGCTGAAATGAGTATGGACTTCCCCATCCCATTTAATTTACAGGCATAAGCAATTGCTTATCAGAGTAGTTCCTTACATCTTACATACTTTCTTTATTGCTGAAGTGATCCGAGCCTTTCCACATTAATGGTATTCGAATATCTAAAGAAAAAAAAAAAGGTAGGGAAATTAAGTTATAGCCAATACCGTAGAATTGTGATCAAAACAAATTACAAAAAGTTTCTTGTTTCTTTTCCCAGTCTTCTGGAAGTAACAGGACCCTCTACCCAAAGAACAGCGTAACTATTTCAATTTTATTATCCCTGTCATAAGAAAATTCATCAATTCGTTCAACTTGAAGTGTCATTTTCTTTTAGAAATTATGCTAGGATAAAGAATATTTTAAATCTCATTTGGAAGTACCTGAAATAACATTTCAGACTGGCTGTGTAACGCAGTTCTGAGAGGTTCTGAGCCCATTACTATGCACAGATGTAAACTGAAACTCTGTTTGCCTTGTGCTGGAAACCACTCATCCAACTGCAAGAAAAAAAACTTCCTGTTTTAATGGAAAGACTGGGATACTTCTACTGCAAACACTTAAGTTGTTTTGCAAACCACAGAGAATGTATCACTTGTAATCACATTCTCAATCAGAATTGTCTTAGTTAGCCTAAAAAGTTTAGAATTTTTTTTTTAAAACTCAGAAATATCCTTCTACTTCAGAACCACAGTAGAGAGGCAATTACAGAACCATTATTGTAAGTCATGTCTGTCATTTTAATAGGAGGAAAGTATTTTCTTCACCAAATTTTCCAATTTATTTACTCAATCCACCACAGTACTGAGTGACATTGTCCTCCAGTTTCAAGGACTCTGGTGTAGACATAACATTTCTTATTAGTCCCTGTTAAAAGACAAATGTAGTGGAGGCTTTATAAATCCAGTCGGTTTCTTAAGTGCAACACAGTGTTTAAAAGTATATGCAATATATTAAGTGACACATGATGGCAGCAGTGAACAGCACTAGCTCAATTCTCTTTTGATAAAAATCTTCAATATTGTTATAAAGGATCATCACTGACTCCAGTGCTGATCTTTATATGAGGCAGATGGAAAAATCCTCATATAGTATGCTAAGACGCAAAACAGTAGTGATATTTTGGTAACAGATTGTCATGTGTACCTACAGGGTTTTACCCACGAAACTCCTTGTTGACTCAAGTGAAACTGCACATAGTCACTCTGTCTCTGAAGTTATATTAACTAAAAAATTTAAATCTAAGTTAATTTTCATTATATTATGGGACATCTTATTACATGTGCTATTTCAATTTTGAACTTGCAAATTCATCTATTTTTAAGTATTCATGAAAACTAATGAATTTTCATCAGTGAACTGCCAGTATACAGCTTTAGGCTGCCACAACTTCCTGAAACTCAATACGTCACCATGTTCTGAAACTGACTTTCACTTCCAAAGATGCATTTGCATAGTAAGCATTTCTAAAAATAGTTATTTTTTTTAATTAAGGGAACAGAAATAGTTTCCTTAAAACAGTTACAGAAACCTCCCTCAAACTTTAAACATATATATATATTTATTTCTATCAAGAGACAATGCACAGAATATTTCTTTCCTAAAAGACAAAGGCCTTAAATTTACATAAATATGTGAAAATAGAGTTGCAATAATAGCCTTTTTTCATCTTTAATCACACACCAAACTCTGAATGACAATTTTAATGCACTCAATAGGTCTTGTTAACAATTAGAGTACTAGATTAAAGATTACTTCTGCATGTCACTTTCAATATCATGCTAGCTGAAAAATTTACACCTTAGTCAGAAAAATCATCAGGATATAGTCAATCACTTGAACAAGTTTAACATGATCCTTGTAAATCAGTTTTCAATTCATTCTTGGATTGAAAGAGCTGCCATTTATCAAGAACAAAGATCAATTTTCACACACCTTAATTTCAGCTACCATTAGCTGTAAATCCATGTGGATTCAAATTGGATACATTCAAGCACTACAATTAATCAGATTTAAAGCCAATGATTCCTTTACCAAATTACCTTGAATTATGATTATGCTTTTGATCAACATTTAATGTATTGTCTTTTGACAAAATAATTGATTGGTAAGATAACATAAATTACATAATTTATTCACACACATGGGGGATAAATAAGTAAAAATAATAGAAGTGTGAAAATCTGTGGATTAAGGAATGCACTCCCCACACAGTATCTGACATACAGTTGCTTTCTGTAGGAGTACATTCCTCAGTCCTTCTGCATAGCTGTTCCTGAACTTTTGGTGTTGGCCACATGATCACACTTTGTTTTGTTAATAGTCTAAGCTTCTGGCATGTACTAACCATATGATACACTAATATATTTATAAGTGGATGGATTACTTTCCCCTAAAAAATCCATTCTATATCTTCAATTCTGAAATCACATGCCCTGTCATATTGCATAGACTACCACTCACTCCTCATTTCCAACCTCTCCCAGACAATTCAGTCACGACATCTCCTGATTCACACTGCTTGTATTTGCAACTGCCTTCTCCGCAAGGCAGGCACATGCACACGCATGCCTTCCAAACACGCAGGGCAACTCCAGTCACAAACCCACTGAAGGTCGGCATAGAGGAGAGAAGAAACGCAGCGTGCCCAATTTGCTCCACAAGGATTGCGCAAGACAGGGAAAGAAGAAGAATGGGACGTTACAGATGCGAACATACTGCAGCTGTGGAAGCAGACAGGGCCTGATTTGGCATGCTAAATGGACACAGGGTAATGGGTCACAGGACAACACAAGGAGGAACCAGGAGGCACATATTAATGTCATCTCAGGATCTCCCAATCATGCGTCTTGCCCAGAGGCTCCTGCACTTGCCAAGCATGAACAAGCCTGTCCTGACAGTTACTTCTCATGTACCCCAGCTCTCTGCTTCTCAGGCACACACAGTGGAAAATAAGGAGTTTGTAACAGGCGAGCTATAGAAAGCATAAATCTCTCAGCAGAGACCAAGAAGAACGTTTAGGCTTTCCTGCTGGAAACTGGACCTGGCTAGGCTTCCTGACACAAGTATCTGAAGAGGGGCAAGGCATGGCAGCATTCCAGCACTCACAGACTTGAGTTCACAATGAGGGAGTCGATGCCTCTTTCTCTTCTTTGACTCGATCCTTGCCATACTTTTGAGGATCATAACCTCCAGTTTGAGAACCGCTAGGTTAGTAACAGGACAGAATATTCTCTTGTCCCATCAAAAGAAACTAGCTAAATGTTTCATATCCTAAAGAATTTTTTCATACTAGAAATAAAGTTCTTACACAATTCTGATTTTTTCTAAAGACAACAAAAGTCTATTATAAGATCATAAAGTCTTCACTGCAGACAACTCTATAAATCCAAAGAAAGGTGCAACCACAGCACAGACAGGCAAACAGATGCTTTCATCCAACTACCATAAGGAGGAAAGGCAGATACACATTCTGCAAACAGCTGTGTTGGCAGAAAACATTACTGAACCATGTGCTCATCACTCTTCTCCTACTAGAAGTTACCTTGCTTAAAGATATGTCAAAATATGCAGAATTAACTTAAACAGTTTCGGTAGTGAGCCCTTCTACACTTTTATTTTCAATTAAGCAGGTCAGGGAGCACAAACAGATCTGTTAGCAAAGCTAGCAGAACAGCCACAATGAACAACTACAGGAATGCTGAATGTAGTAACACCCACTATTGGCATAGGCAAAAACATAATAAATTCATAGTGCTGAAGTTTGAGAACAAGCTAGGAAACAGCGTATCAGCCTACTGGAAATCACTGTTAAATATTCTTGCTACTCGTTTGCATTGAAGCCATACCATTATACCTTTGCTGTAGTAATGTAATCTCCAATAACTAAATAACATTTGCACACTAGTTATAATGCAAATACTAGGTAGAATCTTCAAAAGCACGTGTGACTTAAAAACACAGGTGCCCTTGAAGCACAAGAGAATTTATGCCCCTGAACCACATACACACTTTAAAAAGACCATCTTGCTTGTATAGTTTGTATTACAAGTTACTGTCCAGCCACTTAGCTCCTATGATTACAGTGACTACCCAGTTGCTTACCTGATATAGCAACTTTTGCTTTGCATGCCACCCGGTCTTTTGTCCCATTTTCTGAAGACCTGCCAAAGAGAAGAAAAGAAAAATGAGGTTTGAGATCTGTGCATTTAGACTTCTAAAACTCAACCCTTTAAACATTAAAGTGTCAGGGTGTTCACATTATATCTCATTTCAAATGCTTTTCTTTAAAGTTAAATTTGGTATCTCAGGTTTAAGATATGAGTCATTAGATTCTTGAGAATAATCTGGAAGCAAGGTACACCATCAATTTTCTTAATTCCCTAGAATATTCTACTCCAAAGCTTATTTAACCTGGGTATTAAAAAGACAAGTAGATTCATCTTCCTTGTCTTTCACAGCTCCAACAGAATCAAATACGTTATCAACTTTTCCCCTTCTGTACACATCAATGAATAAACAACTTGATATAATCGGTTCTATTATTGGTTAAAGAATTGCCACTTCCTCTATTAACAGAGGCCAATTACAAAATGTTGCATTGTTAATATTGTGATTTTACATGCAGACAGACAGTTTGCTAAGTAGCCAGGATGTAGATCTCAAGGTCAACCTTAAACTGAATGAAAACAATCTGGTGATAATGAGTAACAATAGAGTGCTCTCCTTATATCTGCCACTGTTCCTAACTCTAAGTAAATAAGGTGAAATTAAAATTTCTATCTGCTATCAATATCTTGACTTCCAGAAGCAGTTATAATATCTTCACAACTCACAGATTACAGACCCACGTAACAAGAAACAGGGATAAAATTAATCTGAAAACCCTACAATTTTCTTTCTCAGCCATCATCACCTTATCTGGATAAAGCTTTAACCGAACTCCAGTGTTGAGCAAATACCAAAAAAAAACCCCTGCAAACGTACTACCAACTACCAAAGGTATGATCTAAATGGCAGAGAAATAACTTTATAGCACACATCTCTTCTAATGACCTCCACTGACAATTCAAAGGACCCCTTAAGACAGAACTCTAAGCAATGCATGACAGACACAAATCCAGTAAACAATACAGCTGACTCTGGCTGTAAGAAAACAATCTAACTGTTCAGATAGATCTCCAAGTATCTCTGTCCTTTTCTGGACATTTGCCATCATCATTCTGTGGTCACTGACATCAAAGACCAGGAGTTGAGTAAACCAGCATATATACGTGCTTGATATTATTCCATTGTTAAAAACATAAATAAAAGAGGAATCACTATAAAGGTCTTCATCTTAGTAGGAAAAAGCAATACAACTGCAACAATTACAGAATACCACATGTTATAAGTGCTAGTTTTCCAAATCAGTTTTCATGGTAATAGTTGATATAATCAGAAAATGCAGTTCTTTCCTTCAATAAATTTCTCCTGTAACTCCACATTTCTGAAAGAAAAAGTAGCAGGACTGTTCCTATAGATTAATTAACTGGAGCTAAGGATGAACTTGAAGAGTTTCTATGCTAAATTGCAATATAATATTTCATTAAAGTAATAACCTGAGAGCAATGGTGTCTCTGCATCATGATTCTCAACACTGCATGTAAAATATATTCCATTAGGCAAAAAATTATAACGTTATTCAAATAAACCACGTATACTTTAGCTCATTCAAGAGTTATAATGTGAGAATATTTTCAACTAAACTGATTTTTCTTCATATTTATTGTCATATTTATTACTTTGCTGTAGTTAACAGAAATGGCCAGTAGAGGGTACCAATTAACCATGATGATTCCATCATTAAAGGGACCTTAATAACAATGGAAAGAATGAAAAGTAGAAATAGCTGTATTCTGACTTGGATAGTTTTGTTTTCTTCCTTCAGACTTGGTTAGGTATCTTTTTGTACGCTAAAGATAATCAAGACAATATGTCTATTATGTTACCTGATATTCAGATGCTGAATTATAGTTTAATGTCAATAATAGAATCTACCCAGAAAAATACAACTTATATTTGATTTTCTAAAGTAAAAAAAAAGATACTGGAATGGTCTCATAAAGTAATGTTTTAAGGCAACAGCAATGTGTGTTTGTATGGGGGAAGACAGAAGAAAGGGTTTTAATCCACTTCCTAGACAGGCTGCTAAGAATTCACATAAGCAAAAGCCTGCTTCATAATGCTCCACTTGAATTTGAGCTGTTACTCACCGCTCGGTTCTGCAGGAGACTGGGTCTCTTTGGTGCTGCAGCTCTGTCCTGTATGCAAGTATACGGGCATTGCAAACCATCAAGTTTTTAACCGCTTGCAAGAGTTGGTCTTTTTGTGTGCTCACTGCAAGTAGCTTACAGATGCCTTCTCGCATGCGGATTTCAAAGTCAATCTTCTCTTGGATATTGCATTCCTAGATATGCAAAAAACAAAAGACTAAACAAAACCCCAGATAACAATATCCTGAATTTTTGACAAGCTCTACTTATTCCCCATATATCAATATCCTGAATTTTTTACAAGCTCGACTTATTTCACAGTTGGGATAGAATATTCCAGGTTTTAATTCCATGTAGACATTATAATGGTTACTAAACATAAAATGATGGTTCTCTCTTCAGGAACCAAAGGGTAAAACACAGGATGTAACAGATTCACTATATTCATTATACATGCAAATTCCAAACCAGGTAGTAACATTAACTCACTGTAACACCTGACAGTTACTAAAAATTATCCGCCTCAATGTGTTATTCATAGGATGATAACATATGGTCCCCTCACATGGTCATTGAGAGACCTAACTGAACAAAGCTTGTAAATTAACACCCCGCTTTTTACAGTGATTCCTACTAAAGTAAACTCTAAACTCAGGAAAATGTCTGAAATATTTTAAACCAGAAATTCGATCTCATTACTTCTTTGGCCATCTTTAAAAGGGTTTTAAAAAGTGTTTTTTTCACTTCTGGTTGATATAAAATTCAAGTAACACCAGAAGTGAAAAAAGGAGAATATCCCAATACTTAACTGTTTCAGGCCGTGAACTGAAAGTCAGACAGCGCGGTACCTTCAACACTACACAAGGATCACACCCTGCCTGATGGCACAGCCATGCACACTTCTCATTCAAAAGCATGCAATAAGATATACTTGCCTGTCAAGTCATTAGAATTCTGCATCACTGTTTTTCTGAAGGAGTTGGGTTTTTTAAGGCATAAAAAATTCAGGGAAGTCAACTTTCTCCTACCAACTTTCAGAGAAAACAAACGTTTATAAATGCGTGTTATTCTTCACTTGCCACTTCAAAGAGGTCAATCCACACCAAGCCAGAAGGTAATTAAGGTGAAGGATCACAAACAGACTGCTGTCTTCCAAAGGTGTGCTAGATGCCACAGATGACTCTGATACACATTTCCTTGTTATGTGGCAATCCCTGGCCAAACCAAATAGTTCTGACACAAAAAAACCAGACCATTGTCACTGTACTGCAGGGTTGCATTGCAAATACATTGCAAGTCGGTGATGGGTGATGCTTTTTCAACACTGAGCAAGTGTCCCAGCTACCTCTGGAACTGAAAGCACTGTGCCAGTTTTCAGTATTACAGTACATCTGAACTCAAAACAAGTGCTTTGGGGATGGATCTGTAAGGAGTTGACTGAAACTCATGGTACAGTAATTTGCATTCACAAGTTCAGTATTTCAGCTGCTAGAAAAGTGCTGGCAACCGCTCTCTCTCAAGCGTCTAAACAGGACAGAAACAACAGGGAGCTAATTCCCCCACAACTCAGGTACCTGAGAAATCCAGAACCCATGAAAGGGGTAACGTGGATGATTTTCTTCTTTATCATTAGCTGCCTTTGACATGAGAAAGTGACCCTTCATAGCAGTCACAATAGGCAGGTGAAAGCTTACTACATAGTCACCACCCACTCCCTTCCAACTTTGCAGGCACAGGTTTTATTGTTTTTCAAGGCCTGATGCCATAATGCAAAGATATATAAAGTTTCAGCTGTTGTTCCATCTGTTCACAGAGCATTTCTCCTTCCAAACCACCCTCCTTTGTTACCCTAAAGGAAAAGTAGCTCTGGTCCATAACCCACACTCAGCACCAGCAGAGCAACATGCTCAGGTTGTAATATTCTACTACACAGCATCTGAAACAAAGCTGATCCCCAGCCACCTCAGAACTCCATTATAAAAACCCAAAGGCTATGAGATCCCTTCAGTGGTATAAGCCTCTCGTTCTGTCTCCCACCTCTTCTGTTACAGACAGCAACTTCATTCTTGCTAAAATGGGACCTAGAGCAGTACAGAAGGTTCTTCCGCCCCACATCAAGAGCCAGCAAGTTGCTAAGCCCCCATACACAAACATAGTTTCCCATTTTCCTCAGGTAGTAAAGGAGGTGGGTTCCATCCCCCTCCAAGATGATAAAGATCCCCAGATTGTTAATCAGGCAAAGCAGGACAAATATGTTCTTCTGAATTTGCCAGCATTTAAGACAATTTAGTCAGACGGTGAGAACACAGATGATGACTAGACACCACCATGAAGGAGGGCACTAATATAGTACAGAAGACTCTCCAGAAACCAAGAACTCTCAATCTAAGACCCCATGAGAAATGTCTGGAACATGCACAGGTTACCATGACACAGGCGCTCTGGCACCAGTGGGTTGTTAGGTGATGAATAGCTCCCAAAACTCACATTAGGGATGATTTCCATAGAAGTTCTGTGGGTATCCCCTAGAGGCAATATACGAAGGCCTGGGACCCAGTATGGCACCACAGACTACCCCGGTTTTCCTCCTCGTGGTTTTGCTTTCCAAAGTTTCAACCACAACCAGTGCAGGATAAAACAGTGCATCAACACATCCATATCCCCAGCACCTGCTTCTCTATCCACGCTTTTCCTCAGTGCTCATCCCAGAAGGAGAAGCAAATAGCTTTCATCAATCTTCTTTTATTCTGAGTCAAATTTTACACAGCTATGAAAAACTAAGCAAGGCCCGCACCTGCCCCTAAGAAATAACTACTCATTCTTTGAGCCTAAACCAATACATTAGCTGTTACAAAGCTGAATTTCATCTCCGCAGATGAACTTGCCCCTAACATTTCCCAGGGTAACAGGCCTCTGCACTGACACAGCACAGACCACGACTCCTCTCCAGGTTTATCACCTGGAGAGTAACCAGGGTGAGGAAATAAACTCTGCTGGTTTGGGGCATCTGCACATATCCGTATGGAGACTTTCAGAACTACACAAAGGATTAAGTCCATGCTACATCTCAGCCAGACTCACATAAAATATTCTGTAATGGCATTAAATAGTTGTTGGGCCATAGCTTAAACAATTGCACTATATAAATCTCATCTGAAGGAATTGCTTAGCAGCCAGATTTGGAATGCATCAAGCTCTGTGCCTCTACAAAAAAAAAAAAAATATAACGGTC
Source organism: Ibycter americanus (assembly GCA_035590275.1). Taxonomy (NCBI): domain Eukaryota; kingdom Metazoa; phylum Chordata; class Aves; order Falconiformes; family Falconidae; genus Ibycter; species Ibycter americanus. The sequence goes on along the minus strand of JAVJGI010000065.1, from coordinate 37,285,065 downwards.
AGTGCTTTTTTTTCTCTTTCCAGTTCCTTCCAAAAATGCAAGCGCACCATCTGGACTTGGAGGAATGACACAGCACTGTTTTGCCATATGCTGTCTACTAAAGCACTGTTTCCCTCGTGGTCTCCATCCTTCCCCTACCAGCGGCAGCAAAACCCAGACAGGATTACTAGCAGCTGTTGAGATTTTTCAGCCCCATACTCAGGAACTGCCTAAGCAATGCTTTTGGAAAGAGTCTTTGTATTACCCACCTAAATATAGCTGGAATACAAGAAATGTTAAAGGATTTCTAGTTTTACGTGGGTGATGGAGTGACAAAACAAACAAACAAATTCAGCAACAGCTAAGAAAAATTATATGGATACTGTTGAGGGTGGGACAGACTGAAATTTTACTTGATTTAGTTGGTATCTTGAATACAGGCTTTCATAACCTTATTCCAAGGTATGCTTCTGATTTATTACCACAGTGTCTTACATGTAAACCCCACAGGCCTACCATATTTATTTAAAATAAGCAAGTAGTCAGGCAGTGAGTATTCTTCTAAAACAGAGGCCGCAAAGTCAAGGTACCAGCTTGGCGACTCTCCTAGCCGGCCACAGAAGCAGCACGCGTTGCAACTGACAGCAATAGCTTTGCAGACGCAGCTGAGTTCAACTAACGCAGGTTTTTAAGGGACTCGAGATTTTAAAATCCACCTCATCAATAGGAAAGGGAACGGCTGAGCCCGAAGACCCGCAGCCCCGCGCTCCGAGGCCCTGCTGGGGGCGAGCAGGGAGCTCCAAGCGGCGCCCCCCGCCCCCCCCGGTCCG
>JAVJGI010000065.1:37267614-37283737 GCA_035590275.1 Ibycter americanus | reverse complement strand
CGGGCGAGCTGCGGCCGTGCCGTGGCGATTAACCAGGGCCGGCAGCGGCATTAACGCCGTGTTACGTAGCGTGAACAGCGAATTCCAGGCGATAGCGGCCCTGGCACCCCGCTGCCATGTTCCTGGTTAATTTGCTTTTCTGGAACAGGCCGGTGCCGCTTCGTGGTGGCGGGTGTACGTGAAGCGGGCTGGGAGGAGCGGCCGCGGCCCGAGGGCTGGCCCCACGCCATCGCCGCTGGGAAGCCAGCCGTGAATTTTTAACCGTGCTCTCGGTTCTCTGCGGTTCATTTAATTGTGCATTTTTAATACGGTGGTACTTCCAATAGCTGTGCTAGTAGCATGTGTTGCAAACAGTGTATTATACTATTATATATTAAAGTGTATTAATTATTCATTGGATTGACTGGAGAGGAATGGGAGCCATCTCTCCTGCTGCTAGTCTTCAGCAGATGCAACAAATGAGCCAAAACAGCGTCTCCCATGCACTCCCTGTCCCCGAGTTCTTGGCTTTCCTCTCTGAATGCCTCCCCAGCGGGTGATGGTCACAAGCACGGATCCTCGTTCCTTCGCACATGGTTGTCAACATTTGCGAGAAGTAAAATGTGCTGGAACAAGTGAGATATACAGTGTTGCTAACAGCTTTCTACGGAAGACAGAAGTCTCCCGGCTAACATATGCTTATTTAAAATATAAGAAAATGCAGTTAGAAAGGAAAATTTGAAAAGCCTTGTTAATTCATCAGGATTTCACATAGGTGCTTGGCACCTCTGCTTGCCCCCTGACATTTACAACCGGGGCACAAACAGAGGGGACTAGCCTTCAAGGAAAATCATGAACTTCTGGACCAAAGGTATGTATTCCTTGGTGGAATGCAGAAGACAGGGCGCTCTGCTTCCCTCTGAAGTATTCGAGTCTCACCTTGAGGCAGGGACGGCAGCGGCAGCTGCTCAGCAGTCCCTGTCTCCATCTGGGGCAGTGTTCCTGAGAGTAAGGAGGCATTCAGGTATTCATGAAATGAACCTTCATACCATCCTGAAGTCTTCTGCATACCATTGGCAGGACGCATGCCACAGCCAGGAAGCCCTATCCCTAGGTTATATATTTAGAGACACTATGGTTTTCCCCATTTTTAGATACTCCCCCCTGTTCTTTAGCTGCTGCGACTTTCTCAAAAGAAGTCTTTCTGCACTATGTCCAGTGGAGAAATCCCATCAGGGAGCAAAAAGGCTTTTGCTTAATCAAGGTATGATCCTTACAAGCTGTGTATGGACAGCCAGGATATCGAAGAGTGGGTTTGAGAGCGATCAAAAGGAGAGTCTCCATGTAATCCTGGTGCTTCATGCATCCCAGCAGGAGCCTCACATTCCCATCTCTGCTACACAGTTCAGGATTTCAGACACATCAAGAGACCCATCAAAAGAGGGGAGAACACAAGATGCCAAATTCGTGCCCTTTTGCTTCACGGTAAGGCGTATCTCTGAAGGTGTGGTCTGGCCTCTCCTGAATCAGTCAGGGATGGGATTTGAGCATCAAAAATCTCCCAGGTAGTTTTCTGGGCTACAGAGGAAAACTAGAAACAGGAACGTATCATGCAGAGACCATTCCTGGAATTGAAACCAAACCAGTGAAAGTCTCAAATTAACTGAACTGCATTATCGTTGAATCAATGCTTGACCAAAGTAAGTGAAAAGGAACTCTAGTCTCAACAAATATCAATGGCTGAAACCCTTTGATGAGTTTTATGTAAACTATGGGAGCAGCTGGAAATGATAGCCTTACCATAGAGATAAATAATTCTTCTGTCTTCCCAAAATTCATTCACCCAGTCACAAGACAGTGTGCTACCACAGAAAACTAATACAACATGTCAAAAAGACACACTGAAGCACTTTCCACCCAGTATCATCCCAGGCAGTTTAGCACTCCAGGTTAGACTCTAGAACAAACCCACTAGTTCAAGTTTTCCAAAAATGCTCCCTGCGAGACTATCACGAATAGCTGCCTCAGGTGTGCACCCAAGGGGTTTTGTCAAAAGCCAGGTGGCTACATGGATGCAATAAAAATCATTGCAAAAGGACAAGTTATGCCCCAACCTATTCCTGGCAATCAACATCTCTAAAGCCATTTTTGCTGGTGGTGTAGACAGCTCCCAGGAATCTCTGGCAGCTTTCCAAGAATTTTAGATGCTAATTAGCATGGTTTTGCAGTACAGTCTGTTCAGCAAATCCTAGTCTTAATAAGTCCCAAAATGTGACTATTGATAGAGTAAAGAGCCCATGCCTGCAGCCGTGACACATTCCTACTGACATTGACTTGAATTGGAACCCTTAAGAAATCAGTGGGAGTTAAATGTGTAGGACTCAGCCCTAATTAACATGAATAGTATCTTCTCAAGCTCAGTGCATATCTGTTCCTGAGCTGGTTCAAATGCCCAGCTTTCCACTACATTAGAAACATGTTACTGCAAAGTCTGGCTTCTCACACTCTTGCACCTGCTTCTGCTTTGGTCCTCTTCAGCGCTCACTTCCTAGAGATGTTCGGGTTTTTTTCTTCATAAAATCAAGCTTCGTAATTCAGTTGATCTGTCTGATGCTTAATTAAAAAATTAAACATGTCACCAAACTTCTGTTCCTTTCTCTTAAAGCAACATGAGACTGAGGGTTTAAAGGGCATTTCTACAGGTGTTGTATGAGGCAAGATGTTCTCTCCACACTCCAAGCCTAACTCCAGCTACACTGTCCTGCAGTTGCAGCACATACTAATTTGAAATGAAGAAGGCTTTACGCCATCTATATTATCCAGAGGTTTGGGATTCAGCTAGCAACTGTTCTGCTCACTAATTTAAGAGTAATCCCAGAAAACAGCAACAATGAAAAAGGAAGCATTGTAACTGTGGTTTCTTCTCCAGAAAAGCCTCCACTGAAGGGCAAAGAAACCCAAGGCATAACCTACAAACCAAGGAAAATCCTGTGCTGACACTGCTGCACTAGTGCAGAGAAGCCAGAAGGAGGTAGGGTGAATTAAATAGGGGATCTCTATCCTGCCTTCTCGGGTTTCTTAAGTGAAACATTTTTTTTCAGATGAATCACACCTTCTCACCATCCTTTTATTTGCCACTCTATTTGCATTGCAAAGCATTTGGCTTACTTCTACTATTAGGGAAACTGGATAGCAGAGGAAAGATCATTGTCTATCTAAATCACTGTTCTGCTCAAGCGTTACATCAGCATATTATTTTAAATGTTAGGCCCATCATTTTGGTTTAGCAGGTACAAAATGTCTACACCTACTCTTGACAGCACTGCAATATTTTTCTTAATTTCTTGGTTCCCACAGCTTGCTACACCTACTCCTTGAATATCATCAGAGTGTGCCAGTAGAAATCTATTCAATTCCTATTCAGATTTATCCTAAATGGAAATATATGAAGATCTGTACTGGACACATGGAAAAGAACTTGCAAGGTTTTTTTTATAACTGGTTTCTATTTACTTAACTTTAAACTGAAAAGCAAACTGTTGTCATTCATTGCCACTGACTTTGATTACCATGACATATAGATTGATTAAATGGGCGGAGACCCTGGAATTTAGGGTGTTTACCTGAATGCTTACTGAAGCCGGGGTAAGTTAAAACGCAAAATTATTAACCTTGGTAACTCACTTCTTTGTTTCAGCCCTCTGACGTGCGTTGAAGTCTTTCCATTCACTTAACTGGGCAGCAGGTCAACATATTGTCCTACAAAACAAATTAAATATGGGTTACTACCTTACTGTCATGCACAATCAGTTTTGATTGGATAAGGTGAAAATTAATCATCTGGCCAAGAACAGTGAGCTAGAGCCTAAGCCTGTCAAGGTGAAAGCAACAGCAAAAGTTTGTGGGCTCCATTTTACCTAACTGAGCAGTGTGAAGTAGGTATCTTCTCTAAGGTAGTCATGGAATCAGTCACTGAAGACGTCATCCTAAAACATGCAGGTGACTAAATTAGCTAGGATGCATCATCCTTACCTTTTTCTGATAATTAGACACATAGCCCAGAATAGCTTAGAGTAAACTCTTATTATTTCAGGTGTTCTCAGATTAATTTTACCCTGAGAGCTTGCCTATCTTGTGCTCAAGGTTTTTTAATATTCTGCAGTCCTTCCACTGCTCTAGTGCTTCACATGGCACCACAGCCATGTCTCTGTGCAATGCCATCAACAAAACATTGACACCAGGTGCTTCAATGAAATATTTTGTTGACCGTTGTATATTCCTATGAGATTTCTAAAAGAAACTGCAAAAGGCTGAAAAAGTGCAAGGAATTGTTTTTCCTTTTTCCAGATAAGAGTCCATAAACTGGCTTTTCCCTGTACTCCTGAAGTCAATCCCCTCTTGAAATGCCTCCAGACTAAATTACTGTAGCCTCTTCAAATCACCATATATGACATAAATGCACTCAAAACACGTTTCATAACAGATATAGTAAGTTACAAAACATCCATCCCCATGTGAATTTGGAAAACAATTTTCTGAGATCAAACCTGAAAATCTTAAAAATCAAATTAAACACTGCATGACTTTAAACTGCAGTTTGATGATCCCCTGTGTCTTAAAGTTGCTTATGCACAAGATAACTTAGGAAGTGTGGTTAACTGAGGTAGACTAGTCACACGCATTCGCCTGTTTCTGCTTGGGAGGCCAGGGCCATTGGGTTTGAAGCCAATTCACATGTGGTCCCCACACAAGTACAGAATCAACCCCATCAGAAGGATTCTGTTGGACGAGGACCCTCCCAGGTGATTGACAGCTTCACTAGAAGCCTTCCTCCAGCTGATAAGACAACGTGGATGCACAGTGTCTTAACAAAGCCTGAGTTTTGCAGGTTTGCCCTAAGTTTAGAAATTTATATGCTCTCTCTTTTCTATGTGACTTCCTATCTCCACAGCAGTTGAAGGAATGACATTTTCTGTAACTTCTTTCAACATCAAAGTTGGTTGGAATTGGATACTTGGATCCATTGCTAACAGGGGGACATTTACACACACAGAAATTATGGTCATACAAAAATGACACTGCTATGTAAACCCTCAGGGGTCCCTTCAGCTGCTCAATATTAAAGGGACATTCAGTATGAAAAGGACTCCTTAGGGGTTCTGCACTGTCACTCCCATATCATACCTTTATACCAGGATTTCTCTGTTGGGTATAGAGCCCTGCTTTGATTTCTTGTGCATTTACTACAGGTGGCATTTGATGTATAAAATGTCCATCTGAGATGGTTGAATCCAAATGTTTGCTGGGCAGCCTGCTGGTGAAGTCACCATTGTGTGTCATGGGAGAATCCAAATGGGCACTATATGTTCCAGTTTTAGGGTCAGGTCTGTTACAGTTTTTTCTAAATTTTCCTGATCTTGCACAGGCAAGTGAAAAGTCACAGGATCATTTAAATGGATTGCCATTTTGAATTTGAAACAGGGAGTAAGTGCACTGAGAATATCACAGATCTAAAGATAAACTCCTGTATGAGAAAATAATGACAGAAAATCACCAGATTTTGGTGGCCAGAGGACTACCATCTGTTGCTGGGAGAGCAGATGTAAGCCCACTTCTGATAGCAATCTCCCAGGAAAAAGGAGAGATTCTACAGTTAGCTCTCAGGAACGGCATCAGATTTTTTGTCTGAAGGTGGATACAGGCTGAGTATTTGCAAATGGTCTCTTTTTTTTTTTTCTTTTTCATGTGATTTAGAATATCTCTGCAGAATACAATACTTGGCAAATAGTTTCTGCCTGAAGTGACTTTGTAATTTGGTCTGATTTTTTCCAAGTATTGGAGTGTAGGCATCTAGTGAGAGAAAAACAGCACAGGAACATGGTCTTGAGGCCAAGCAACGTAAGCCACCCTCTGGGCAGCCACAGGCATTCAGGTTCCCCCTGCACTGCAGCACTGCTAAGGTAGTAAATAGTGGCTGTCCCTTACCTAGGTGCATTTTGAGGTGACAATTGTTGTCCCAAATAACTGAGGCACAACAGCCCATGTCTGGTAGGACTACTGAATCAAACACTATTTCTTTGCATTTCACACACTTTTTTGACTGCTTTGATCCTGATTCAGGGAGGATATTCAAAGGGGCATGGGTAGGAATCTATAGTTTACTGCAAATTCTCACTTTGCCCTAAGAAATGTTTCTCATCAGTAAGCAATCAGTTTGTCTCAATAGTTTTCCCAGTTACGCTTAAGGCTGTAGCAGTCTATAGCTCTGTAGTTCTTCCTGCCTTGTCACAAAGCTATGGTTTTCCCTGCATTTTTCTAAGTCCTGAGTTGGGTACCAGCTGCATAAACAGGCATTTGTCATACAGATCAGGCCAGGAAAGAGCGAGCCAAAACAAGAAGGATTAAGGCAAATGTTATTTCATGAAAATAACACAGTAAAAACCAAAGAATATCTCATTACTATCAATATACTTTTGAAAAGCAACAAAATAACCATTTGTGGTTGAAAATTGCTATCAGGCATTTTAAGCCTCTGGTCCTTAAGGAAAACCTGGCTTGCAATTATGTCCTGTTTCTCACAGAAACAGATACCAAAAAACTATTGAGCAGTTCATCCACTCGAGTGCTTAGATTAAAGAAATACATCCATAGGAATAAAAAGGGATTTAAATTTTTAGAATTGCCAGTTAATTTTCCATTCCAAGCACCTCTGGTTCCTGCATCTCCAGCAGACTTCCCCCTTAATCCGAATTCGGCTGTGGTTTTCTCCTGCCAGCAGTGACCAGAGGCGAGGCAGTGCCCTTCCCTCTCCCCCTCAGAGTGCAATAGCACTGTGAAATAACTTGCCTCCATGAAACCTCAAAAGAGCCATAATGCAACAAAAAACATTTACCATGGCAAGCCAATTCCGGGACCTCGCTTAGGGACATAGGGCTGTTCCTGGGAAAAAGTCCAATGTCAGAGACTACATCTTTTATACAGGTGATGATTTTTTGCTGAATCACTCCAGTGTTGGATCAAAATTGTCCATTCACGTGTAGGAGGGACTAAAATACCTTTTTCCTAAGGTAGAAAGATCTAAGGAGATAAACTTGCTGCAAAGGACACTATGCCCTGTGAATGTTGCACAGCCAAGGTGGTGAGCAGCATACCTTCTTCAAGCTCACCATGGTTTCACCGCGGGAAGCTAGTCCAGCTGTTTTTTCTTATTACTCCAGTTCCCCTTGAAGTCAGACCATGGGGAGGGGATGAGATTGGGCTATACCTATGTTCTCAATGTGAGATGGAAACATTTCTTGGTAATGATAGCATTTTTTGCCTGATAAGACAACCCATTTTTACTCACCATTATGAAATAGCAGGGGTTGAGTAGCAAATATGGGTAACATTTTACCTGAGGTTGGTTTGTCAGACATTTCTATCATCCTTCTAACTGTTTCATGGCCTGTTAAATGAGCTGACACAACACTGCATGTCACTGCTAGCATTTTAAATTATAAATAATGGTAACAATAAATAGCACCTCATGTTTTTACAGGCAATTTCATCTAGAAGAATAAAAATAACTAGTTCTGCCTGAATGCATGCATGACTTACATGCACATATTTACTTGCTTATTTTAAAAACCAATTTGAGTTCTAGGAAGCTATTTCTAGCACTTGATTCTAACCGTGTGTTTGTACAGCGTCATCAAAATATCATCAGGCTGTTTAAAGAAAACCCAACAAACAGCAAGTAAATTTTTTGTAACAGGTTCTTTAAGCAGCTAATGCAGACCCAAAGGGGAAGTTATCTAAGTCTGACCTGGGATGAAGAGGATCATCTTTTTAAGATAATTCCCAAATATGTTTGTGCAAACAGCGTTTGTGCACTAAGGCCCACAATAGGCAGGTTTAACCAACAAGTTAAAATCTCTGCTTTCTCTTATTCTTTCCCTGTTTGGGAATGTCTTCCCTGACCCCGTCCATCAAAAATCTTTGCAACACTGAGTCATCCTACTTACATGTATAGACATTAGATTTAGTGAGGGAAAACACAAGCACAAGCAAGCCACTACCTAACATGAAGACCATTTTTACTTCATTAATTTCATAGTGTGGACACTTACACTACAGTCTTAATGTTTTAAAAATATCCCTGCTCTGTCATAGAGTCTCTTCCAGACCTGTATCAACTTCCATCTTTAACACGCCAGCCCAGGAGGGAGCTTTGAAAGGCACGAGTGGGTTGTCGCTCCCTGGCTGCCCTGCATGTCGCTCAAAGTCTCTCCCCAAACGTGCATCTCTCTCCACGCTTCTACTGAGGGACACGTTCTTTCACACACATGTGCATCGTTACATCTGCCTACTACACAGATAAGTACACACTCTTGCTGATTTGATTTAAACAGGCAGTTGGCACCACCAGGCACTGAAGAACCCAGAACTTCATTGGCAGCTTTCATGCAGGAAGTACACACGTTACTAATCTGAACAGGTTTTTCTCATCACCACCCCAGTCACACAAATTTTTAGGCATTCCTTCTAAATTATCTTACTATGAGGCATCGCGAAGTTGGTGGAGAACAACTATGTCTTTGACCATTTTAGGGGTAATACTTTCATACATAATTGGCACCATAGTGCTTTATGTGCTGCCAACTGAATTTTACTGATAGTCATCTCAATAGTTGGCTAGAAAGTCACCCATCACAAACAGGCTTCTCCAGGCTACATCTCTGAGGGCTCATGTTTTTGTAAGGGACGAATCATTCTCTTGTGGCTAATGGTTTCACCTCTGGGCATTTCAAAAATAAATTTACTATCTAACCAAATATCCTGGGTTTAGGATAAAATGTTTCCAGAGAGAATGGGAAGCTGACCGTGTGGCCTAACTCAAATCCGAGTAGCACGGCAGCTTGCATGTAAGCCTTGGAGAGAAACTGCAGGGGAAATTTCACAGGCACCTGAGTTTAACATAGGAATTAGTCAATCGAGATGGAAGCAAGCCCCATTTGGATGGGATCAGTTTGGGCTCTGTTCCTGCTCCCTGTGGGAGGATCCTTGGCTGCAAATTATATAAAGGTAACAGCAATCTGGAGGCAAGAAATTTGAGGAAAAAGATAGGAAGCACCACATCGCAATACTTTTTTTCTCTGTTTGGTGAAGACACATTCTTCCAGTTTCCAGCCTCATATGGAGCTAGAAGTGTCTAGTCATACAACCTACAAGACCTACTGCCTGAAAGACAGATGTGTATGTGAAAACATCTGTTTTCAGGAATCTTTTTACATATCAGCTGTTACTTATCTTTCAAATGATAAGTGTTCCTATGTTTTCATTCCAGATGCAGCAGTGGCAGCGGCACAATATTTCCCAAGGACTGCACCTTTTACTTAATTTTTCCAAGGATACGCATCTGTTAAAATTAGCTAGAGCATGGTTTTGTCTGTTTGCTACCTGCATATGTATCTTTAGTTCATTACACTTTTTAGGCCCTGTGAATGAGAACATGTTATTGACTTAGAGCCTTCTTTTGTAAAGAATCTGCTTTGCCCATAAAACCATTAGCTGAACCTGATCACATGCTCAGAGTCAGTACCTTCAAAGTGGTCAATACTAAAGATGATCCATCACCTTGCTCTAAGCACTGCAGATTTAGCAATTGCAAAGGGTAGCATTCATTATAACCACAAAAATAAAACTGTCCTTTGAAGGACAATGAGCTCATGCGTCATTTTACACTACACAAGACATTGTTTTAACATGGGCCATTAACATTACCAGATGTAAGTAAAGACCCATTTTTGCAGCAAGCTAGCACCTAACACTCCCGCAGTAAGCACCATTTAGACAAGAGCAGGGCTACAACAAGGGACAAGCAATGCCTTGCCTTCATGCTGGCCCCATGTGCTCAGGTGAATTTCACTCTCTGTGTCTAACAAATTTCTGTCCCTGATACGTGCAACCTGTTGCGGAAGAGGCAAAGGACTTCAGGACGGCTGGGCAGCCATGTTGCTTTTCTTGCCCAGTTTGAGCTGTTGCTTGACTGTGACATGAATACTGAACATTGCCAGAAAAGCTAAAACACCAGAGAGAACCACGCTCTTTCAGCTCACTAGTGCTTAGGAACTAGTAAGTGCTCTGTACTTTCCTTCTAAGTCTGTCCCTTTATTGTAGAGCATGTCCAACTTCTCTTCATCATACAGGAAGCCTGTTGGTTTAAGTGAACTCCTCTCCAGTTACTTTGAAAGCCCCATTAATTCCCCCCATTCAGTGTCCTGCCCAGTTGCAGGAACCTCCACCTTACCTGTCATTCTCCCAGGACAGCAATATCTGATCCCCCAGACTTTTACACCCAATGTGAACCAGAAAATGAACTGCTCATATGAATATCAAAAAGGAGGAGAAAAGAGGAAAGAAGTGAGAGCATGAAGGAATAGAAGCAAATTGTCCCTAAACATCCAATAAAATCAAGATACTTTCAGATGGCATTAAAGATGCAGGTCTGAACTGTCTTCTGTGTTGTTCCTACATGATATTTGCTGTCTGTCCTAGTAGGACCAGGTGGAGGTTTTACTTGTGTGGTTCGTTGTTGGTTGTTGGCTTGTTCTGCATTTTCACATTTTGTTGAGTTAGGCTATACTTTAAAGGCAGATTCCTGACAACTCTGATGTGAGCTGCTATCACATGGCCTTTAGTGGATCTTTTGTCCATAGAAGAGGTGAAACATAGTTCTACGATACTTTCTCCCTTCTGCAGAAATGCAATTCTCCCCGCTTCAACATGCTCCTTATAACAAGGGTACATCTTTGATATAGATGCACCAGCATAACATTCCCACCCGAGATAATTCCCTACTTGGTATTTGCAAGCAAATAAATACACTCTGACATAATTTCCATGACACAAGGGATCTTTAAAGAGGCATGAAAAATGATCCACTCCTGAACACAGCCACTTGCTGCGCTTTCCCTATGATGCTGGTACACTGATACACCTATTCAAAGCCAAGTGCAAACTCCAGGAGAAGGGAATACCTTTGCTTTAAAGGTAACTGGCTCTCACCTACCTGACAAAAGATACAGCTGCAAAAAGCAGAGTCCCTTCTGCCCCTGGCACAGATGTCAGGGATGTGGCAGAACAGCAGAAGGGGAAGCACAGCCCCACGGCTTCCCACAGGGCTTGGGACAGCTTTCCCACGTGCTTGGATATGGCAGCAGACTGAATTTGCCACCACAGCTTAACACTGTTCTTTTTATGTCTCTGCTTATGTAAATTAAAAACCTTTAAAACCCCAATACATAGGATTAGGCACCAAAGCAGCTAATTAGTTAGAGATGGCAATTCTCAGTGCTTTTATGGCCTTTTTGGGCACTTTTTTTCAGTTGGGAAATGTGTGATTTATTTCACATGCAATTCTTCAAATGTGGAAGGCATGTGGTATGAACTTTTACAAGTGATGTTCCTTACCATCCAGTGTCCGTTGCAGAAAGAACACTATCAGAATGAAATAGCTTGAAATTCTGCTTTGATGGCATGCTTTGTACTTTTCTTTCCTTTGGAGAAAATGTCTATATTTTAATAACTCCCAGTGAGGGAAAGGTTTTGCTGTAGGGAGAAATCTTTCTTTAAAGATATTCTGACTTTTTTTCTTTTTTTTTTTCTTTTTTTTTTTTTTTTGCTTTCAGTGTCTTTTTTTGAGTGGAACAGCCTCTTCCAAAAACAAATTACCCCGTTCTGCTGCAGACTACATCTCAGTTCAGAAGAGCTCTAGGAACAGCAATTGGTGTACACCTCTCTGCTCTGTTCTGTCTTCTTTCAGTGCATAAATCTGGTAGCTAATCCCACAATTGATACCTGAACGGGAACTCACGTGCTGCATAGAGCTGGCTTATGCTAGGCCGGTTTGTTGCAGCCATATAAAACATCCTGTCCCAGGTAGAGAGCTGTGCTATGTTTGTCCCTTGCTGCCACCAGCGACGTCCTGACCCTGTTCAGCTGCTGTTACTTGTCCCCAAGTACCAGACCTCAAGGCCCCAGGTGCTGTTGCCAGAGAGGCTGCTACACTGTGGAAGATTTCAAAAGGCTGCCAGCGTGAGGAGCAGGAGAGAGATGGCTTTGTTCAAAGGCTCCAGCTCATTTTTGTGCTCATTACAACTTGGAGCTTAGACTTTGATCCCCCGAGGAAAAGGCCTCGGAAACTCGGTATGTTCCTCTTCCCCTTCAAAATAAGCACAGTAAAGAGTAACTTGGCTGGAAGGCAATTCCCCCCAACTTCTCCTCTCTCTCGAGGCATTAGTTATATTTTGTTTATCCTCCTAACTGACTGAAGTAACTTTTTTTGAAGAAAAATCAAGATGGCTGAAGAGCAGGCCAGACCCACTGCTGACACTCCTCCCCACCTTGTTCTTCTCCCGTCTTTTGGAAAATGTACCTGCCGCCATCTCACACCTGACAGCTCTCACCAGGTATGGGCTAAATGGTGCAAATTAACCCAGAAGAGAACATTTTGTTCTCTTTTTCACCCAGAAAGGCAGCAAGAGTATGGGTAGAGAAGAGGAAAGCTAAAGAACTTCCTGGAGTCAGCTCTCATCAGGCTTTACCTATGGGAACACTAGCGAGTTTGGAGAGTTCACAGCAAGTCTGGAAGCTGCTTGCAAACTGGGCAGGATACACTGCTCCAGAACCAAGAGCACTCTCACAGCACGCTGCCTCTCTTGTTGCTGTGACAACAAAACTCATTTGAAAACACAGACTTAACTCTTCTTGTTTATTTCAAAAGACAGTAAATTAACTTTCAGTGATCAGATTGAAGCCCCCTGGAAAGAGGAGAAGGCAATAACTAACCAGCACCAGTCACGCAAACCCAATACGTACATTCATGGTCTCCTTCCTGGTCTCCTCCTTCCTGTTCACTCTCTTTGCAAGCAGAGCGCTACTCAATCAGTATGCTAGAAATGCACCACAGAAAGTCTCTTTCCTACTGGGTGGGTATGAGTGCCTGCGGCAGTAAAACAAACTTTGTTGTATGTCTGATGTATCCTGAATATATCTGCATGCAAAGCTAATATGAATCCCAGTCTAAGGCACCACTACTTTAAAAATCACTAAAAGACTTCTTTCCAGTTCCTAAGGTCTTTCCTCAGATTTTACTCACTGGTTACTTCCTCTCAATAAACAGAGAGGAGATGGTAAATATTAAATGCAGGTAAGTTTCAGTAACTCAAATTATCATGTCCATTTGTGATTCAGGCTCAAACACCATGAAAAACATGGCATTTCCCAGCATACAAATTAACTGAGCTGAACAGGCATACCTATTTCGGGCACAGCTTCTACAGCAGAACAGGGGGACTGTGCTACTTGCCAGAGCCCAGCTCACAATCCCATCTGTATGCAGTGGTAACGGATGTGCAGTTGTGTGTATCTATCTTTATATACCCATATACAGTTTAGTAAAGCTTCCCCAACAGAAACTCTGTGCAGATTCATGTCTCCTATGAATTGGCTAAATCACACAATGAAGACCTGGGTGGGGAGTGTGGGCATGAAAGGGGAGAGACAAAACACATTCTGACACACCTTTCCAAAGCAAACCGGTAAACAAACAAGGGAAATCAGAGGCTGCTGAATGCAGCCAAAGTGATCTTTGTGAATCCAGTTTTAAGCCACATGAAAAAGACCCCCACAAACATGTCAGCATTGCAAACCTGAAGGGGAAAGTGGCTGCAAATGAAAACAAAACTGGCTCACCTATTTTCCTTGTGCAGGATGAGAAAAAAAAATCAGAAGACAAACAACTACGATAAATCTTGCAAAGCAAACTGATTTTATAAAACTCCCTTTTCTAGCCACCTTCAGTAAAGTGGAATTATCCGCCAAACAAAATTTACTTCACTTTTGGAAATATGACTTGTAAGCTTGTAGGAACCCTCAAAATAGGATGAGGTCAGATAATCAGTCTCCACCCAAAATCAGCCACTACGGGACCCAGTACGGCAGACACAGATCACTACCTGAAAAAAGCTGAATATTCTACCCTCCTTGCAGCATCAGGCAGGTTGGTACATGCTGGTTTCAATTAAGTAATTTTTACCCTTCTGGAAATCTTATTGCAAAGTGTTTAAAGAGATCTTGAAAGAGAGAGTTGCATACAAATAAACTGGATAATGCCTCCCCAGCACTTGGCAAAATTTCAGAGATGAGTCATACATTATGACTGTGTAAATTTTGGGTTTCTGTCAGTAATAGTGTTAGATTCTACCCACTCCAGATTTAAACCACAGGGGATGAAGCTGAGACATGTAATGGTTGATGTACATCCTCCACTCTAAAATGCACGCTTACCGATACATCAAAGAGAGACTGTTCCTCTCTGAATGCTGAGAGAACAACTGAACTGTACATCCAAACTGGGGGCATCAGGAGTAGGTAACTGAGGAGTTGGATCCCAATCCAGAAAAAAAAATATTTAGAGAGGAAGTAAACCCTGAGAAATCTTGAAGGAAGAATTGCTGGGGTTGATAGTTGCTGGATTTCAGATCTAACTGACCGCAGCCATGTAGCTTAGGCTACAGATCAATGGGCTCCTTCAAAGCCATCAACATTTCTGTTCCCAAGACCATGAGGGCTCTCATTACCATCACCCGGAGGGGGTGGGTGGGTGTCAGCTCTTCTAAATGTGGATGGAGCTTCAAGTAGCATCCCACCAGGCAAATTCACTTCACTTCTATAGCATTCATCTGCACCTCTGAATGTCAGTACTGACTACCTTCCCCTGATGTGGAAGAGAGGGTAGGAAGGCAATGGACACGGCAGAGAGAGATATGGACAACAGAAGACAACAGTCAAGAAAATGGGGACCAAAACAGGATCACATCCATATACCTGGTCCTGCCAGCATTGGCCTCCTTCAAAGAAATAGTCAGGAGCCCCACATTTGGAGGCAAGCACAGTTCAAAACTATTCCCCCAAATGTCCCTTTTGGTTTTTGGTACTGCTTGATGACAAAAGAAAGGAAAATCACCACATTTAGACAAGGTAATACGGGACAACTAACTCATCCAAAACATTGCAGCCTGGATGGTAGCCCACACACTTCAGAGATTAGCTGAAGCTCTGCAATGCAATTTGAGTAACTTCCTTTGATGTGCCATCTGGTGAATCATTTACTGGGAATGTCTTAATCACATCAAAGGCATCTATCAATGCATGTGGATTCTCTCAGTGTTTAGGACTCTGCCTGTATATTGCACTCAAGGAACAGATAGATTAGTACAGAATTAAACTACCGCAGTGCTTTCTCTCACCGTAATAAAAAAATCTGCAGCATATTACCACTATGGCCTCAAGCGCCAGATTTTAGAGGTGCCATATTTCACTATTACCTCAAAAAGGCTGCTGTGCTAACTAACAATCAGCCTTGCTCGTGTTTCCAAAAATTTGTAAAAATAGACACACGTCTGTGGTATAAAAAACAAAGTTTAGAAGCATATTACCCTATCGAGAGGGCCCATTGGCAGCATGCTCTAACATCAGTTACGTTGATGTAGATCTAGGGTAGATTTAAGACTAGATATAAGGAAGAATTTTTTTACGATGAGGGTGGTGAGACACTGGGACAGGTTGCCCAGAGAGGTGGTAGATGCCCCATCCCTGGAGGCATTCAAGGCCAGGCTGGATGGGGCTCTGAGCAACCTGATCTAGTGGAAGGTGTCCCTGCCCTTGGCGGGGGGGTTGGGCTGGATGACCTTCAAAGGTCTCTTCCGACCCAAACCGTTCTGTGCTTCTACGATTCTATGACATCCATTCCTCACACTCAGAACAGAAATCCTGTTACTGCTGACCCCTGCTCCCTACATCCCGAGGCTAAATGAGGGTCACATTTACAAAAAATCCCAAATGTTTCTGGTTACCAAATATGGTTTCAAAAAAAACACACGCAATTTTATTCCCAGAAAGCCAAGGCCAGGCTACACCTATGCGCCCCGGTCCTGCCGTGCCGCTTGAACGCTTTTAACTGCCTGACCCTTCAGCACCCCCCGACACGCCCCACAGCCGCTTCCCGGCCGCCACCGGGCCCCCGCAACACGCCGCCAACCCCCCCACCCGGCGCCCAGGGTCAGCGGGGGCAGGCGCCGGCTCCTCGGGAGGGGCGACCCCG
>JAVJGI010000065.1:37192804-37267162 GCA_035590275.1 Ibycter americanus | reverse complement strand
GGCCCCGGGCGGGCGCGGACGCGGGCTGTCTCCTCCCAGCCAGGGCCCGGCGAGGAATGCAACAGACGGCCCGGGATGAAGGCAGGCACCCCTGGCAGGAGCCGCTCGGGAGCGTCAGCCTCCCCTTCCGCTGCCCGCGATGCGGCGACCGCACCAGGTTCCGGAGCCTGTCCTCCCTGCGGGTGCACCTGGAGTACAGCCACAGCTACGAGGAGCGCAGCCTCCTGAGCAAGAGCAGCCTGTTCTCGCCCCTGCAGGACGCGGAGCTGGTCTCCCCGCCGGAGCCCGCCGGCCAGGGCGGCCCGGGCAGCCCCGGCGGCGCCATTCAGCCCAAGGGCTCCTACCTGAATTTTTGCGATGCCCCCTGCGGGAGCGCGAAGCGCGGGCAGCCTCTGGAGGTGGAAGCCGAGCGGCCCGTCTCCTACGTTGCCAGCTATGTGTCGGCTGACTCTCCCGGCGAGCAGGTTTCTAAAGCCGGCCTCCCGGCCGCTGACTCCAAAGCCTCCTTCGAGGCACACGTCAGAGAAAAGTTTAACAGGATGGTAGAGGCCGTGGACAAAACGATCGAGAAGCGAATCGACAAGCTTACCAAAGAGCTGGCCCAGAAGACTGCCGAGCTGCTGGAGGTGCGGGCGGCTTTTGTGCAGCTGTCCCAGAAGAAGCAGGAGGTGCAGCGGCGGGAGCGGGCCCTGAGCAGGCAGGTGGACGTGGCGGTGGAGATGATCGCAGCCCTGAAGCAGCGCCTCTCCGAGTCTGAGGAGGAGCTTCACCGGAAAGAGGAGTAAGCGGGGAGGCCAGAGCTGGTGGCTCTGCGCGGGCTGCCCAGCACCTGTGCGAGTGGGAGCCTTTGGGGGAGAAGGGAGGAATGGGTGGGTTGCTTGCTGGTTATGAAAGGGCCTGCTGCTCGCCAGCCTCAGAGCACTGTATTGCTCGAGTTGTAGCCCATGTGACCACTGGGACGGCTTCCCGAGCAGGTGGCTTTCATGCTTGACTCCCCGGTGGCTACCTTTTATGCTCTGCCAATGCCCGTGTTGTGTTCCAGGTTTCGTGGGGGTAGGGCCAAGTAGAGGCTCTCATCAGCATGTAATCTGATTTACACTGACACTTCTAATCTGTCATCTTTTTAAGAAGACATGGGTGGGTAAGTGCTGGAGGAAGTATGTGCGAATACAGAATAGCACCTTGTCCCGAAGACATCCCACCACAGTCAGCAGGCTGCCCGCGGAGTGGGATGGTCTCCTGTGAAGCAGCAAAGCTGTACTGGAGACAGTGCTGGCAAGGCCACACCCAAGTAGGTGTTTTAGATGGACACAGAACTGTGAAACTCAAAATTGCTTATATGGGAATGGGAAGCAGATGCCAGAATCGTTCCGACTGACCTAGGCCATCTAAAAATACATTTGTGAAGCATCCATTAAAAATGTAGTGATAGCTGCTATATTATTTATACATGAACTACTTGGTTTATTCAGCACTTGCTGAAACCTTTCAGGCTTTTTGGAGCAACACAACTTATTTTAGAGGAATGCAAATAAAGAGCCTTGGTAATGGAGTGTCTCTAAACCAATTCATCAGCTTACTCGGGGAAGATGAGAAGTGCCAGTTGCCATGACGCTGATCTTAGAAGAAATAGGAAGGTGGTGTAGGAGTTCAGTGTAGAAAGCTTGGAGGACTTTCGTCGTTCCTTCCTGTAGTCTAAGGACTAGGAAGAAATGATGATGGCTCCTGGGTCAGTAGGAGTAGTCTGTCTTGAGGCAGTCCTGTAGATTTCCCAGAAGAGGGGACAGCAAAGGTGGTGGGGCTTGAGCCCCTGGGCTGTGTATCTTCCTTGAGGGATATTCAACATAATCTCTGATTTCTGAAATACCAGGTCACCCTCATGAAAGCAAAGATTGAAGGACTCAAGGTGAAATTAAAGAAAACAGTGGAACTGAGACAGATTTGAAAGTATGCTGGAAGGAGGCTGTGAAGATAACTTACAGTTTGAAGCAGTTTTGCTATTCCCATCTAGCCAGCCTCTCCTTATGGGCTCTTCCACAGTGTGATTCATCCTACTCACTCTAGGAGAGTATCTTAGAGGGGGAGGGATTGCTCTATGGAGGTTCTTCCTCCATCTGCAGACTAGAGGGGGGACCTCAGATAAGCAGCTATCTTAGGTTGGATGCTGAACTTCAGATAACTAAAGTTAAGTGGTATGAATCTTGCCCCAAACTAAATGCAGAATATTAAGCCTTAAAATTCAAGGCTTAATATACACAGGAGGAACATGACTGTAGGAGAAAGCAGAAGCCATTCAGTGGAGCAAAGCCAGAGTTCTGCAGTGCTGCAGAAGAAGAAAAGAGCTTGTGGAAAAAGAGGAAGGGGGTACAGAGTTACCTGGGTAGAAAGAACAAGTATGATACGGGGAGGATGGCAAAGGGCACTGATCTGTGGAAAGAAAAACATCACAACTTTTGCTGCCTTGTTAACTGTATTAGGAAAAGGCACAAGGAAGAGACCACTTGCCCCCTTGGCAAGCTGCTTGCGAGCAGCAGTGGCAAGCTGTGGTTCTGAGGCCAAAAAAGGCAGTCTTACAGAATGAGAGAAGTGGGGAAACACTGTCCTTCACACTAGGACATTGCCAGGCTTGGGAAAGGGGCAGGAGCTCAGATGATTGCTGTTATAATTCTAGTCATCTCTAAAGCAGAAGCGTGAATGTGTAAGCAGATCAGGAGGTAGCTCCTACGTTGGTGTTACAGGGAAGACTGAAGGTTATTTGACTAGTAAGAAACACTAATAAAAAGAGGCAGCTGCGCAAGAGACTTTACCTGAGTACCCAGGGTATTGCTCTTCTAGGATTTCTGCTAGCTTTCTTCAGCTTTCAATGAAGAAGATAAAAAAATCTTGGAAGCAAAAGCAGCAATAGGAATGAGTGAATAGATATTACACAGTGGTGTGTTATTTTCTAAAGGTAAACGAGTCTAATGCATGCTAGTGGAAAGGATGAAAGAGTATCAGCCCAGAGTACTGAAGGGGGGTCATAGTTTGTTCTCACATGTGCCTCTGCCTAGCCCCATAGCATTGCCTCCTAGAAGTCACTACAAAGGTACTCTCGAGGAGACCAGGAAGGTAGGCAAGGTGTAGGAATAGGTAGAATTCACCTAGGAAAAACTGAAAATACGGTATTTTTTTCTTGTTCAGGTGGTTCCTGCATTTCCTGTCTTGGGGGGTAACAAGGGATAGTGCCATAGAAGAATATACTGTTATGTCTTGCCAGTTAAAAGGTCATTGTATAATGAACAAATTGAAAGGAAGGCAGGTGTAAACAAAGCCTTGTAAAAGCAGGACTAGTACTTCTAAGGGCAGCTTTTCAGATTTGAACCTCTAAAAATGCCTGGGATACTTAGCTTTGTGCCAGCAGCAGGGAGGCACTGGATGGTATGCTCTACTAGAGGGAGAAGAAAGGATGTTCATGACTTTAACAACAGCGTCACTTTTCTGATTTTCTCATGGACTGTTGGTAGATTCTGAGACCTGGCTACATATTCAGTCCTCTGTGAGTTCAAAAACTTACTTGGTGTGCTGAAAAGACTTTCTCCTTCAAAAAAGGAGGATCTCAACTTTGGCTTTGATTTCTGGAAGAAGTCCAGATGATTAGAAAGCCAAACAAGACTGCTTAATGGAAATTGCAGAAGCGGGAGTTCTTACTGCAGACTGCGGAAAGTCAAAGGTAGTCCTTAGGGATTGCTTTGATAGTTGCTGACCTTCAGAAATAAATGCTTTCATCAGTTTCTTTGTTGTTTTTTTTGGTTGGTTTTTTTTTTTTTTTTAATTCACAAGTGATCTTGTGAATATGGATAACTTTTCCCAAAACTAGCACTGATATTGAGCCATGTAGCTGAAAATTTCCTCCTCTTTGTAGGAGGAAAAAGAAAACACCTTCCTTGAAACACCTCCTTATCCTATTTGTAAGAAATTAAAGGAAACTAATCTTCCCTTCGTCTCTGAATAGTTGTCCCTAGTACTAGAGATCATGGAATATGGTGCATGTGAAGGCAAGAAATGGTTTATAATTAATATGCATTTTTAGATCTCAAAGAGACTGGGATACTGCTGCCCTAGATCAGTCTGAGGGTAAAAAGAAAAACAAACCCAAAAAACCAACCCCACAAACTGTCCAAAAGAGAGAAAAAAAATTCTAGCCCAAATCTTAGATAAGGTCACAAAAGCCCTTCTTTGGAGGCTCTTCTAGAGAAGAAGCTGAAAACTTTTATGGGGATCCCTTGAAGTAACTCTTGAAAAATAACCATATTTTGATAAAGAAGTTAGAGATGCTTTTACTGGGCCTGTATTTGAGTATTCCTCCATGTCCACCTACTCTGACATGAATGGGCAATTGTTATCAGTGATCAAATTACTCCATAATACTGAATTTAACAATTCAGTATATTTTCATCTTTATAAAATATGCCCAGATAAGCCAGGGACCTATCTGGGCTGTTAGGCTAGACCTGCTTCTACATGTAAGAATTAAGCAGATATGGAAGGTAGAAGAGGGTGTATTTGTGGGTTTAACCATCACTCCTGACCTATAAATTGGCTATGAAAAAAAAAAAAAATGTTGGGATTTAAGAAACTTCCTCTTTAGAAAGCTATACAAGAAGACAACAGAAAATATCAGTGCAATTGCAATTTGGGCAACAACTCTGATTTTGGATCTGATTGTGAATTCAAATAGGGAAGTTAAAGGAAAGGAAAAATGTGAGTTGGCAAGAATAATTTGCTTAGGAAGGAGAGGTGTAATTTTTAAACATCTGGGTTTCCTGAATAAGGAGATGGAGCTCTTCCAGGCCTCACGTCTTTTGTGCCCAGCCTAGCAGAGGCAGACATGGCACTGCTGTGACTGGCAGTTCTCAGCAGAGGCAGTAGACCTGAGGTCACTTTGACTTGATGGAATTTCACTTCTACCTGTAAAAGCCTGTATGTCCTGAGCCTTTGCCTGGACCAAGCACATGAGACAGAAACATAGCTGGTTTCTGTGATGTGTTCTCCAAAGCAAGGAGCAAGTCGGTAAACTTCGTAACTCTATAGGGAGTAAATTCTTCTCAGGCTTACGTTGTTGTTGATAATTGAAGCACTAATTTAAAATGACAGCACTATGAGGTTTTACTGTTGACCTCTCATTCCAATGAGAGGGAGGAGTGTTGATTTAGGCTACCAGCAGGCACAAGGGTGCCCATTTGCAGAGTTTGTAGGGTCAGTAAGGTTATTTCTTTAGACTTGTCAGTTGATAATTTTTTGCTTGTTTTAAATAAAGCCTATAGCAGTCCAACAAAGGCAGTGATAAAGTGAAGGTATCTTTTTAGTTAAATTTTATTTTTGTTCCCTTACAAAAATGGCTGTGCTACTATGCACATGGTTACATGCTCTTATACTAGTGCGATGTTGTCGCAGAGATGATGAGCTGTATTGAGGGGTAGGACAGATGGAGGTATGACACTAGCTATACTAATACATCATTGAATAGTATTACTCTAAACACAGGAAGTGTTAAAGCAGTCACTCTTGTGTCACTTATTCTCATATTTAGAACGCCCAAAGCTTTTTTTTTTTCTTTTTTCTTTTTTTTTTAATTATCTGGGGGGTGGGAGAGAAGAAACCTGGGCGTTTTAGAGAAGCAGGCACAGCTACGAAAGATGGGTCCCAGTTCACCAGCCTGCCTCATTTGGGCCCTGGACAGTTTTGATGAATAATGGCTACAGGGTCAAGCTTTCAGCAGAGCTGCTGAGCAAAGGAATGATTTAATTAGAAAATGTGCCCCAACAGGGATTATTCAATGTTTGATGAAGGAGAATGCAACTCAGAGTACTGTGATCTTAAGGATAACACAGAAGCCTGCCCAAAGGGGTTAAGAGTGCGTTGAATAAGATATCAAGGAAACCATTGAAACTAAAACCAGCAATGAAATTAACTTCTAGAGGACACAGAGAGGTATGTTTCTGGAATTTATGTAAGAAAATAAAACTGGTAGAGTGTGATTTTCAGTAAGTCTGAACAGGGTAAGCATTTGAAGTTACGGTCCTCAACTGGAAGCTACCTTCAATAGTAACTTAAAGAATTGCATTTTGCCTCCTAATTATAGGGTAAGAGCGTTAGTGTAATGTGTTGCCATATCTCTGACAGTAATTTCTTTAACCAGTCTAATGTGTTTGCTTTGAGACTGGCTGGTCATGCCTCTGCTCTGGCATAGCCTGGAATGCAAGGGCTATTTCAGAATAGCTGTGGTGGGAAGTAGTTATTCTTGCCAGTGGCTTCACCTTAAATTTGCAATTAAGGGAACTATCTGTGCAAGTAACATCTCAACAATAGGAATGAAAGCTGGCTTTTGAGATCACTGCAATTTATGCTTTAAAACAACAGCTTTCCTTAAAATATAAATTTCAGTTGTACAGCAGAACAGTTTTGATTTTGCTGTAAGTAGAATACAACCACGACTACACACTGTTCTTCCACCCTCAGTTTCAGGTGGTTGCATTCCCTCTTCCCCATTTCCTTTCATCTTCCCACTTGAGAGATTACTCCCCCCAGCTGCATTGGTTCAAGTGTAGCATGACTATCCCACAGAATGGCTCTGTGAAATAAAGCATTTTAATCTTCACAGTGTCATCTCTGTAAGTTCAAGGCTCAGATCTAGAGCACAGCCCCCTGAATGGATGCAACTGGTAGGACAATAACTTTCAGAGGGGAGGAGGTGTGAAACTCTTAAATCGAATGTACTGATAGTGGTGTAGGAATGTGAAACTACAACCCAGTAGATAACAGTTAGCAGCCTTCAGGCATAACACCAATGGGATGATGGATGAGGTCAGTGGCATTAATACTTAATGAATATACATGTTTTAAATATTTTTACAAGTAAATCATTTTACTACTTACTGTAGTAGGAATTTTCCCATCTTCAGATAAAATAAGTGTTGGTTTTCTATTGATTTTAGATGGAGTTATTCCAAATGCAGTTCTCTAAAGGGATTTGATACTTGGGTGCACAATCTGCACAGAGCTTCATGCTTGTCTCCACCTACAGAGCAGTTGCAGGTGTCGAAGCTGCTGTAAATAGTCCTGGGAACAGTATTATGCATCTGTAGGAGGGCTTGGTCGCAATGTGAGAAATCATTAGCCTTTCTTGTCAGTTGTTAAGGAGCTGGAGCTGTCCCAGCCTCTGCATCTACTCTTATCAGATGCTTAACTATTGAAAGCCATATAAATACTAAAGGTATCTGCAGGGTCCACATGCCAGCAACTGCTCTGGTAAACAAGAACTGCTGCTCACTACTCCTGCAAGGAGCACTGTGTGGTGAAGGCAGAAGAATAAATGTCACCTAGTAAGTCTATGAATTACAATTTTATTTACCACATCTCGTGCAGTTTCATGATAACAGCCTCCATAAAGGTTTCAGGATAAGTTTCAAGGCAGGCTATCTGTAATTCTTCTGTGAGGGCAACTAGGCTACCGTTGAAATGCAAACCACCAAACTAATGAAGTCTGGTTAACTATAACAGGTGAAGTCCCTGGCACAGTCAGATTAAAATAAAAAGTTTTATTACCAAGTCTTTCTTGCCTGCAGTGAGTCTTTCCCTCTGCACTTGTTTTTTTCAGCTGAGCACCTCTGAGTTGCCTGCTGCACTGCAATAAATTTCCCCCAGACTCCTCTGGCTCTGGGAAGAGGCCTTCTCCAGCAGTCTGGCAATACAGGCACCTCCTGCTCCTCGTGGACACCTCCCACGCTACAAGCTGCTGGCAGTTCAGTGTGCCCTCTGCTTTTGGAGCAGCGGCAGTGATCCCTCCTCCTGAAAGGTTTTGTCTGACAACAGCACCCAAGACAAAGCAAAAAACCCACCTTTCTCCCTGCTGCCCAGTTACAGCCCTCTAACAAAATGTTTTGCTATACAACATACCTTAGTATAGTAAACTATGAGCAAACAGATCAGATCACTCTGCTATCCATTACAAAAATTTACAGAGATCTGAGCTGCGCTGAGCATCGTCTACTCCACTCAGAAAATTTAGTGGCACGATCTAGAGCTTAGAGTGCTACAGTGAGTGCCAGGGTGTAGCTGAGTGAAAAGGGGCAGGAGGCTGCAGGCTGACAGGCAGAGAGCAAATGGAGGAGCAGAGCAGAGTGGGAAAGAGACGATGTTGAGAGCAGAGGAGTTCACAAGGGGAGTTAATAACTGTATATAACCTTTTCTCAGTATAGCAGCAGTGTTCCAGATGTAGAAAAGTCAGCGCAGGGTAGCAGAGACCTCTCATTAGGAAGGGCAATGCTTCAGGTCTGAGCCAGGCTTTTAACAAATGATTCCTGTTTCAGGTGAGCACTGCTGACAAGGCTGTTCTGTCAAGACACAGAACCCAGTGGGTCCGTGCTGCTGTGCTCGGGTTTATGCCTCTACCAAGTGGACCCCACAATATTCACAGGCTCAGCTTCCCCCGACTTCATAAGGAGCAGCCTCTGACCTCTGTGAATATCCATCTTCCCACAAGCATAAGAGCAGAGAGTAAAAGATAGAAATCGTATCACATAAATCCCAAAAAACTTGGCAGAGTCCTGGAGAAATAAACTGAAAGTAAAATAACGTAAGCAAAAAACCATCACAGATATCTAGAAATAGAATTGAAGGGAGAGGGTCATCACTGTGGCTAAGAAAAGGTCTGGGCAAACTACAAGACAAGAAAGGCAATTAGATAAATAGGGGCTGCAGGAAGCTAAAGGAGTTCTTTGAACCATTTCCCTATTCTTCTGGTGGGAGGAAGGTAAACATTCTTCTGGGAACTCCCTTCAGGTAACCAAGGCATAGCTGTGGCACCGAGCGAGCTCTCTGAGGAAGAGGTGTTGGAGCAAGTAGAGAGACTTATTAGCAGTCACTCCTCGGGGCTTGGTGGTGGTGTTCTGAGAAATGAGAATGAAGTGGAAACAAAGGAGCTAAACTGACAGAAGTGCTGCTTATCGGGACAAGGCCTGTGACCGAGACCTAGTGGGTGGGTATATCCTGGCTCCTGTCTTTCTAAGGGGAATTTACAGAGTGCTGGTACCATTTCAGCCCAAAGGAAAAATTTTAGATAAAAGTTATGAAAGGCAGGTTCGTAGGCTGTACAGAGGCAGCTAAACAAACAGAGAAAAATTATGAAAATGCTACTACTGCTGCTGCTAACAGTTCCTACAAATAATGGCAAGTAGGATGCCAAGTTATCTTGAGTAGCCTAGAAAGCAAGGGAAATACTAGGGAATTTATTGACATTATGTGTCTGTTCTCCTCCCTATAGTCATCTGAGTCGAGTCTTCCAGAAAAAAAACTGCTTCCCCCTGTCCCCCTTATGGCACAGCTCACTAGTGAGATATTTGTAGGAAAGGAAAATTTGTGGGTGATCTATTTGTGCCATGGAGTGGGCGATTAATGAATGCTTTTTAACTACCTTTGCTGAAACAACTACAAACGTTAGAATTCTTGAAACTATCACCTTTTTAAAACCAAACGGCAGGTGCTCAATGTTTGTGGCCTCCTGCTGCAGCAAAACACACAAGCTGTCTGCGGCCCCAGGAGGGACGTCCTCGTGGTGTCCCAGGCTGGCAGCTCCTTGCCTTGCCTAGCCTTTCTGCTGGAGGGCCAGCAGCCTGGAGGGCCACACACAGTTCTCCTTCCTTACCCAAAGGGTAAGAGGTTTGGAGCCAACCTCCTGAGTTTCTGTCCTTTTGAGCCTCCTGTCCACTGTAAAAAAGGAGCCTGGTAGGGTGCCAATGGCTTCACGTTGCTAACACAAAACCAGAAATGGCATCATGAAATCAAGGAAGTTACAATGCTGTAAGCGTGGTAAGAATAAAGCTCTAAAATTATCCTTAATGAGTTTAGATTGGCTTCCTCCTAAGCATTCCTCAGTGGGTTTTTATTACCAGATTGCTCTAGGCAAGCTAATAATCACAGAAACTGTACAGAGCCTTGAAATGGAATGGACTCCTTGAATTTAAGAAACAAGGTACCACTCCGTTTAAACCAGATTTTGTGGGTGAGTTAATACAAACTAATATTCATTAATGGTCTTTGTCCAAACAATAGGTGCTTGGTTTTGCCTCATATTACCATTAGATCAGCCATGCAAACAGCCTCTTACTGCATTCTGCTGTGGTATAGAGCTGGCAGACACAGCCTGAATCCTAGATGGCGAATTTCCACAGCTGACCACTTGTGCCTAACTCTTCTTAGTGCAAAACCACTCACTGTTAAAACAATTATACAGAGTTAAACCAATTATCTACAACTATACTGAGTTAAAACAATGAAATGCAGAGAAACGTTGGATTTGTTCTAAACATGCTAAGCTTTGAAAGCTTATTTCTGCTACAGACTGTTTCCTAGTTTCTGCTTATAACGCTTTTTCTTCAGGTGGTGTATTTCTACCAAGCAATCATTATTTGGCAAGCATTGGTTCCCCCAACTCCCACCCCCTCAGTTTTGTACAAAGCAAAAATTAACATGGTTTCATTGGCAGAGCAAGATCTATTTATCCAGGCATTTATTAACTGGGGAAGTCCTGTAGGCTCAGATTTGCCATTTTTTGTAATACATGTTTCACTCTGTAACCAAACTTCTCCCACCCAGAAACTCCTTTGATATCAGAGGTCCAAATGGTGGCCCAGTTACTGATAGTAAACTGATAGTATGCAGAGCATTTCAGAATGAGCTATGTCTTGGTCCAGAGCTGGGACCTTTCACTGTCAATGGTGCTATCTGCTTCTTCCCGTTGTGTTACCAGACAAGAAATATTTCTAAACTCCTGACCTAAAACTTGCTCTTCCCACGCACATACTCCTTGGTCTATAATCTGTAGATTATCTGTTAATCTCCCATGTTCCCACTAGCTTCAGTTCATAACACTGCATTTTGACTTGCAGGATTACAGCCAAAATGAAGTTTAATGGCCACAGTAGCTCTTCTAAGTTAGGAACCACCCCGGTAGCAACATTAAACTACCGTAAGATCATGATGAAACAGAAAGATTAATTTTGGGGTTCATCCATTTCTCTTCATTTTTCAGGGCTGATATTCACATGAGTAAGTTTAAAAACAAAAAAAGGCAGAGAAAGTGGCTGTAGCTGTCTCCAGATACCTTGAGAGGTGATGATTAATGACATTTCTACCCAGTGGACCACTAAGGACTATTTCCAAGAAACTTAATAATGTGACAAAAAACCCCCAAACCCACTGCCCATAAACTTAAAATCAGCATTCAGGTTTCCAGATCTTCACTGTCTCCACAAAGAGGTTGAAGTTTTTTAATAGAGGTGAAGAATGGTAAGGAGCCACCATGGGCTATCACCACGTATTATGGGAGAAGCATCAGTAATTTATTGACAGCGGCAAAACCAGAGCCCTTCCCGTTATTTATGTGGCCTCTTTGCAATGTTTCTGTCTTGCAGAGAAGTTGTTACTTTCAACCACTTCCTGGAAGAAGCGGCAGAAAAAGAAGTGCGGGGAAAAGCCAGGCTCCAGCACTTCATTGAGAACCTGTTGCAGCGCGTGGATCTGGCAGAAAGGCAGCTAGAGTATTACCAAAATCAGCAGATGGTGTGCAACCACACTAACGTCAATGAGCACGTGGTAAGCCAGTAAAGTCCTTCCCTTTGTTGTCACCCACATTCACAGGGAAAGTACTTGAGTTTGCATACAGGTGGGGTCAGTAGGTCAGGCTAATTGCTACTCCAGACAGATCTGGATTTGTAAAATGTTTCTTTAGATGTGTTTTATTTATGTTTTAAACTGCCACTTCACATGAGTGAAAGGAGCAGAGAGTGTAAGAACAGAAATAGCCAAAGATAGCAAAGGGAGAGCAGAGAATAATGAAGTATTTGCCAGATACTTAATTTTTTTTTCCAGCATTGGCTATTGCTGCTGTTACCTTTGCAACAAAGACTTTCCTTTATGTCATTTAGTGACTTGGCAGTTTTTTGGAAATGTCTAAAGATTTTCAGGAAAGATGTGGATCCCTGCAAAGGACACGTCAGCCTGCTGGCAAATCGGCTTGCCTCTGTATAGTTACCTATCATGGGACTCTTAGAAATGGTGAATGGATTCCCACAGGTCTGTCCCCCACAGACTGGAAACCAAAGCTGTCTGAACATTGTTAATGTAATACTTAAACTGAGTATTTTCCCTACAATGCATTACATTTATATGGCAAGTTTTAGCTGCATGACTTCCAAAGAACATTTCCGTTTAAATGAATAATACCCCATACTGCCTATGCTGAGTAATCCTCATTCTGGGATATGAGAGGAAAGGCATTTGATCATGCACAGCACTGAACAAGTATGTGATGGTGGAAAGCAAAGGTTCCCATAGCCACTTGGAAGACAAAGAGCTTTAGGTAAGACCTGAATAAATGTAGATGTGCTGAAATCTAGTGCAGGACATCTCAAAGGGTGTCTGTGAGAACATTGAAGGGGACCATAAAGATGGGCCTCAGTATTAAATCATCTGCGCTGCTCTTGATGTGTTTACCGGGTTCCCTGGCTCAGCAGTGTCCCTTGGGGAAGGCACTGTTTTTTGAGGCAGCTGCCCTGCTTTCTGAGTGACTCCAGCATTCCTTTAAGGTCATCCATCCAAATATTGACCAGCCTGACCTTCAGGAGGTAATTACAGAAAAGCACACCATGAGATGGCTCCAGACTCCAAGACAGATGACAAGCAAAGTTAGGCTGGGCAAAAATCCATCTGCAAAGTGTGGACAGTACCAGGGACAGAGGGAACATTTACGAGAACGTAATCATTTTCAGATGCCAGATCTGACTTGCTTGGCTCAGTGGCTTCATTAAATGATACTGAAAGGCTCAGTCTAGTAGCACTGATGGGAGATCAGTACAAAGAACCGATTTAGTACCCAGACTGATTTAAACTGAGCTGGCATTCAACACCTCCTTTATTGACCCCCACTAAAAGAGGGACTAGACAAAGTGTTTCCACACTGGGAACCAAACTCTTGTAAAAAATGAAGTTATGCAAAGTTGTGCTGGCACTGAGGCTATGTTGTCCCTAGCTGGTCTTAGGATTTGGGGTGGGAAGGGAGAGAAATCCTTGCGTTCTTGCCCCCAGCCCTTCAGCGCTGCTGTAGGCAGAGCCAAGGGCTCATAGCTTGAGTTTCCTAGCTGCTTCTGTAAAATGTATCACTGCAAAATTAAAGGCTCTGAGAGAAAGTTAATTTAATACAGCTTATTCAGGCACTGTCCCTTATTAATTATCTTGAACATGATAATTACTTCTTGTTGTATCCATACTGTTTAATCTAATGTGAAAGATCTCTGCCCAGCCCACACTTCTTTAGCGGTTTACTTTGATTATAGTTACAATAAAAATAATGGGGAAAATATCCAACCACTAACAACTCACACGTTACAAATTTTAGAAACAGATGTAATAAGCTGGAGAAGTAATAATCAGTAAAAGTTTGAGTTTTTTCAGTTTATTTCATATTATTCTAGTTTTAATAGTGGGTGAGAATTGAAATATGACTTAAGAATGCAAGTATTTTGTCCCTGTACTTTAATTACTTGATAATGTAATATTAATATTAATAACCTGTTTCTGTTTACTTTGCAGCTTACAGACATTTCATTAAATAAGAAACCCAGATGCCTGTATGTATATATATTTTTTTTCTCTTACTTAAATACAGCAACGTGATATGCTTACATTTCGGCTTTTGCATTTTACCTTATCCAAAAACCTGAATCATGCTGGGTTTGGATCAGGTTCTATACCCAAGTATGATCTGTATTTATGTCATGGAATGGAGAAAAAACAGATTTTGCTAAATCAAAGCTAAAATCATATATTCCTTAAAGAAGAAAAAAAGAATAATTTTCTGTTAAACGAACTACTTCTTCCTGACTGTCATAGCCTATTGCAAAGCTACAGTAGTTGAATCTCTTCAGCAAACACAGGCCAAGTTTCAGCTGAAAATATCTTTAACATTTTGTAGGTAGGAGAGAGACGGTTGTCATTTCCTAACCGACAGTAACACTCTTGACTTAAAAATCACATGTAAGCAAGCAAGTGACCTGGCAAAGCATGGACACTAACAACATCTCAGGTTACTCAAGCAGCTGTCCTGGGAGCAGCAGAACTAATTGGGGCTGGTTTTCCATGTCTTTGTGACTTGGTCATGAGTCCCAGCAGCTGGTTCAGAGCATCATGCGTGCTACTTGGCCAAGTGATGGTCAGGCAGTGCATCCTTCCTCAGGGCAGCCTTTCTTAGTGGGGACACGAGTCTGGGTCTTTTTCCTATTTCCATAAAACTTGTGCATCACCACAGGTATGGGACTTATGCGTCCCTGCCAGATTTGTTTGTGTCTGACCAGTGGGTTCAAGAATTACTGGAAGACTGAGAAATACGTGAACAGTTGGATGGGCTGGAAAATAAACTAAAAATACAATGTATAGCCCACTGGGTTGGGGGCAGGGTGGAATTTTTGCTCTTTGCATTGTTTTTGTTTTTCATGTATCTTAGTCCTAGCAGGCAACTGGCCAAGTACCCTTTTGCTGATAAACAGTGTTTGCCTTAATAATTAACAGCATGGGGCTATAGCTTTATTTTTTCTACTTTTTATTTTTATAGCATTTATAGCTTTTTTTCCCCCCTACTGATTTGAGATTCTGGAAAACCTTGACTGTCCAAAGCAGACTTTTGAGTTGACCGTGTATACACTTTTCAGGTTTCTAGATGTCTTAATGTGAATGGAATCAAGGAAAATAGAATTAAAATATAACCAGTGACTCAGTGAGATGAATCCTTCCACTGACAAGTCTTTGGTCTAAATATAATGCAGTTTGGTGAAACCCATTCATTGCTGACAAATAGTGGGAGTTCAGAGGCATATATGAAATCGTTTAGAGGTTTCTGTTTAACTGTTGATATACTTCTCCTTTGAAAAGATACTGTCAAAACTAGAATTTAGTAGTAGCCTTTATTTGGAATTACCAGGTTAAAAATATCCCAACTTGTCCTATGAAGCAGAAAGGATAGAGGAGAGGATACTCAGAGGGGTAGGAAAGTTTTATTTTGCACTGCCTGTTCTGTGGATGAATCCAGCATTTGCATTCACCACACCAGCTGTTTTTAAGAGCTCTAACGCAGCTGAGTACATAAAACAAGGTTTTAATGATTTGTACCAGTTAAAAGAATTGAGAAGCGTTACTACCCATCCAGAAAATTCAGTGTAATCTCAGGGGGGTTGGGGCCACTGATGGCTTACATTGTTTGGGATCAGTGGCTGGACTTGCAATCTGTCTTGCTCCAAGGCCTCTGCCTTGCTTCACAGTTCCTTTTCTCCAGTTTCTCCTGGATGTTTTAAGGAAATGCTGCACTGAGAGCATGGCAGACCTTTGCTGATGCTCACCAGCTGTTTCTCAAAGGCACTGAGACTTGCCAGCACATCTCTGCCCAAGTCAACTTTAAATGCTAGCTCCCATTGTGAAGAAGCTAAGAATTAGGTCTCAAAATCATGAGACCTGTCTTGAAAAATACCTGATGCTTGTGAAATGCAGCAAGGATAGGATTGTTCTTAAGTGCCTGTCGCAGTGGGGTGCATTCAGTCACACCATTTCAGTCTTTCTCCATAATGCAACAGGTTAGGAATATGTTTGAGCTGAAGTTCAGACTCTCACATTCATTTGTATTGCGGAGCTGCTGCTTTCAATGAAAGAACATTTCCCACATCTGGAGCTGGCAGCATTTCATGTGCAGTGACCTATATGTTCATTCGTCTTAGGTACCTTGACTGTGAATTAGGGACAGATGTCCATCTTCTCTACCATAAACTTGATCAATTTAAATACAGTTTAGCTCTTTTAGGCAATCCCCTCTGACCATATTTCTGGTCATATTAACCTTGACCTTCTTCTGGTTTTAATAGCATCATTCAGTGCAGCAGAGGGGTGACTAACATCACCTGCAATAACACCTGCATGTGCTTTGGGAATAAATGATGCAACTTTTTCACCATAACAACATCTGAGAAAAACAAGAGCACTACATCTTTTAACAGCTAAGTAATGGACTGTTACAAACAGTGCTCAAGGAGTGATCATAAACTGGAATGGCCAACACTTGTGCATTTACACAAGTCATTTCTAACCCCCAGCAAGTGGTCAGAGCCCAGGCCTGCACCAGCCCAGCATGACACAGTGTCTGCAGGCTCCAGCTTGGTCCTGCGTAACATTTTCCTCCCCAGACTTCCCCACAGTGAAGTCTGGTTGGCAATGCTACCAGCCAGGTAAAACTGTTCTGTAGGTAAGGCTCGGTTCCTGTGCTGTCAGCTGGCCCTCACTGGCCTCCCACCAACAAATACGGAGGCTTTTGTGACACCCTTCTAGTCTTTTAAAGAGGAGAGGGCTTGCACTGTACACACTTGAACAACTACAGCTTTTTCCAGAACTAGCTTTGTCAAGTGTGCAATATTGTTTAACTCCCAGAAGAAGTAATACTATGCGATCCATGGTTTCCAAAAATAGCAAGCTACGGAAAATATCCCTACAGGAACCCTTAAGAGATCAACTTGTACATCAGCACATCTGTTCTTCACCTCAGTCACAGTAGCTGGACAGACATGAGCTGGTGCCTTAAGTTCGTAGTGCTACTGTTACACCACATGTATCTGCTGTAAAACATTTTAAGATTATTTTAAAAGGAGCTGCAACAATCTTACTCAGCCAAACTGTGGAACTGGGGTTTCAACTTAAAATTTCAGAGCAGAGGGTATGGTTCAGCCTTTGCAGCACCAGGCGCTGTGCTGTCACTCCACCTGAGCTCACTGATTTCAGCAAATCCTGCAGGGCTTGAACCATAACAGAGAGAACAAAGAATTCAGCTTGCTTTGGCCTTTAAGCATTTGTACCCTTCTTCCCACCAATTTCTGTATTTCCCTTTCCTCTTCTCCCATTTCAAATCAAAGCCTAAAAGCAAAACTATAGTTTCCCTAGACAGGTGGCCAGGGCAAAGGCAGAGCATGGAGTTACCTGAGCTATTGGCCATTAGTAGCAGCAGTTCCCTGGGGCCTGGCCACAGTCCAGGACAGTGCTGAGGTCCCGCCAAGAAGTTCCTACAGTCCCTGCACCCATTTTCTACTGTTACTGGTGCTGTGTGGTTTTCCAAAGACCATGGGATGTTCATTCTTCACAGAAGGTTGCCATGAACGTGTGCATCTTTAAAATCCCTGTAGATCACCAAGTTACGAGAATATAGACCTCAGTGATGCCTCAGCACTCCAAAATCAGCAGAATGCTATCTGAATGAAAGTGTAGATGAACATGCATGAAGAGTCTTCCAGTAACACATGTAAGGGTTCTTATAGTAAGGGATGCTTTTGAGTATTTAGAAATGTAATTAATTTTGCAACCCTGTTTGTAACTTTCAGCCTGCTCCTGTAAAACAAGGCTATTTCTGTCTTCAAAAATGTATGGGTTTGGGACGTTTTGGGGACCTCACTTTGCAAGATTGACTTGTTAATAATCACTCTTATTAATTTCAGGAGCCGAGGAAGTCAGCATGCTTTGTATAACATCCCTGAAGCAAAGCCCCATTCCTTTCAAAAAGGAAGAATCTTGTTGAAAAAAGCAAAGGATGAAAAAACCAGCTTGCAGCCAGTAAAATGCTTCTATGAACCTGTTGACTGCCCGAGAGAAATATGGAGAGCGCAAAAGAAAGCTGAACCAGTCTGCTCTGCCAGGAAAGTGAGTGTAAAATCGAAGATGGGTAAAAAGACCAAACCATTATAGGAATGGTTAGCAATATATAGTAACGCAGGAGCTTGGCTTCAAGAGAACAAATATTGAATGAAGTTAGTCATCCTACTTTTTCCTATCTATCTGGCCATGCCAAAACATATCAGATATAATATATAGAAATATATACAGTATGGAAGATTTATATTATTTAGTAACGCCATCCCCTCTTTGGGCACTATAAAAGAAGTGACATTTTATTCGGTTTACATGAAGGTTTTTCTATTTATTCATTTATTTATTTATTTATAGAGCTTATTTTAAATGACTGCAGTTATCTTGCTGGGCAGTACTGTAGCTGTATGTTTAATTATTTTAGTGGCAGCATGTGGCTTGGTAATTTTTTTCCATCTGTGCTGTTGCTGAAGTTCAGAAGAATCCATTTAATCGGCACCTAAATGTTCAATCTTTTAGCTTAGGTCAGTATAAGATCAATGATTAACTGTTACCTGCACAAACATACTTAGGTGCAAAAGGTATACTTCAGTTGCTTGAAGGCTGTTCACAGCAGTAGATTACTACCTTGGATTTTCTGCCATAAGTCCAGTCAGGCACATTTCTGTATTTTATTACATAAATTAAGCCGCTTGATCCTGCCAGCAGCCACATTGTCTGTGGGTACAAGTTTGGGCAGCTCCGCTGTCTCAAGCACAGCTTTCAAATTCCAGAAGCTTTATGGCTTTGCTGTATGTACCAGCCTCTGGTGTCACTTAGCGAGGAGACCAGAGTCTGGTACCACAGCCCTGACAAGCACGGACCGCATGGAGCCAGAGGAGAAATTTCAGTACCAGGTGCCAGCAATAGGTTATCAGCTGTGGCACAGCCAGTGAAAGGCAAAAGCAGTGTGCTTACATTCTGTGGTGCCACGTTCTATGCCTGTGCTTGATTTTAGGCATGAGAGGCCTAAAATGGCTATGATCATAATCCTTCACATTTTCATTTCTAAAGAATCTTTACAGGGCTGAGAGATCCCTGGATTTCAACTAAAAACCCAATAGCAAGGAAGTTAGAGACAATTGCAGGACAGGAATATACATGTTTACATTGGTTTGTGCCAATTAAAAGGATCCTTATATATCAGAGTATTTATCAAGATGATTTTTTCTGTGTACAGTTTTTTGGTAACATGAATCCTCATGCCACGTTTACAGATGTGAACATCCTGTTGATGTTACTTATGAGATTTGTTTTCTCAAGGAAAGAAAGGATAGGTGAGACAAGTCTGTGTAATTTATTTTTTAAATGCTCATAACAGATGTAAATTGTTTATGTGGAAGGTGATTTTTACAGTATGTGTACAAAGATTTGTGAAAAATGTTTTTCATTTTTTATAACTATGACTGTAAGCAGAATTGACTATTAAAAGACAGTGTATCGCTATGATTACTGCTGCAATAAGCACCTGAGTTGCAATATTTTTAAAGTAGAAGATGACCGATCAGTCAGCTAGGATCAGGTAACTACAGACGTCACACGTGTCAGTGCATAGAGCTCCCAAGAAAGTAGCAGAGTGAAGAAAGATAGTATTATTCCTCACTTTTATTTTAAACAGTGTATAGGGAACAATCAAATATATGTTTAAAGTTTCTCAACACTGTTTCAGTAGGAAGTCACAGTGTAAAACCAATTCAGGTATTTAGGTTGTAATGACATTTTAATATTTATTTAACTATGTCACAAGGCCACACTTGGCCTTATGCTAGGCATTGTGTGTGGTGAAAAGGAGTTGTTAATTGTGTTGCATGGGCTTAGGTCAGATAGTGTCGCGACAACTTTCTTAGGCAAGCCACAAAATAGAAACATCCTTGAGGTTTTTTTAGTTACTTTCCACATCCTTTTACAAACCTGAAAAAAGACCTTTTTTGAAGATAATGAAAGTGAACTTTAGAAAGATAATAGAAGTAAAATATATTCATCTGTTCCTTTATCCACTTGACACTGAAAGAATATTTTTATTTTTAAATGCCTATCTACTATATTAGTCACCAAAGTTAAGTGCAACTACTAGTTCACAAATGAGATGTTTATTTTATTATTTATCATGCCAAAATCTTGACTGTAAGTTGTCCTTTTGGGGGAGGAAGAGAAAAAGAGAGTAAAAGAATTTGCATGTTCTTAAACTTTTCAAAGCCTAAGTTAGTTACTTGCTGAAGAAATGACAGATTAGTTAATTAGAAAGAAATTGGATTGTACTGTAACCCCAGATAAAAGTTTTTAGAATATAAACATTCTAATAATAAAGATATATTTCTCAGTTACTGTGTCACTTAACTCTGTAAAATACAATGTTTCTTACAAAAGCCTACCCAACAGCAGAGAAAAACAGGAGAAACAGCAGCCCTGCTTGGACTTCTATTTATTCCTCAGATAAAACACCATGTCAGTGAAGTTGGGCTGTGATCTTTCAAAGCATTACAAATTAACCTGAAAGACAGGTACAGCATCTTGCCCACATAGCTTGCATGTGTCACCTGCCCCTCTCCTGCTGTAATGATGCTTGAAAATTCATCTTGAGATAACCTACGTGGTCAGATAAGCTGTGCAAAGCAGATGCAGGGAAAGTGGAGGGAAGGGTCAGGCAAGGGAAATTAAGGGCAGAGGGGCTCCTGGGGAATGTAGGTGATATATTCTCCCTAACACATTGCCAGTTGCTGAGTCATCATTTGGTATCTCCCTGGTTAGACTTGGAAAAAGAGGTTTTCCCAGGGGGGAACCAGGTTCCTGTTGAGATGATAACGAAGGGGAGAGGTGCTGTAGAAGACTGGATGAGGATATGAGGTCCCTCTGACACCTGAGAGGCTGAATAATGTTCATAGGGGAAAAGGCTCCTTCCCAGTCATGCTTACACAATTTACTATCTCATTTGTAAAACTGCCATCTGGTCATCAGCAGAATTTGATTGTTGGATGCGTGCATCACATCTACACTTCATGTCCCATTAACAGAGGTGGAATGCTGGAGAAAGACCAGTACATGTGCTAGGATGAACGTAACTGGTGTTAGCTTGGGGGGACTTTACGAGGAGATAACACTGGAACTGGAAAATGTCAATTTAATTATTTTTTTGAAAAATCTGAAAGTGTTCTGACAATGTTGACCACTCATCTTTGAAAATGAATTTGAAGCACAGCTACCACATTTTGCCCTTTTGAGACACTTTCAAGACATCTAGATAGGTTGTGTGCTTGCATCAAAGTGAAATTCAGTGGGACCTGGATGCCTCATTCTCATATACATTTTTTAAATCACACCTCATCTATAACTAAAACCATCTCAGAGCAGTATGTATACTGGCTGGGCCCTTACAGGTGAGGTTTCTGCTTAAAACATGTTCTGACTGACGTGATATTATAGGCCAGGAAGAAAACAAGAGAGTAATTGAAACCTAGACCTTTAATTAGAGCTGTACATAGAAAAAACAATCATTTTGAGATGCTCCTGCCAGTTGAAGAGAGAGTGTGTTTTTAAAGCACTTGATGGCATCTGACCCTCCCTCTGCCTCAGTAGTAAAAACAGTCTTCCCCCGCCCAGAGGAGATCTGAACACATTTGTTTTGTTTCCAGGAGAGTTAATGGAAATATTCAGCAGGATATTCATATTCAAAGGGATGGCCGCCAATTAGAGCAGTTACTAGGTCAAACAAATTACTACTTCTATCATCCCTAATAATCCTCCCAACACCACTGGCTCTTTCAATCTACTTGAACAAAATTCCACTCTCCTCTCTCTTTATTCTGCGTCACCAGCTAGTTGCCTCTTTTGTTCTTACCTCAGACTAATGCTGATTGTTTCCATACATCCTGTCTGAAGTGGCTGGAGTGGACTATTTTAGTGCTCTCTGCAGTGGGCATGGGCATTATTATTTTTTTTCTTAGGAAAAATAATCCCAGAAGTGATTTTATCACATGAAATATACAACAAGCTCTTAAAAATAGATCCTGTTGTGACATGAACAAAATGTCCTTTCCCATTCTGTTGCTAATGCCACCCTCTATCTAGCCATGCTGGTTTTTATTCTCGTCTCTTGAATTTTCATTTCTACGTCTCTCCAAGGAGAGGGAGAAGCAAGCAACGTAAGTTAAATGCAGTCATTGGCTTGACAAGCATTTTCCCCCTCACTGTCTCTGTCCTAGCATCATGCACTGTAGACAGGTAAAAGTTGGCTTGCATTTTTCATAAAACCATGGGAAAAAATACATACAACAGATTCTGG
Source organism: Ibycter americanus (assembly GCA_035590275.1). Lineage (NCBI taxonomy): Eukaryota > Metazoa > Chordata > Aves > Falconiformes > Falconidae > Ibycter > Ibycter americanus. Next base: position 37,245,141 of record JAVJGI010000065.1, on the reverse strand, counting down.
GCTCATTATAATGTTATGAAAGAGGAAAAGGCTCTACTGAGCTGAGAGGGAGATAGAAAGAGGAGGAGAGATCCTCTGCTTGCTTGAGAAGTCACTTTCAAAGGTAAGTGTGACGGGTGGGAGGAATTTACTGTGTGCTGGTGTGAGATGACAGAAAACCAGAGTTACACATAAGGCAGCAGTGAAAGGATGGGGGACTCATTACTGCCTGCTGTTTCTTAGAGGCTTTGACCTCCAAAACGTCAGAATATACATGGCCTGACACATTCAGTCTTTAAATCACACTTTAGACACTTATTTTGAAGCCTAATTACTAATTTCAAAGTAATAAGACTTTACGGCCAGGGCTTCCAAGAAACTCCCTAAACTCTGTCCACAGTATTTGTTCAAACCATCATTTATTGGCTTACAGTGCGTAACTGTGCTAAGGGGGGCTTGGCAACTGGGGGGATTTTTGTGTGCTTTTTGTACTCGTTCTCTCCTGTCTCTGCTTGGTGACTGGCAGCAGCTGGCCGGGCGCCAGCAGTTCTGCCTGGATTCTACCCCAGCTGACTGTCAGCCGGTTCCCACAGCAGTACTTTCCTTTACATTAGTTTGCTGATTTTTCTGTCTGCTTCCCAAGCTCCCTCCTTCTTCTTTCTGCTAACTCAGTACCTTCAACAGCTCACATGCAGCAAGCACCTTTCCTGGGCCTCAGCTGCTAATAAGTTACTGCATCACACCAGAGACACTTGCAAAACACTTTCTTCGGCGGGCCAGGGGCAAATGCTGCACTAAGATGGCAGATACCCAGCTGTGCACAGCGTGGCTGCTTCACTCGCCCCTCACCAGGTAGGCAGAGGAGACAGAGCGTTACATATTACACTGCACATGCACAATATTGGCATTTACCCACACCCCAGCGAAGCTCAACCTGTCTACTCCAGCCATGACTACATCTACACACACTTTTAAGCCAGTCTGGGAGCAGAAGGCCAGGCAACGGTCTTGCAGTTTAGATTAAACGCATATTTGGGCCGTACAGACAAAAGGCGTTTGTGTGAATATACAGCTGTGTGCAATACAGAAGATCCCGATCTTACAGTATGCAGGTATGTGGTTGGCTTCAACTACCTGAACAGTAACTCAAAGCCTCACATGTAGGCTGAATGTGCTATGATAAAAAAAGGCCCTGTCTTTTCTAAGTGCGCAGAGTTGCTGCTCTTCTCATGCCTGTTTGCAAACAGATGGTGTACCAACAAGGAAAGGTCAAAGGTGTGTGTTTCTGAGAAGACATCTGCAGCCCATCACCCCTCAGCTGGAGAATGAGGGTAACCTTGGCAAAGGGTCCTGCACTTCAGAAGTATTTTCACAAGAATATATATACATATGGTAATTGCCCTTTTCTGAAGTACAGCTTGGGCAAGCGTCACAGATCTCTGCTCCCAAAGGGACTTCTGATCTCCCACCAGCCAGCACTGTTCAGGGTATTTTTGTAAGAGAGGAAAGGCTGAACGTTGAACAACATGCGTACATGCAAACTACAGTGCAGGTGTGCATACTAGGAGAGGTTATGAAAACAACTGAAGGTTGGTTTTGTTCTGATTTTACTCTTCATTAAGAATACATCACTATTAGATAGAAACCCCACAAGAAACTTTTCAAAATAAAAACTGCCAACAAGCTAGTCCATGAACTGTACATACACCTTCCACTGAAAATCACTTTCAGCATCACAGAACATATTCATCTGAAGCAAATTTTCAGAAATTTTTCTCCCTCGTGGAAAATAGTAGGCTCAGAAGATATTTTTAAATTTTCTCTCATGGGGAAGAAAAAACAGCCAGAAAAACTGAGATATTTTAACACGGACCAGCATCACCCCAAATCCATGAGGCTTATGCTAAGAAACTCACCCACCAGTTAGCTTTTAATTGTTTCTGTGTCAGCCTGCTTGGCCTACCAACCCTTCCAAGGTCCAGGGTATTGAGGTGACCTCCTAAAAATGACACAGTCTAATTATCCCACCCTCTGAAGCTTTGTGCAGGCACCTGTTTAAGAGGAGCACATGAAAGTCACCGGTTTTGCATGCCGACAGGGTATGCCATGGTGTTCATGCCAAGCTACACGAGGGCCACCCCCAGGCTGAAGCCCTTCGTGGGGACTAGCCTGAGGAACCATGGGATGAATCAGGCATCACCCAAAGCCTGACAATGGCAGCCGAAGCAATTAATATTTATAGAAACTGAATCCATTTCTGTGCCAAGAGCAATGACTCTCTGGTTCCTTGGTGTGCCTGTGGCTGCCAGCATGGCTGCACACTTCCCAAGACTGCCTAGGCTCCTCACCAACCCTACAAAAGTTTTGGGGTAATGGGAAACACGAGGATACGTTGAAACACTTTCTTGCACACAGCAGCTTTGAAAATGGGGTTTAAAGGCACAAAGGGACCATCTCAAAGGGCAGTTTGTGAGTGCATGCAAGCTCATCCTGCCCTTCTCTGATCCCCCAGAGGCAGAGGAGTCTTTCAGCCATGCTGGGAGCCAACTAGTTTGGAAAAAGTGCAGAGGGAGCCTACTCTGCCAGCAAACACCCTGCCGATGTACTCTTAAGGGCATCAAACATTTTATCCATTAGCAAATCATGAGATTAAAAGCATAATCACAAGTATAATGAAGAAACTGTAACTCCTTTGTCAATTTAATTGCCATGGTGAGCACACTGAACTGTCGGGAACAAGTTTTATTGTAGAGTCTTTATCTGAAGAAAATGTTAGCAGCTGTTATCTGCATTTTGCCTGCAGATTCCCCTCCAAGGAGGCAGCTGAGGGCAACGGGCAGAAGGCAAAAACCTGGGTCCAAGTGAACCAGGAGAAACATTTGCCAGGGGGGGACAGGCAAAAGTAAGGTTTCCGAAATGTGGGTGGGGAGAATAAAGAGGAAGACACAACTGATGCAGTTGAAACAGATTAACATGGCATATGCTAAAGAAGGGACCAGGACAGCAATATAGTTTCTATTCCCATCTATTCTTTTAGCAGGCTTCAGTAACTTCTTAGCTTTGTTAACCATTAGTTAATAAGGAAGTGGAGGTGCCCCCTCACACCTCAATACTGTATAGTATTCCCACCCCTGTTTTCTAGAGTACACCAGAAAAGGACTTAGAACCTGATTTTTTTATTTATTTTAGGGACAGGGGCTTCTATTCCTTTTGTTGTAAGTAGATGAAAACCTGTACCATGGATCCTCATCTCCTTGGATTTCAGGATTGGGGTTATATTATATGTGAATCTGGGTGATGTATAAGGTCTGTTCACCTACTGGGCAAAAAAGCTAAAACACTTCCATTTCATCTGTGTAACAAGTTCAGGTGTCTAGAAGGCAACACATATGAGTCAGTTTGGATGTCGGTTTGCATGAAGCAGAAGTGGTTCCCTGAAGGGAAGGAAATTTCACATTGTCATAAAAGCCAGCGTGAGTCCAGAATCAGCTCAGCAAATGTGAAAATTCCATCTGAATTTTCGGTTTTTAGGGAAAAAAGCCTTGGAAGAGACAGAAGTTGATCGATGAATCCAGATGGAGCCTTTTTGCCACTAGGTGGTGATGGCTGATAATGAATTGGTGCAGCATGTTCTCAGCCCCGGTCACACCGCACTTCAGCACACACTCCTCACCACTCACACGCTCTGCTCTTACCAGACAGCCCGCTCCATCTGACCTCAGCCTGAGTGACACATTAGAGAACTTTACCAAATACATGAAAGTGTCATTTAATTAACTAGAGATGGTGAATGAAGAGGAGGCCGACAAATGACAAATTGGTCACTTGCGACAGGATGCTAGCAATAAAGGTAGTATCAGTAGCTGAGCCTGTCCCAAAGTCACACAAACTGAACATAAATGATCAAAATTTCTTTTTGTGACAGAACCAAATCTGCACAGTATTCACCACAGTTTTCTGGCAAAAAGCAGAGTTTTCTGGCACAGCAGCCAAAGGCTGAGGAGCAGGGCAGGCTCGTAAGGCACAGGGATTTCAGCACATGAAGATGAAAGCACTGTTGCCAGGAGAGGCCAAGCATACTCTCCCCTGCCCACACCGTCTCAGCAGTACTGGGCAGCAACGTGTGGCCACAAGCCCCCTGGGCTGCAGGGCCCGTGTAGCCACCCTGATGCAGGGCTGTGCTGTGCACCATGCCACAGCCGGGCTCGGCACCCCTTCCCTGTCCCATTCCTTTCTGTGAGCTTAGCAACTACTGTCCTTCCTATTAAGCACATGATACTCTGCTTCTTTGTAACCCTAATTAAGGGGGTTTATTCTTATTATAGAAATTAAGTCTACTTGGAACAAACCAGCAATTTTCTGTTATAAAATGATGACTTTCTGAAAGACGTAAGAGGACTAATGCACTTGGCAACAGCTAATGACTGCATGCCAAATGGCCCTTTGCTTTTAGTGTGCACCCATCTGCTTCTTGATGCTCTGTCACGGCCTGTGTATTGGAGTCTACTAAAGACCATCCCAGCTGGTAAGGGTGCCTCTAAAACAGGGCTGCAGGGGACACGTCCCATCTTCAGGGAGATAGATGCCTTCAGCCCACAGCCTGCCTTGGAGCAAAGGGCTTTGCTGCCAGAGCAGAAAGGCAAGGACAAAGGAAGGGAGAGAAAGAGGACGGACCACGCATGGGTGGGAGCCATGACAGTGGGGCATCCCCCACAGTCCCATGCCTGGTAGGGTCCTGCTCAGGTCCCAGGCAGTGCCAGGGCCTTGCAAGATGACCAAAGCTATGGTGACTCTCACCTAGGTGAGATATTCACAATGAACACAATGTACCCATTATTACACTGATCAGTTCAACATGCACATGAGCCTGATGATCAGCTGTTTCCTGTCCTGAGTAAGTTTCAGGGGGCTTTACGGTTGCAAATACATATTAAAAAGGTTAAGTTTTTTCCCCAAACGATATTAGATGTCCTAAAAATCTTTTGATCCAGCTGGCATAGCCCTTCCTTCACTCCAGAAATTCCTCCCACTCTTTCCTGGAGTGTTTCAAGGGCCACTCTACCTTTTCATGCTTCGACCACCACTGTCTAAGGAGGGAGACAGGCCTGCCTGGCTGAAGTGAGCAGTCACCCACAGACAGCACCAGAGAGTGACATGCTGGTACAAATAAGTATTTGCCACTCTCAGAGCAAACCACAAGCAGAAATTTGTTTTTATGAAACATTAGTCATTTTAGATAACAAATCAGTACAAATCCTGTCTGTATTCACATAAATTACCAGCTCTGGATAGCTGACCCACTTCATATATAATCTTGGAACAAAATCTCAACTGTGAAATTTGAGGCAGATTGGTTTCACTTTGGTCAACTTGGAAAGAAAGAAATGAAAAACATGTTAATATGGGGCTCAGAATGAGGACTTCTTTCTACTTTAACTCAGGCTGTCTTGTTCTTGCAGTGATATATGGACTAAAATCTTCTGCAAGTGTCCTGTTTAGATTATCGGCAGTTCAGTTTCCCATGGAAGTGAATTCTGGTGACAGACACAGCTCGAACCTGTCTTTTGAGTACTGTACTATGAGTGTGGCAAGTGCCACCCTCCTTGCTACCATACTCCAAACCCAGTATTACAGGGCTCCACCAAGAGCCTGGTTCAACCCATAGCACTGTGCAGGTACATATGGGGCACTGCACAAATATCCGAAGACTGCATTAAGGAGAAAGGTAACCACTCTATGCTAGGATATGTGCACCTTATTGATAAAATCCCAAAGCATTTCTGACCTAAATTAACCCGCCAAATCTCTGGGACCACAAGTCCTTGCTGCTTAACAAGCCTTTGCAGCTGTTGCATGGTTGTATGGGCTGTCCTACATTTTGAAAGAGCCACAGCAAACCTGGCTATAGCTGGCTTCTCTTTGTAGAGCTTGAAACTGAAGCCGTAAGTTTTGGGTGTACTCCCTGTTTAAATATATGAGGTTTTTTAATGAAAGTACAGGCTAATGGGAAAATTAAGTCATATTCTAGGGATGTTACAGATTAATTGGAACAGTAGATCTACATCACAAGTTGACCAAAAATTCAACTGAGCACCTCAACATCGTCTAAGCCAACACCAGCTTGCACTAGCAAATAAAACTCAGTCTTCTGGAGACCAAATGGAGACAAAATTGTAGTACATCACCCAATCTTTTTCTAGATGGATGCCAACACCCATCACCGTGTCCTCCTCTCTCACCTCCAGCTTCAAGGAAACCTACTGTGGAGCCACAAGCCATTAGCAAACCTAATCTTCACCCTTGTGCTGAGGATTCAATTCAAAATCTAACACAAATTTTTAATTAGCCACAGTATTCATGCTGTATATAGAAAAAATTTTATTTTTAATAGTACACAAAAAGAGGACTAAGAGAAAAGCCATTGATTCACTGTAACAGTAACAGCACGACTGTTTTACTAGTGTATAATTTCTGGTTGGTAAAGATTTGAGGTGAGAGAATATAAGCAGACAACTCCCAGGTAACCAGAAGGGAGAACTACATATAAGAGACAGGTCTAATGTTCAGAATACCTGTGGACATTAACAATGTAATTCTGTCACTACTTGTAACTCATAATGAACAGTGGCAATGGGGTTCTTGGGAATTGGATGGACTCACATAGCTTGTTATTTTAAATAAATACCATAATCGGTATGAAATCCCAGCAACTAAAATATGAAAAACAGTATGAACTACCAGTCTTTTATGGGATGGAAAGAATTATCCATAGCTATCCAAAGGCTAGTTTAGCTTTCATATACTTGTATATAAACCATGAGTCACTTTACATCATCTTGCCTCCAACTCTTTGCAAAACATAGAGGTTTTGTTAGTGGTGTTTAAGCTAACTGCAGGTATTCTAGGTTTAGTTTGTGTGGGATGGAAAGAAAAATACTAGCCTTTTGCTTAAAAGGGGAGAAAATGTAGATTTAGATTGATACAAAGAGAACAAGGCAAGGACGAGTACATAAGGAACTGCATCATGAAATTCTTAATTTCAAATACTAGAGGGGAGAAATATGGATATTTCTCTTCTTACAACAACAGACAGAACCAGCCCCGATCCTGCAAGGAGAATATGGCTAATCTCACCCGCACACACATACACACACACCCCCGCAAGAAGGCTCTGCAGTTGCTACCCACTGCACACAGGCAAGCCAATATCCTAAAGCTGCATGCTGTGTACAGACCCATAGTATTTCAAGATGTACACAAAGACTCCTGTCGTACAGCAGTGTCCCTACTGCTTGCCCTGACTTTGTACCTGATGCCTTGCAAGAGAGGCTGGGAGTATCAGGAAGCCCAGCTCCTGCCACTCACCCCCTCTGACAGGTCACTACAATTCTCTGGTTTGCTTTTCCCACTTATAAAATTAGAATAACAATTACTCCTTTGAACATTTTCAGCCCTTTTGATGGATGTTTCTACAATTACAACATTACTATTGCAGGATATTAGATAAGCCTCACTGCTCTGTGGCAGAGCGTACAGGTAAGTAATTTGTCCATTTTAGAGACAAACAGATATTGAGATGCTAATTGAGTAAATTGGCATGAGAATAGAAAAAATGGATGATTCATTTTCAGTTTCCTCCCTTAGCAGCTACCAAATGCTCATGGGAGTACAGAGGGCCCATCCTAACAGCTGCCTTAAATTTTAAGCGTGCTCACTCATTTTAAAGAAATTTATTCTACTTCTCTGTTAAACACCATGTGCAGTTTCAACTTCTAAAACTGACATCAACTCCAGTGCTTCGTGGTGACCCGCCAACAGCTGGCAGCGAGCTGGCTGCTGCCTCTGCCAAAGAGGATTAATGCCAAATACTGTTGACTGGAGGTAGAAGACCTAATTCTACTTCTAGCCACACTGGTATAAAACTGGAGTGGTAATATTGTCTACAAAAGATGGATGCAATGGTGTAAAAGGATTTCAGCTGGACAGCATTGGGCTCCAAGGAATTGTTGGGATATTTTTTCAAGGACATATGTGCTTGGAAACTACTGAGAATGTTAAATTGGCTATAAAGATTTCCAATGGAAAAGTAACATTACTTCCAATAATCTTAGCTGCTGTGTGAATAAATGTAATTAGGACACATTTAAGTTTGTTCAATAGTTACCAGAAAAGGTTATTTGCAATCTTTAAAGTAAAATGCCCCGAAGTATTATGGTAGCATGTGATTTTGTTAGCAGCAAAACAGGCAAAGTATATTGCAAGCTGAAATTCGTTTTTTCCCCCTCTAACAAAAGCTCTCCTAACCCCTTACACCAGAACAGTTGCAGTAGAAAAAGACTTCTAAGGGGTTTATTTGGATTTTGTTGGTTCTTTTTGTTTGTTTTTACAGAACAGGAGACATTTCCAAGTGTACTGTGTATCATTTCTCTTTAGTCAAAGGCACGACAGGACATTAACAATTAGTGGAGTAATTAGAATTGTTATGAAAAAAATAACCCAAAAGCTTGCAGTAGCTGCAAGCACTACACAGAGTCCCCCTGAGCCCCTGTTTGCTCTTCATCAGCAGAGCCCTTCTTCACATGTTTGCTGAAGAAGTCAAAGGTGTGAGGAGGCCAACCATCCTGCAGCTTCTCCCCACTGAAACCCAGCCGCATGAACCTTCCCAGAGGGTGGGGAGGGCAGGCAGGACATGGGCAGGTGCAGGACTCTCAGGTGTTTGAGAAGGTCACCCTGGCTCCCCTGGCATGTTCAGGCCACAGAGCATCATCTCGCCCTCTCGCCGCACGTAAGCACCTCTGTTAGACAGAGGAGCTGTGCTGTGAGCGGGGATGGGGCTCAGATGACCAGTTCAGAGGCAGCAGCTGGTGGGGTAAGTATCACCAGTCATCTGGACCACCCTTTCCCTCAGCACCTTTCTGGGGCTTTTTAAGGAAAACACTGCTTTCTGAGTTTACTGAAGTTTAATTGCCTTTCCTTGAACCGTTCCAAAGTGAGAACTTGTCTTCAGCATGCCCTGGCCGGCTGAGAGAAGCCATACCCCTGGCCAAGTGCTTCTCTGCACTTCATCCTTCCCTAGAGCAGGACGAGGCATCCATAGTGATGCTGACTCTATTGGTGAGACTGGGACTGCATGTATGGCCACCAGGTTACAAATTCAAGCTGTTTGCCAGATACACAGCTGGGGAGGAGCTGCCATATGGGCTGAGACTTCAGATAAATGGCCTGCAGCTTCACCCTCGCCATGTTTTCTGCTGAGGCAGCGGCTGTCCTCTGGTAGCCCAGGTTTTGGGAAAAACCAGAAACAGCTGAGTGTCAATATGGACCTGAAGAGGCAGACTGACTTGCTTGTAGACCAGCAAACAATTTCGTGGTAAGTCACAGTGACCCTTCCTGACCGGTAAACTAAACCTAAATTCTTTCTTCTGTTTCTTCTCACCGATCAGCAGTGGGCTCAAGGATGTAACGGATTACACGGCAGAGCTGGGCAGAGTACCTGATGTCAGGATCTCATCTGAAGCCGACAGTGCAGCCTTGCAGACCTGCCATGGATGTGCTGACCCTGGCACCCTGAGCGACTACCACAAGGACAGAGTGTGGGATGTGAAACCTTGTCTTCCCCACCACAAATACTTTCAGTATCAGGAAATTAATAAAAATGAATACCATAAAGGAATACACAAAGGACTACAAATATCCCCTTTGTTGTATCTGATTTGGACCTGGAGTGTTTCCCAGCTTCAGTCTAGCCACTTTATAATCTGAAGTGGGGAATGCTACATAAATTACTCATTATTCCCACCAGATGAGCTGTCAAAGGCTGCGGAAACTAGTTCATGTTCACCTCACCTCTCTGCTCTCTCTTTGCTGTTACTTACTTTCCACTCTATTAAGGTCTGTTGTTAAACACTTCTGTCTCAAGACACTAAGAGAGAGAAAGAAAGAAGGAAAGAAATAAAGAAACCCTCCACCAGCATCCTGGAATTTTACTTTTAAACAAAAATCCAGAAGGATATAATAAAAGCCAAAGCAATTGTTCTTTCTCTGTGAGCTCATCATTGCACCCCACACCATCAAACAGCTTTCACAGCCTCGCTGCCTGCCTGAGGTTACCACCAGTACAGATACAGGTATTCCAGGCCAAGAACAGCAGGAAAAACATCAATTAAACTCCCCTCTTGCCGGAGGTGGCCCCTGAGAAGAGTAAAGGCAGCTCTGGGGCAGAGTTTGTGCATTTCTTGAGTTGCAGCTACCTGTATTTATTTTCAAAGCAAATCATAAATGTCAGAGTATTGCATAAATACTGAGTGCTACTGCTTCGCTGCAGCTGTAGTATCTGCTTGGCACACCTAAGAGCTCCAGCCTCCAGGCCAATCAGCCCAGAACTTGGCACCACAGCTAAAGTAACACCTCACTTTGAATTTTCTAAATTAATCATTAATCTTTGATGTTTCCAATTAGTTGCTAGAACCTACATTTCTGTCTGACCCTCATCCCTAAGGTTTCCTGTTTGTTGTTGCTTCCGTGCTGCAGACAGCACAACTGCCAGGGTGCTGTTGCTCTTGAAAAGGATGTTTTTACATACGGCTCTGCCTCAAACACCTGGAAGTACTTGTAGCCCTGGAAAGGCAAGCCCAAATACTGGGTGGCCCTGGAAAGCCAAATGTCATTTCAAGTTTGCAAATGCTTCCTGTCATCACTTTTGGGCCAGACCAAAGCCCTGGAGTGAGCTATCCCTAGGGTTAGGAGAGAAAAAGTTTGAACCCAGGATGAAAACTGGCACCTCAAGTCTCTCTCTCGTTATCCTGATGTTTCCAGCATGCTGCTGGCTGGCACCTCAGCATAAGCTGTCGCTCGTTTTCCATGCTGCACAACATCAGGCAACACCTTCAATTTTTCTGCAATTGCAGCACGGTGTATTACTGTTGAATCCCATATATCCCAGGCCCTGCAGTGAAGGGTGTTCAGTGCAGTCAGGCACCACAGCAGATCCCTCCAGCCAGGAGGCAGCCAGCATCCTGGGGCTCAACAAGAAGCCTGGAGGCTGGGGGATCAACCCAGATGCTAAATCCCTCAGGGCAGTAGCGGTAACAAGAGGACATCTGACCCAGAAGGGAGCCCTGCATCTCTCTGTCTCACCAGCACAACAGTTATAAGAACACCAACTGATGGCTAGAGCTGCACTGCTCTCTTTTTCTCAGTACAGAAGCTACAGCCAAGCGTGGACACCAGCTTGCTTCGACTCCACCATGAGCTGGCTGGATGCATGACAACTCCAGAATACGCAGGATCAAACAAAAGTAGGGTTGGAAAGGCCCCACTGAGGTCATTTACTCTGGTCCCTTATCCCCAAGGCAGGATCAATTTTCCCCTTCTTGGCAGACTCAAAAATAAAGAATAAAGAAACCAAACTTCAGGGAACTGGGGCAGGCTAAGTAGAACTACGAGAGCTTAGTGTACAGGAAATAAGGCTGAATGCACTTATCTAGAAAACCGTGCCACAAAAACAGTGTCAGGAACTTGACTTTAATTCTTTTTTAAAATAAACAAACAAATCTGGAAGCTTTAAAATCCACGGTATGGGTTGAGAATTATTTCATAATCCTTAGTCACCTACATAGTCAACCAATGCAGAAACGCATCATATCACATCCTAATAAGCAGTACGCAATAATTTTTGTAATCTAGTGCTGATGACACCAAATATTATTAATATGTCATTTGGCAGACTATTGTAAAAATAATATTTAACAATGTATTAACTGAAGTTGTAGCAAATGATGTATTTAGCTAATTGTATGCAATTAAATTAGAATTAAAAAGGGGATGTTTCATAATCTTCCTTGCTTTTCACTAAAAATCTGAGCAGGAAATTCAATAAATGAAAGCTGCTGGAAAATCACGTGAAGCATCAAGCGCTGTAAGATTAATATAGCACAAGGCATCATATGCTGTTCATCTAACTTTATTAAAAAACACACTGAGTTTAAATCTTTGGACATTTCATACTGAGCTGAACTTCACTCCTATTTTTTCCTTCTGATTCCTCCTCATCTGATCTATTATATCACCCAGGCTTAGGTCTGTGGCATCATTTTATCTGGAAATGAAAAAAAAAAAAAAAAAACAAACATGTATGTGGTGAAATGCCTGTGTCTGGACTGTGGAGGGAATGCAGATCCATTACTGTACTTCATCTTGAATAACTTCTGCCTATAACATGCACATGTGCTCCTTGCACTTTTGTCAATAACTGGTAACGCATGTGGGCAAAAATACAAGTGTTACAAACTGTAGCAAAGTCTCTGTTAGGAGTTTGTTCTTTGCTGTACCACACTAGTGGTTAACAATTTGTGTGCATATTACATGCCTGGATGTGCCTGTGCTTTTGGAGAGAAGGACTGGGAACTCACTCTGTGACTGATCCTTTTTGCAGTTAGTTATTTCAAGGATTTCTCTGCAGGCACTGCTCCAACTTTGTACATGCAACTGTTCTTGCAGTACTTGTAACTCAATAACAAGGACTTGTGCATACAAATTTGTCTACTAAGGATACAATTGAGCAATTTATCTCCATATTAAAAAAAAAAATAAGACAAAACCAGTTGCCTGTGCGGCACCATGTCTTCGTTTTCTCTGTGGTTTTGGGAAATGCGCAGACCCCTCTGAATGCAGGAATGTACGTCTGACCCTACTTACAGAGGTTGAGCTCTGCATTCACCTTCTTTCTCACTCACAAGGGCAGCCCTGCCCCGGCTCCTGCTGCAGTCACAAGTGGTATCAGTGCTGACTAGAAAGGAAGCTGGATCAACCCAACACACCACACATTTTAGATTGCGTAGTTTCAGCATAAAGCTTTGGCAACATGTCAGGACTTTTTTCCCTGATGACTCCAGCTGCTGTTTCTGCTATTTCATGTAGGCATCCATACCAGCAGAAAGTCTTGATAACACATTTTAACTTCTGTATGGACATTGCTCTTTCCATCTACAGAGATGGGAAGATCCGCAGAGATCTACATCCTTCCTTTCCCCCTGTCTGATTTGCTGAAGAAGCCAAGTTTGCTGGTGTTTGGTAACCTGCCACCTGCACCCAGAGACGACTCCTTGGACCTAAGGAACAGCAGAAGCTTATTCAAATGAGCTGCTTGTCTGCTCACGAATCCTTATTTCCAGTCCAAGACTTTTCCCATGTCCATGCTTGCTACCTGCCAGAGGAATGGGGTGTGATGGGGAGGCGGGAAGTACAAGCACTTACACAGCAAGAACTTGCAGAGGAGTCGTCTTGCTATGCCTGCCTCCATCCATGTCTGCTGAGGTGGGGAGCTCAGGCCTCTGTGTGTGGGACCCCACAGTGCCAGGAAATGAATAAGCATGGGGACCACCTTTCTGTCAGGCTTCGTCCCACACTACAGGGAAAGCTTGAGAATCCTTCATTTTAATTCATTGTCTGTAAAAGCTTTATTCAGACACCAGGGACCTGCATCTGCTCTTAGATGCTCATAGCTAGACTCAGTTTTCATTTCTAGCCTAGTGGGCTTATCAGAGAGTGAAAGTTAAAGAACATATTTCCTATTTAAACAGAGAAACTTTACTTTCATATACTGTTACAGCTATCAACCAGGACCTACTAGAGACAGAGGGAAGCTCCTGTTTGTCTTGCTGGTGCTGGCTGGGGGTCCCAGCTCTCAGCACCTCCTGCTGCCCCCTGCCTCACTGATGCATTCTTCAACACGCTTCCACCCAACAGTGGCAACTCAATGAAGCACTGCCACAATTTAAATAGTTATTTGCATTTCATTAACAATGACAACATTTATTTTAATACAGTTAAATCAGAGTAGCATTTAATTTAATTTTAACAAGATAGTTATTAAGCTAACCAAATATCAATTGATTGCTGAAGAAACCACATTGTGAAACAAATAACTTGAGAAATAAATCTTGTTGCCAGGCCATTAATGTAAAATCACATAAATAATAAACGACTAATTAGGTTCTCTCTAATGAAGAGCTTCAACTGTTCATTGACATTCTCTGGGAAGGCTGGTGCCTACCCTTGTGCTGCCTAGCTGGGACACCCTTGCTTCACGCCCCTCCAGGCACTGGGTGCTCTGAGACCTGAAGCATCTCACTGAGGCTTGGGTGGGATGCCGAAAGTCAGAGAGCAGGGCTACACCACTTGGGTCTGCTCATGTTAACACCATGGGGCTGGAGGGTTCGGGGGTCATCCCCCTGATGAGCACCACATCTTAGCCCTTTCCTTCTCAGCACGAGCAGTTTACCATGCTTTCCTGCAAATTACCCTGTATCTGGAGTAGCAAAAATGGTCAGTTACAGCAGACGAACATTGCCTTTTCTAGTATTGCTAAGGACTTGTAATTTTCATGCATTTGTATGTGTGGATATCATTTTCAAGGGGTTTGTTTGTTTGCGTATTTAAACACAGATCTCTTAGGGGGAGTTATTTTCATAGCTTTTCTGACCATCTGCTCTGTCCAGCTGCACAAAACAGACCAAAAAATCTCACCCAGGCAACTCTGAATCAAGTCTGCAAGTTCTGCTTAAAGCATAGTACGTGTAGGCTTGACTTAAAGTGATGGAAAATCCACTGAATGCCCTACCCAAGTTGCTCTGATGGTTAACTATGCCCACTGTGAAAAATGTGCACCACCTTCTGAGCCAGAATTTGTCCAGCAGATTTGAATGTTTATTCACTGACTTGTCTTGTGCCACCTTCTTCCAGGTTAAAAAAAAAATTACCAACAAGCAGAAATAAATTATTTGGTCCTGAAACTGCCAGAGGATTAAGCTATAAACAAATTGAGAGCAAACCAAAGAGGTTTGTCCGGGTAGAGGCAACTGCCACAGGTGGCCCTTTCTTTGCCAGCCCCAGCAGTCCCTCAGCCTCTTCCTTCTGGAGGCTGAAGGAGAGCCTGCCACGGGGGAGGGCAAGGGCTCTTCTCTCTACCAGCATGATTTTTGGAGGGACACCATAGCAATGTCAAGGAAACAGGGTTAGAAAGCCAGTTTACTAAAATGCAAATGAAACCCCTCAGTAGAAATTTCCCTTTTTTAAAAATAAGAATAATCTGCATCTCACATACCCCTCACCCATAAAAAAAAAAGTACCTGGAGACCACAGGCAGCTCATGCTCTCAGACAACCCATACAAAACTGTGCTTCCCCCAGAATTTCCCACACAGGCACGCAATTCCCCTTGCAACTGGATCACTGGAGGAGAAGAAGTTGTTTTCTGTTCTGTTTTGTTTAATGGATAGCCAACGGGTTGTGCATATTAAAATCTGGTGAGTGCCCAGTGAGAAGCTGCTGTCTCTGCTAGATCTGAGGAAGCCCCCAGAATGCTCCTCTGTCTGAATCATGTCAGGGAGGTGGCACCGAAGGACTGTCACCTCCCATGGATGGGCACTGGCAGTGGGGGATGAGAGGCAGGAAGGGACGTGAGGAAGCTCAGACCCAGGCAAGCATGTCCCCTTGCTCCCTCCAGCCCCGGGAGCAGCTTTTCCAGGTGAACTGTGATCCAAAGTAAACTGTGATGGATTAGTCATGTCTATTAGATAACCTGGACCTGCAAAATTCTTGCAGCAAATGTGGCTGTAGTTCACATCAAGGCACGAGGGCTCATACCACTGAAAGCATACTTCTAGTAAGGTGAGACAACCTGTCCAGGGGATCAAATACTGATACAGGTTAATTTTCCACAATTTCGCTGTGCCATGCCGAGGCAATGAAGACACCACAGCCTATGATAGTAGCGTTCCATCTCTGCATGACCCTTCCACGTAATGTCCAGGACCAAACCCAACTCCACTGGCTCTCTCCACCCTGTTTGCTTGCACACAGGGAGCAGGCCTCAAGCAGAGGCTGAAACAACGCGGCACATACATCTCTAATCACAATAAAAGCAGCAACCTGGATTTGTTGGTGTTATGTTACACAGATCAGAAGCTGCGATTTCTGAGAGGGAAGCAGGTGTTTTGGAATATGATCTGTTTTGCCAGGAGGATGTGATAAATACTTTTCAGCTAATTATTTTGTGCCAAACCATAAGGAAATAATCTCCAAAGAGGACTTGTCAGCTTGGAAGATATTCTTTATAGCAAATTTTAGGATGGACAGTGGTCATAGGGCAGGATGGGTGGTGGCAGCAAGTGACCCAAACTGCCTCAGATGAATCCTTACACCAGGGCTGCAGCTTCACTCATAGCCAATGTGCGGTAAACCACACTTACTTTTTTTTATTGCATCTTCCCATCTCTGTTTTCCAAAAAAAGCAACTCAAACACATCTGGCAAGAAAACTAAACAATTAAACAGAAAATGTGAGGGACCTTGTGCAGTATTGACGACATAGCTTTTAAGACTGTCTGAAATAGCCAAGGGATGCACACGGGCATAGAGATTACTGCAGACTGGGGAGGAAAGGTTATCAGTCACAGAGCCAAAGAACACACGTCAATCTCTTCCCAACCAGAAGATGCTCCTTTTGTTAGGCTATGGGTACCCATCACCCCTGAAATTACTGGCATGCAACAGGTTAAAGCGGTTACACTCAAAGTAGAGAGAGCCTGCTGCAGTGCAAGTACTGTTAGCAGATCTGTCACTCACAAGAGAGTAAATTATTAACTCCTAATTAGATGCCACTCCCATCCCACCTCTCAGTGTTACTGAGCTTTGAAAGGACGGAGCCACCATGTGCGGAAGTTTAACAATGCAATCTCCTCAGCGCATGACTAAGTGGGACCATACCAACACCTCCCATTCACCAGCTCTTTTGGTCATGGCAGATGAAAACTCACTTCCCCTGTTTACCGTCTTGTGATAAACCTCCAACGAAAACATTTTTTTCTTGTAAGTGACAGCATTTTGAGAAAACACCCACAAATCCCTCCCCGGGCCTTTGTGATAGCCCTGAGAGACACCTGCCAATGCTTGCCAGCACAGGAGGCATCTTTGAGGGCTCATGCTGTCCCTTGCACTTGTGGTTATGTGGTGACTGCCACAAAGAGCCACCACCAACACACAAGAGCCATTTGCTTTCTTGCAAGGAAACAACAAATAAGAAGCCTGAGTTGATGGCAACAGGACTCATCATGTAATCCCTTCCCACCTCAGCTGCTC
Organism: Ibycter americanus; assembly: GCA_035590275.1. Taxonomy (NCBI): domain Eukaryota; kingdom Metazoa; phylum Chordata; class Aves; order Falconiformes; family Falconidae; genus Ibycter; species Ibycter americanus. The sequence continues at coordinate 37,228,025 of JAVJGI010000065.1, read as the reverse complement.
CCCCTCACTGCACGTGCTTCTCTGCCATCTGACCAGCGCTATTATCTATTTATTACTCAGGAGCGATGTGCCAGACAGGGTCTCAAAGAAAGCATGAGGGCTTGCCTGCTCTCTCCTGTCTCTAGTGCAAGTCCACCTCTTCTCCCAGCTCCAAGGGGCACAGCAGCTGCTGCAGAGGGGAAAGGCAAGGTCCCGCTCAAGGCAGAGCAGGAGGAGCAAGGGGAGACCCAGGCACAGACCCTCAGCCTCGGCAAGTAATGCACTCTGCAGTGGTGCATGCCAAGAGGCAGGTCCAGGTGTTTAGAAGCAATCATTGCTTGCTTAGCTGCATTAAATGCTACCAATAACCACTTAACAGATGACGTGTAAAGCAAGAAACTGTAAGCTGAGGGTGCCGCATCATGACTTTGGAATTATCTTCTTTCTTGAGGCTTCCCTTTACAGGGCTTACTAAAACCTGCTTGGCACAGCATTTCAGTTTCCAGGTACAAACAGTTTGGGAAAAAAAGGGGGAAAGTAAAGCAAAGCACAGCAAGTGTGCAACAACGTTATTGTGAGCTCAGAAGATGTTAAATGAATTAATTCGATTCATTCTTAAATTTAACTGGCAAGATTTAATGGTTCACATTGAAAGCATGAATAACTATTTTGTTCTGTGAATGACTATAGTTTAGTGACTCTTGATGTCAGTGTATTTTGCCCAGGGTAAAACTTGCTATATGAATTATTCACTGCTGGGTGGATGGAATGAATGGGGTCATGCTCATAGACAGGATGCCAACTGTGGTTATTTGACATGACGGGGCACACTCAATGCTGACAAAGGACAATAGTTAATTTACAGTGTGGTACTGGGGCTCAGTCATTCTCCTTAAGATCTTTATAGAAAGCATGGCACTTTTTGTCATGTACTCCACATTAAGATGGATTCAGTGTGCCAAAAAACACTGAAGCATAGCTCACTTTTAAAAATGTTCACTAGTTTAAAGGCAAAAAAAAAAATAATCTACCTTCCTGTCTTGTTTGGCTGAAACATTGCTCCAAAGAAAATGTGTTTAAGAGCAACTTAAAAACAAATGGAGGAATGCATCTATATATCACTTGAGCATCTTGTCATAGATGCAGTGGTTGATAGCTGCTAGGACCTTTCCTTGATAGGAAAAGATCTGGCAGCCTCTCACAGAATGGAGTGTTGGACTGGAAATAATAGCGCTTTTACCTAAGCTTTTATTTCCAAAGCCGAGAGAGAAGAGACTGGGCAAAGTTTCTGCACTAAAGTATTTACAATAAGCAATCAGAGTAGGACATTTTCCCAGCCTTCTTAAAAACCTGTTGCTTTAATGCAAGCCATTTGTAATCTAGAAAGACGGGACGCAATTCAGCTTGATCTGACAAATGGGCCACAAAAGTTTACTTACGCATAATAATGATACATTCATCTTCACTTTACACTTCCCAACTGCATGCTTATTGCAAACATCTGTGTTGCTGAAAGGACTGGCATTACAACTCATTTATATGGTTTAAAAATAGTGATAGACGAAAGCCAGGAGGGGGAGGGGTGAGAGGCACTCTTTCCTCCCAAATTTCACAAATACATAGTTTCATCTTTGAACATTTTTCTGCAAATGGGCTGAGTCAGTGCCCTGGTGTGTGCAGAAATACTTCCATGGATAACTTCCAAACCTTCAACACAGCACAAACCTTGCGTTCATCAGTACTGCACTGATAAGACACCTAATACTTAGAAAAAAGGCTAAAGGAAAGATGACTAAAAGGTGGCTTTGATTTTCCCTTCACATCACACACACCATACCATCCAGTTGCAGGAGAGATCACTGCTCCATAGGCCAGCACCTCCCTTCAGACAGCAGCTACCTGGCCATGCTCAGATCACCAGTAAAGCAGCTCAGTTCTTAATGTCATCCCTAAATTCAAGTATTTTCATGCCTTATGCAAAAGTGGTACACTTTCTCTCAAACTATGGTGTGCTAGAGACCGCACCTACTTCTGAAACAAGCCTGCCTGAATTTGACTGGTTTTCATCCTTCCTGACACTGGGTGATTTGGCATAAATCCTGCCTGAAATGCAGTTCACGTGGTTAACAGTGAAATAGGATATTTCTCCTTGGCTCCCAGATCTCTCAGGTATTGCCTGTATTTGATTTTTGATCGGATGGCACTCCTGTTTTGTAGCTGCATATGAAGTATTGAATTTCTGTGCTCACATTTGGCAAGCATATAACATCCCTAGGGATCCTGGATACAGGTTAGTATAGCGAAAAGGCTCCCAAGTAGTCTTAAGAGGCTTCCTCTCCTCAGACATCCAGGCATTATTATTTGACTGCCTTCATTTATGCCATGACGTTGTGTACTCTTCATAGTCATGTGGAACATCTCAGTGATCTTCTAGCCAGGCTGATGAACAACTGGCCATGAACATTTGAAGCCTTTGTCATAAACCACTTCATATCTAAGCTCTTTGAATTGGTTCATGGCTGACTTGGTTGGTTATTTTGGTGTATCCCAGTAGTTACAGTAAATTAGCAGGTCTGTGTACTCATGCCAAGCCAGCAGAAGACAAGAAGTCGATTTTGAACATGATGTATGATGCATCTCTCTTCCTAATCGTGCTCATGTGCTACTCCGGCACAGCACTCACAGTAATATGCACTGAGGATGCTGAGACCACAAGCTAAGCAGTGTAAAAAAAAAAATCTCCAATAGCTTATAAACACTCCCCACTCACACAATTCCATGTCTCAAAAACACTGGTCAAAATTTCATGTGAACCCTTCTGCAAGGCATTTCACTTCACCACCTCTTTGCTTAACTGTTGCTACAGTTTTAGCACCAAACTAACGGCCATCTCTGCCTGGAGGAGCAATGCCCCAAGTCTCAACACCGTGCTGTTCACTGCGGAGGCTACCTGCCAGTTAATGGATCCGTTTCTCACCTGCCTTGTACTGACGTAGCCCCACTCTGCTGTTTCTCTGCTAGCACCACATGAATCACCAAGAAACTTGGATAAACTTGGCCAAGTGAATTTTATATCCCAAGAGCTGCCAAACAGAGTTTATATTTTCACATGTGGGCACTCTGGAGACTGCTTTTGCATATTGTGGGTCAGCTCATAGACAGGGGAAAGCAGAGTACCTCACATAAGCTACTGCAGCAATTTCCTCTCCGTGTGTCTGCTCTGGAGGCACCGAGAGCCTTCTCGCAGGCTGGATTCGTGGCTGTGTTATACTCACGTATATCATTATTAACTAAAACTACAAGAATAAAGGAATAGATAAATTATTAGGAAAGGCGAAAAGTGGGAGCCTACTTTGCAGATACCTTTTCAGCAGCCTCAAACATACCCCTCAGCCCAGCGTGCCAGCCAGTGCATGGGCTCACCAGCTCAGTTCTGAGTTGTAATATCTCACTTGCCATTTCCTCACACCTCCTCCTCCTGGGCATGGAGGTGGAAAAAGGAGCAAGCCATTCCTACACTTGGAATACCGTTGCCCACCCTCCTGGCTCCAGTCCTGGTAGGCATCAGGGCGGCAGATGGGTGCCTGCCGTTGTGTGCACCACCCCATGGGGAGAGGCACAGAGTCATCATGCAGGGGCACAGCAAGGATGGGGGGCAGCTGCTGCAGCCACAGGGGAGGCTCCGCTGCCTGTAGGGGCCAGCCCCAGCCCACGGCAGCAAGCACACCAGGCTCTGCCTCCAGCACTTTTCCACTTGCAGGCATGAGGAGGACAAGGGGGAGGACAGGGAGAAGGAAAAAGAAAACAGCTGACAAAGAATGAAGAGTAAAGTAACCAAAACAAATGCAAAGTCAAAAAAACCAGCCCACCTTCCTGATTAATTTTGGTCTCTGCATTCACCAAAACGGGGCTGGATGGTGCAGCAAAGCAGGGCATGCGACTGTGTTAGGAGGAATATCTGAATGAAATTCTGTCTCACTGCCACCTTCTTACAACTATGCTCTGCAAATATGGCCCACTTGTAAAAAAGCTGAACAAGTGCAGAGCGTCATGGCACTTATGCAATGGCACAACTGGAGGGTGCACAGGGAGAACTGACTCTTTTTTAGCCCTTTCAGAAAGAGCCTGCACCACTATGAACCCTACAATTGAGAAGCTATTAACTAGAGGTATGTTTTCCAAGCCCTGCTATGTTATTTTCAGTGCTGACTGCTGTAGACTGAAGAATACTTCCTAAATTTTTTCTCTTTTTGTACATTCTGAATGTTTATTTTGTGTAGACATATGTCCAATTTCAGATAATTTCACATCTGGAATGTCTGCATAAGTCAGTGTGTGGGATTATTACAAGGTAAAAATAAACGTTGTTGCAGGAATTGTTTCTTAATGCCAAGGACTTTTCATGAAGAAGATTTGTGCCTTGGTGTATGTGTGCTATTGACAAAGATCTACTGCAAGCAACAGATCGGGATTTTGTTTGTTTGTTACAATTTCTATCAGGTGTACAATGTCATGCACAGAAAATCCCTTTCATTAGGAAAAATGAGAGCTACAGAGCTCTTCACTTCTTTCTTTGTTGTCCCTCTGATTTCAGGTACATTACCGATGAATAATATCCTATAATAAAATACAAAGATTGCAGTAATTGGACATGTTAAATATTGGTGATGCAGTGGGCCTCTGGATTGCTAAGCAGTAATTCAACAGCACCCTCTTGAAGCTGAACTAATGCCGTTCCCTGCTGCTTCCAACTCCTACTGATGCTGATAACTATCTTCCTACAAAGCACAATTGGATGAAATGTAAAGAAAAAGGTAAAAGAGTGCACCTTGCCATCCATGCATACTCAAGTGCCAATCAACTAAAGGCCATCTGGGAAGACACAGCTATTACCTTTTTTCACAGTCCATACTGTCATTGCTAGGATGGGATTTTTTGAAAACACACATGCAAAGTGCATCCTGTTATTTAACCTGGTGTGTTTTCACCAAATTACACAGGAACACTACCCTTTCCATACAAGGCTTCATTAGGTCTGTGCAGGTAAAGAATCAAACCAGAACTGATTTTTTTTTAGAAGTTTCCTAAACTGAGGGACAGAGCAAGCTCAGAGCTGGCTACTGCCTGTCTCACTCACTGATGCACGATGCATCAGGAAGTAACAGCACCAGCCGCTCACCTCTCCAGCACAGCTATGGCGAGTCATTCCTGGCAGCAATAGCTGGTGCCTCCCTGACTCCAGCTCACAGCTCATCCATTTGGTGGAAATCCAAGCCCAGCTACAATCACTGCGATAGGACCAGGCTCTACTCTGGGGTCAGATGAGATCTTTTGAAGTTTCCAGTGTGCTAGGAAGTTCCTCTAAGAAATAAAGGACTGAATATCTGACCTGTGCTGTCAGGATGACTGAATTAAAAACACAATACTCTGAGAATTCCTCCTCTTTGATCCCCGTGTGACATTTACCTGTTAACTGTACCATTGCCCCCAATGGTACATCCCCAAGGGAAAGATCCTGGGCTAAGCAGGAGCTGCATAGCTGGGTTTGGGCAGTATCCTCCCCAGGCAACCCACAGCATCCCCTCCTTGCTGCCATGCCCAATTGAGGAGTTTGGCTTTAGCTGATAGCAAAGAGCTCAGAGACATGCCTCTGCACATCCTTATCCCAGCACTGGGATGTCTCTTTGGTTTGGACAAATGGCCCCCAGGGGCCAGGGCTGCAATTTTGAGTGTTCTGAGCCTGCTTCTGGCCACTGTGAAAGTAATCATTCTGCTCAGCTGCTTAACAAGAGAGCAGAGAAGCTTGTGGAGGTGCCAAAACAAAAGTCCTGTGGCTGAAGTCCCGTGTATGCACATACACACACACACACAAATACGTCTGTTCCTGTCACCCAGATTTGTTGATCCAGTTGTTTTTCTAAGAGATTAGATGATTGGGAGAGTGGACTTTCTTCTCACAAATGTCTTGATTTGCCTTACTTGTCCCTAAGTGTCACAAGCCCCTCGGAGAGCCATCACCCCCTCCTGCCTCGGGCCCTTCTCTTGTGCATCTGCCTGGAGCACAAATGCCAAAACAAACATGCTAGATACAGAGGCGTTTCTCAGACTATTACAGAGCCTATTTTAACAGATGACTTACGTCTGTGGAGTAACGTATGTGGGAAACAGAGATACACTTCACACTTTTAGGAAGCTTAGAAAATTGTGATACTTCTAGGAATACAAATGACATAGGTTTAAGTGCATTGAAGAATCTCAATTACCACCCTGTTTAATGTCCTTGTGCCTGGATTTCAACTCAGTTTCTATACTAACCACCATTTAAATGGCTAACTGGAAAAAAACCCCGCCAATTATGTTCATGAATATGGATTGTCCCTGGTTTCTGTTGTACAGGATTTTGTTTACATAGGAAATGGAAAGTTTGTTGTGGTTCACATACACAGAAAATATTTCAGCTGTAAACACCAGTTGGTGAAGTTGTGCATCACTCAGTGCAGTCTTTGGGTGCAATAGTTATGTTTAAGCACCCACAATCTCTCTCATGCAAATCTACCAGAAAGATTTCCATTATTTTTTATTTAACAGGAGGTAAGCAATCAGCTGTAGAAGGGATATTTGCAAGTGTGAATGCAAATGAAACTGTGGGGGAGGAAGGAGGATTGAAGATGACGAGTGCTTTACTGAAGATGTCAGCAAAATATTGTTACTAGAAAGGATTTCTCTCAACAAAATGATTCAAACAGAAGGGACACAACAGGGAGGACACGGACAGAGCTGTGATCTACAGGACTGGAGCTCAAAGATGTTGTGGATTTGGACTATTCAGAAATACCACACAATGTGCTCCTCTAAAGATCATGGTCTATTTTTCAACAGACACCCACACATCAAAATACTGCCTACGTTTGGGGAAATATAATAATCTGGTTCTTTCACTTGTAAGTATTGGACTTCAGAAGCTGAAATAATATTTGGTTAAGTAAGTGCTATTTATTTCTCTAAAAGAAATAAAAAACTCCACTCTTGCCACTCTGAGAGCAGAATTCAAGATCTGCAAATACAGACGGATGACACTAAACTCCACCATGCCTTATATCCACAGGCAGAGATCCACTATACTGAAAAGCTACTGAAATAGAAAAAGAGCAAGTCTCTGGAAAAGCCTGAAAGAGAAAAGGCAGCCAGTGTTATTCTCTCCTATAAAGGAGGGATGCGACATAAGAAAAAAGTTTGAATGTCACATGGGTTGAGACTTGCAGGAGGTGGGAAAAAGTATTCTCCAAAGGACATATTTTTGGAGCTGCTGTGGGAAATCGCTCTGCAGGCAGATCTTACTGTGGGGGAAGCTCACACCTGCCGTGAGGGAGGACTGGCCCATTTGGAGCTCAGGATAAACACTTGGCAGGAAAACAGGCTCCATCAAGGATCTGTATCAGGACTGGGCATGTCAGTCCTGCAAAGATTAACACATATGCTAAGCTTTCTGCACATGAATGTTCCCACTTTAATTCATGGGTGTAAACATATGCGTGTGTGTAGAATCAGGACCTCAGTGCCTTTCTTCTCTAGATCACATGGAAGTTTTTCTGACTGTAAACGTGCAGGAAGGGGTTTGAGCAGAGTTAACTGAACAGCCTCTGCTGCAGGCCAGAGTGTTTTGAGACCAGCACATAGTCAGAAATATGACTGGTCCATATGGCTTACTGCCATGAGATTCCCTCAACAGAAGCGCCCTTGATAACCAGGAACCATTGGTTCTATTTTTTTAATCTAATCTTTTGATTGTTGCTAAAGTATTTCTCATCTGCTTAAATGTACCTTTATATAACGGTGAATTAGCATTCATCTAGATTCAACTACAGGCTACTTTGTGGCATATAGGAGCTGTGTAAAACTAATCTAAATAATTATTTCTTTTATTTTATTACAGTTTTTTCCAAATTACTAAAGACCATTCACACTTTCAAGGGAGCTTTTGCTTACATATTCCTTACTAAGCCCAGCTCACTCAGTGATTTGATCAGATTTATGGCATTACCCATGTTCTTGTCAAGGGGATTCAGGACAATTAAAATCAGTGGCTCTTTACATGTATTATGGGCTTTTTATTAGTATTCTTCTGATTATGACATTAATTTGTATAATTCCATTTTGTTACACCCTGTCTGATCTGCTGCTGAGCTGCTGAAACTTGAATTTTGAATGAAAATGATTAAATAAGATGTGGTCAGGGCGGTCAGCTCTTCAAGCAACAGTGGTCTTGATATTCAGATCAAATATTTGTTTGTAGTTCACCAAAAAATTTCCTTTATAGAAGGATAATTTGTATGCTGACCAATGTGTTGTTTGCAATCACAAACAGGAAAAATTGTTCAATGTACAGCAGGAATTAGTCTTTCTGGGTCTCAGCTGACTGCTTTAACCAAGAGCATTTCTCCTGTGTTGCCAAATCGAGGTCTGTTCAGCAATTACTCCTGCCTTTTTGTAATTAGAGTAGGAGGCAGGACGGGGGAAGAGAACTCTGAGGCTTGGATTCTGCCGATGATTTGATTGAACCATGAGCAAATCAAAGGGAAAGATGAAAAGAATTCCTGGGAAAGTATTTATAAACCCACAGGACTGAATGACAAGCATCCAAGATTGCTAACAGAGCTAACAGAGGGAAGTGCGATACCTTAAGCAGTGATTTTTGAAAGTTCATGGAGAACAGATGAGGTGCCAGAGGATTTCAGAGCCACAAAATACAGCACTCAACTGAGTTATAAAAAGGGGCATCCAGGAATTTACTAACCAATTCATTTAACTTCAATAGCAAGTAAACTATGTAAGGAGTCATAAAGGAGCCATTATGAGAACTTAGAGCAACCCAGAATCATAAATAATTGGTTGGGAAAGGGCTTTAAGAGGTCATCTAGTAATCTCATCAGAAATCTCATAAGAGCAAACATTCAGCAAAATATGGTACTCAGATATACACATTTCTGCTGGCCCTTTCTACACATCCAGGGAGAGTATTCTGCCATCGCTTGGGGAGGGGAAGCATTCCTTGAAGAGAGCCGATTTTAAATGAGAAACTTTCTTGCCTTTTCGGCACGGTTTTGTCTCAGTATTGAGCGAAAATCCCCAGAGGTGACAGGAGAAATTACAGCAGCTGGCACAGGAAAGGAAAGCTGTTAAACTTGATCATCCTCTTTTTCAAATTAATATACCCTGGACAGAGACCCAAGTAACAGATCATCTCAGGAGCAAACTCTGATAACATAAGCAGCTAATGCCAGGGCAGAGGGGCTGGGAGGGAAAGCACTCCGGCGAAGGATGATTGTAAAAGAAAGCCTTTCCTGCCAAACACCATAGGGCAACAGAGAGGTCAGCCTGCTTTGCCGGAGAAGCAGGAGAGGCTGCAGCCAGTGCCAGGGGTAAGAGGAGCCAGGCTGGCTCCGAAACTCCCACCCAAGCCCCAGGCAGGTGTGAGGAGCTGCCTGTAGAGGGATGCATTCAGGGGTCTACACTTCCCTACCTTGAGCTACATGGAGCAACAGCTGTACATCCTCACAGTCACCCTCCCATGGGGAGGACGGTGCCTACTAGCCAGGGACAGACATCACGCAGGCAGCCAAGGCACCTGCCAGCGACCATGCAAGGTCTAACATCACCTCAGGGTGGCCAGCAACGGCAGCTCTGCCATGGACAGCAACAAGGGCAAAAGTTACTTTTCTTTAGGGCTTGGAAGGCTCTTTATCCATTAGTTGGAAACTTTTAAAACCTTTACTTCAACTCATCATTCTGTGAATTTTCATATAATTTAAATCCTTCACTGCAATGTCAAATAATAACTTTCTCGTCCTGAGTGCTGTACTGAGTTTAGCAGAGTAGTTCAGGAGATCCAGGGAAATACTGAGAATTAGGAAACCAGGATGGGGCTGCTGGAAGGATGAATTGGAATCTGACCTTGACAAAAGACTGCTAACCCTGAGGCACCAAACTGCCAGTGCAGTACATGAGCTTTACCTCTGAAATGAAATCCTGCATCTTTCCTTCTGCTCCCACACAGCTGCTTACCAAACCCAACCAACCAATCTGCCTGGATTTTGAATAATGTAGCAATCTCTGACTGCAAAACTTATCTAGGACTTTGCCCAGACAGATAGATGTGTATTTTCCCCTTAAATGCAAAATGACACAAGGCCATTTTGAAAGGAATGAGAAAAAAAGAACAGAAGTTTACTTGTCATTATAGATAGTAATAATCAAAAGCAATAACCAAACCATGTGAGGAAATTGAATACAGACAAACCTCTATGCTAAATGAGAGGAGCGCCAATTATGTGCAACAGAGCTCTTATTATATGGCATTCTGATTATCTTAAATTATATTTTTTAACAGACATACGTTTTTATTTTTGCTTCTAAAACAGGTGAAGTTCTTTTCAAGTATTGACGTCAGCTAGCCTCATCAATTGTTCCTATAATAGCTCAACTACCACTACAGCCACAAATGCTATGAAAGAGCAAAGTACTCCCTGCACAAAGGGGATTTGGTTTGGTCATTGCTGCAGCGCATATGCATGGCCTAGTCTTTTACAGCATAGTAATTGATATTGATTTTGTGTGGTAGAGGTCCCTCCTTCCATGCACTGGTCTTTATTTAAAAAAAAAAAAAAAAAAAGAAATAAAAAGAAATGTAAGTTAGAGACATCATGATCCATCTTGAAAATAAATCAATTTATAAAAAAATCAGTGAATTTAGTACTCATCAGATGGGCTGGACAGAGTCCAGAGCAGACCTCCAGCACAGTCCACAGGAAAACAAATCTCCACGTGGGCCTGCCTGCACTGCTCAGCCATACTTTTGGGGTGCTCCATTGGGCCAGCACAGCAGCAAAACACAGACTTCTCTTTGGTGTAAGGGCCCCCTCAGAGGCCATGCAACAAGAGTACCATGACCTGTTACAACTTGGATTGGAGGCCACCAGCTCTTTCAGTCATCAGATGGCAACATGGCTGCCATCTCAATGTCCTTGGTCACATCCAACCCCTGCTGTGTCCTGTCCCGTCCCCCCCATTATTTCCTGTTTGGTCTTTCCTTTATGTTTTGACCCTTAATTATTATTAAGGCTGCATCCTTCTCTCTCGCAGGAGTCCTGGATTGTACTATTTATTTATTGTTGCTCTTATTTTGGTTTTAAAAGACATCCACAACTTGGAGATGGGGGCAGGGGGGGGAAGTGGATGCTACCATGAATGCCTGGTGACAGTTCAATGGAAAACTTCAAGCTGTGCCAGGCTAAACAAGGAAGGCCACAAGAGCTGCAGAGGCCAGCTGAGTCCAAGGGAGCACTTGAACTCCCCAAGGAAGGCAAGCGAAATCTACTGAAGAGACACTGAAATGACACTTTTGCTTCCTTCCTTTTTATCAGATGAACCCAACTGGAGTTTTACTTCCAGGTGTGAAGAAGGTTTCTACCAACAGGCAGTTTCACACAGCACCATGGAGGAAGGGCTGGAGGCTACCAGCAAGCTGGCGACCCTCAGAGTCCCAAGTGCCAGCAGCATGGGGCAGAGGCCTCGCAGCATCGTGCAACCCAGCAGCTTCCCAAAGCTGTGCAGAACAACTTCTAATCGACCATGAATGGCTGCTGCTGAAACCTAAATCCTTGGATTTGTTCACTCCTCCTCTGCACCTCAAGAAGGATTTCACGTTCACTTAAACATCTTCACTGGCCACAGATTTCAAGTGCCTTTGGATGCAGTTTTTGTTTAGGTACCATGTTCATTTACGACAAGTAGCTTTCACAAGCGCAAGCATACTTCTTTCAGCTAACTGATGGACAAATAACAATGTCAGAGACTCAGATGGCAGCTGACTTCTACCCAAGCCTTATGGATTAAAATAAAATGTTTTGAAGATCCGTGGAAACGTGCTCTCCCATAAGATGTCCAGCATCTCTTGCTGCAGCCTGGGCTAAAAATATTACAAGTATAGTTCAAGCTTTTGTCATTCCCACTGCCCACAGGAGCAGGATGTGCAGAGGCAGAGGATCAGAGGATATAAAAAGTTCATTCAGGAGTCTGTCTTTTTTACATTCTTGAAGTGACCCCAAACACTGTGAGCTTCCCGTTCAGTTTTGACCAGAAAGTTTGGCTTTTTCCTGACCCCCCTCCAGCCGGTGGGAAGCGGGAGTCAGAGCTCTGGCCATCACTCTGATGCTCCTTTCCTGCAATTCTAACACTTCTCCTGATTCCCATGCCCACAGAATCAGCTATGCCTACCCATTCCTGCCCAGAAGAGTTGAGCATCCCTATAGCATCTGCGTACCAAGCTTAACAGCAGGGCCACTGCTGGCTGAGACCCGCAGAAGCCCTCGCCCACCTTTTGCTGGTACGTTGTCCTCTGCCAGGGCAAGGGTAGTGCAAAGTGGATTCCCAACTGTACCTAGTGGAACCAACATAAATTGTGTCCCATGATATAAAGACTAGGGAAAACTGGACCTACTGCATCCTCCCACGACCTCTCAGATTTAGGTCAGGATATTAACTGAGCCTAGCTCTTCTGAAAAGGCTATAAAGTAAGATTTTACATTTCTTTCTGCTCATTTTCCTCAATCTAAGATTAAAAGCCTATCTTTCTGAAACCTGAAATCTTGCTGATAACTCTAAAGTCCTAATCCAAGTGGTGGTGTGATTTGAAATGAGGTGGTGACCATGTATATAAGATGGAGAAGATACAGAGGTTTCATTTCCTACAAATTAATACTCTACAAGCTGTGTAAACTTTTCTTAGTATAAACAAAGTCTTTACAGACAAAGAGTTAGGGTTTTTTTCCCCCTTTCAATTATTTAGAGAAAAAATAGAAATGCAATTTTGCTGTCTAGGCACTTCAGCTGGTACCAGCAGATCGAGAGCTGCTCTTGTTGCCTTTCGCAGTGTACTTCCTCATGCTTTTGACTATAAAATAAATATAAATAAACTTGCAAAGAAACAACCTTGTACAGCCGGATATTACTAAGCAGTTTCAAGTTTCTATAGTAGATTGACACCAATTTGTAGTTACCCCCCAACACAAATGCCATGACCTCTTACCACAAATAGGCAACACACTGCAAAGCCAACACAACTTCCCACAGCAATACCATGGTGTCGTCTTCACTCCCATCACTTCTGCATGCCCTTACATTGGGAAGGCTCAAAAATTCAGCTCTAAAAATGCATCAAACAGTAATCCTGCAAAAGAGGGAGTAATCCACATAATCAGTTTAGTGGCCCAGCTCTGGTTTATGTGTTTGCTCTCCTCTGCTGGCATGTGTACAGTGTGTCCCAGCCTGCTGCAGAGGCAGGGAAGGGATGTGCTGATTTGCTTTGCTCTCACTGTTGCACTTTGGGTCTGATGGAGCCTTCTGGGAGGAGAAGGGAGTTGTCACTCCTCAGAGAGCTCAGGGCACCCTCAATTTGGAGAGGGAGTGTGAGAGGGGGTGAGATGACCACAACATCCAGGGGAGCTTGGCATGCCTCCTGGGAGGAGTGGGGAGCACCCTGGAGCCAGCCTAACTGGTGATGGAGAGATAGTGACTTGCCTGGGGACACGGAGGTGTGGGCTGGAGGCTGTAACAGAAGGCACTGGGCTCAAAAACAAGACTAAGGGAAGGACCTGCCCTCCAAGGACACAAAAGGAGCCTTTTATTTTAACCTGAGCTTTCTTCTGCTTTAAAAAGTTACCCTGTTGGAGCCTATTTTCTGAGAAAACATGGTGCTGGGAGTCCCTGGGATCTCCTCATGTGTGTACTTTCAGGAAGAATGTCGGGAACCTACCAAGCAGCCTGACTCACAGGCCCATTAGATGTGGCTTTGTCGAATAGACAAACAAGTCATTATGGACAAATGTAAGAGTACCATCAGAAAGCAGCAGTATCATCTTTTAAAAATATTCCAGAGCGCTTAATTCCCTTTCATATTCAAATGTCCATAGGACCAATTAGAAATGCTACTTGCTGTTACTTGTTTTCCTTCACTTTATTATTTCATATCAGTACATTGCATATCATTTAAGAGGAAGAGTGCTTTCATACATCAGAAAGACATTTTTGTCTCATTAATGCCCTATGCCTAAAAATAAACCCAGAAGATTTAAAATGAATGCTCATGATATTTGCCTACTCTTCAAAAAAAAAAAAATAATCTCCATGTCTAAAGACGCAGTTTCTTAGAGAAGCAGTGGATACCTCCTCAATGATGTTATTTAGAGCAAATAAAGCAGAAAAAAAAAGTCACTGGTGTTCATGGCTACCCATATGGGTCTAACCTCTACCTTCAAATGTTTTTGCACAGCCTCATGGGGAACCTCCGTGCTGTGTTGTTCAGGGCTAAGCACTTGGGCTCAGACACTGGAGCACTAGTGCTGCCCTGCTGCCAAGAGCCCCGGCTTTACTCTACAGTACCAGCAAGCAAAGGTCACTGGGAGGTAGTATTGTGCTAAGGCACTCTGACTTATTCTGGAATATTTGGGGATTAATTCTAGAAGCAGAATTTCAGAGTGGCAACTTCAGAGAAGCTAGTTTGCATCAAGAATAAAATAATCAGAAAATATTTTGTCAGTAAAACCATCTGTACTTCTCTGAAACAACCTCACTGGAAAACACTGTTACCCAGTTCTCCCTCTATTGATGACGTGTATCTGTCACACATGACAGCCTCACACAAAGGCAGGGCTACCTCCTTCTGTGTCACTGCTGTCTGCAGCCACTCCTTCTCAGGACAGATGCAAACAATCTGCAGCTGAGATAACAGTCCACAGCTCAGCTTTTATTTTTTAACCTTATCTCTCCCCAGTGACTGTAGTACCTGTTTCTAACAGTACCAGTGGTTTGACTTTCCAGCTTTTGCTGGAAAAGAAAAAAAATAAATATCAGCAGTGAGAATAGATGCCTTAATACTGCTGCAAATACGTATTGGAATCTGATTTCTCACTTTTCTTTATTAGGTACTTTATCATTTAGGCTCCATTTTCCAACCTGATTTGTTACTAGAAGATAAAGCAATTATGTGCTCAAACATGATTACACTGTAAAACTCCAGCCTGCAAAACCATGGCCCAACAACAGACAAGGCTCTGCCGGTGATATCGTGGCTAGCAAATCCAGATCTGTTATACATGACACTTGAGGAAAGCAGTGACTGAGGACCCATGCTATCCCTCTGCTCTGCTTCTCCCCAAATCTCCCCAGAGTGGCACAGCACCCAAAGCAGGGAGACACTGCCACCATGTCTGCTGCAGAGGGCATGGAGGCAGCCAGCCTCATGGGGCCAAATGCAATCCAGACCAAAGGGGACCCGCAGGTAAGACAAGGAAGAGGATGGTAACCCATGATGAAACCAGGTGAGAAAAAGGAAAGAAAACCTTTCTCTCAGGAGCTGCAGAGAGGTTTTGCCCAACAAAGGGAGAAGCCCAAATCGGTATTCTGATGCGCCACATGGTCCTGACTTTGCAACCACCCTGGTGCTTGGGGTGCAGTGCCTGGCTTGCCAGCCCCTCAGCCAGTCTGGTGGGCTCAGGCTGCTTTTAAGCAGGGTGGAGGCTGACAGGCCTCCTCAGGACCCCACCATCTGGCAGAGAGCCCTACCTGACAGCCCTGCCCACAGGGGCCACATCAGAGACAGCACACTGCCAGCCACCAGCTCCTCGCCCCCAGCATCGGGGCCAGCCCGGAGGAAAGACAGCCACTGGCCACTTGCCAGCACATCTTGCATTGCCTTAAATACTGTGTCCCAGCTACGTGTCCTGTTCGGTATGAAACAAACCTACTGGAGGAAATGAACAGGATTTTGCTTGTAAAAGTATTGTGTCAGGTACGTTAACAGTTCTACCATACATGTAACTCAGCTCTTCAGAGAGTGCTTGCGTTTCATTTCTGCTGTAATTGTATCAGCATCTTGCTTCAAGCCGCTCCTTGACTTTCCTGCTACTTAATTTATTTTCCTTTGCAGTCATATATTGAGCCATCTACAGTGTTCTGCTGGCTGCTGAACCTCTGAAAACATCACACCGAAGTGTTTTAGTGAGTCACCCATGGCTCTTGTTTGCAGTTTTTACTTGTGTGGCAAATACCAACTCTGTGTTTAGGACCTATTACTTCAATGACTGCTCTTTTTTAGCTTAGCATTTGCTGAGCACAGATAGTAAAACTGACGACTTCTGTGGTGGAAAAGCAGTCATTTGTCAGGTTTTAACAAAATCTCTGACATGGAGGTGGCTCGCAGAAAGCAAGGAACTATTGCCTAGTTATTAATACAATAAAGGTGACTATAAACCCAGCTGACATCCGGGAAGCAGTAAGTCATTAAGCGGGTGCTGCAGCAAGCCAACAAGCTGTATCGTTCATCTCCCCTGGCATCGGTGCTGGGGTGAATGTCGTTCACCCTATTTACTTGCAACATTATTTATTTATGTTATTTATTGGTGGAATATGTGAATTTGACAGTGATCTGTGAATGACAAGGAGCTAAGAGGTCTATCAAATGCAGGAGCTATACATCATAAATGTAGATGATTTAAACAACTCAGAGATTTGTCAGAACAACGAGACATGAGTTTTAAGGGAGGGGGGAGGGGGGAGCAGACATCAGACTACAACAGGGGCAGACATTCACAGAGGGTGGATAAGCCAGGCTCACTTCTACAGAGCAGGAGTGAAAGGAGGAGGTTGGCCGCCCATGAGTGCTGTCATATCCATCACACTCTCACAGATACATCAAGAGGATGATTCTTGACTGGAGCTGAGGGGTATGCAAAGTCAAGGAAAACTGAATTTTTCACCTTCAGGGAAGAGGCTGTGCAGCCCAGAGCCATGCAGCCTGGCTGGTACTGCTGTTGCCCTTGGGCAGGAAGGGGATGGTCTGTATCCTCCCTTACCCAAAGCCACTGCCACGTGCACCCTGATCCCACCTCACGAGGCAGCTGCTACTCGGGCTCTCTACAGCGCTAGCACTGACAAAGTGGGCAGCCAAGCTAGAGCTCTTTAACTTGGGCATATCTCTGTATTTCCCGGGGTTTAAAATCAGGCAGAAACAGACTCTTAAGAGTCATTATTGATCCCACAGGCTCATTACAGCTGCCTTACTCCCCCTGCAGTGATTATGAGCAGATAAGAGTGTTTTAAACAGCAGGGTTGTGTCTACATGTCTGCTAAGTGACATTTAAATGAGTTAACTAGTACCTGTGAGGAGATGCATTTTTCAGCAATGGCCTTTTTCTCCTTATTCAGCGCTGAGAAAGGTAGCAGGCAGAGAGCTTCCCTCCACCATGGGCGACCTGGGAAAAATCCCGCATGCCCCTGGTGGTGCCCCTGCACCTTGCTCCTTCCCACCTCCTCCTGCCTCAGCAGGCTCTATCTGCATGGAAGTCTGTATGCAGCAGGAAGGACTGTGAGGGGAAGAGAGAGCATTTTGTTTGCTTCAAGACTTGAAACAGCTTTTTCTGGTCTGGGATAATGCTGTGATCCCTGCAGGATGAACTCCTGCCACCAAACTTTAAGACAACTCAAGTTTTGGGGCCAAAACTGGCTACCCCAAAATCAATAATCATCCTTTAAAATACACACCTAAAAGGACCTTGGCCAAAGTTAGGAGGGAACTGTCACAATTAGATCACAAGCGTCCTCCGTTTAAATGCTTTGAGAGCCCTGGGTGTCACAACTGAAAGAAAAAAGGCTCCCAGGAGCCAGAGCTGTGGCACAAAACCAGCCATTTTACAGAAACTGGGGAGACATATTTAAAGTTAACCACTCCAGGGAGCCAGCATATGTTAAATAGAGTAATTTGGTCTGAAACGGGAGAGCCCTGTCATCGGAGAACCCTGTCCCATAAAGAGGGGATAGACATCGGCCTGATGAGGTGTCCAAGAAAACGCTTTTCATCAGGAGAGGATGCATGAGAAAGGACAGAAGGTCATCTCTAACTGGACTCGCAACCATTTACAGGCAAAAATCACTTCATTGGAAAGAGATAAATGTAGTCTCAGTTGAAACAACTGCAAGGGGTCCAACACTGAGGTTCTCCAGAGGACATGAACCCAAATAACTAGCAGGATGGGGGGGCATACCTACAGCAATGATCCTTGGGGCCTAAGGAAGGCAGGAGAATGGCACCAGAGGGCTGTGACAGCAAGCGTGGAGCCAGGGACCTGCTGCTGCCACCAGGCAGCTCTGCCCACAATGCAGGCAGGTGCTGCCCACTGCTCCCAGTTGGCTGGTGCCAAAAAAGCTATTGCTCCAACTCAGCCCTGTCTGTGAGATGGGATTCACACCCCACACTAACCTGTGCCAATGGCAGGGACTGCAAGGAAGGTGGATGGGAAAAGTCCTGGGGGTCTGTCCCAAAAGGCAGGTGGGAAAACATCTGGGAATAGACCCTCTGTGGGTTCTTGAGGGCAAATTCACAGTAACAAAAGATTTCAAGAGGATCTTGTGGAAAAAAGTAAGGAGCCCTTCCCCCCTCATTTCTGGCAGTTTCCAGATGGGAAACTGAAATGAAACTTATTTTGAAATGTTCAGAAACCTTTTGAACCTCATTAGTTTTCATTTCATATGGCTCTGCACAGAAAAAGTATATAAACCTGCAGCTCTTTTAGATGAAATGATGTAACATTCAGATTATATCGATCGGAGTGGGGAGGGGAGCATTCGTCTCAGTAATATTTTAACAAAAGAAGTCATTTTATGCAGTCTTTACAATGCTTTCTTATTTCAGGGGTCATGGGAGCTGCATAACACCAGGTCTTCACAGCCTCAGAAACCAAATTACTTAATTTTGAGGAAACAATACCTGCATGCAATTAAGCTTTTAACTTTACTCATGTGAGCAGTTTGAATTAGCGCATGGAGAATACTTGCAGGCTTTCAATTGCACATGTGTAAGTTTTGGCAGGGCTTGGTTGTTAACCATGTTAATCTTGAAGCCTTGCTTGCTTTGTTTTCAGCAGCAAACTTAGCAAAACTATAAATACACTATCCACTTTGAAAATCCTGTAAAATCAATTTTGGAGACTTCAAGGAAATCAAAGGAAATGTGATAAAATTAAAATGCTCCCACTTAAATAAAATTTTATTTCCCTTCCAGTAACATACAATATTTAACTAAGAGTTTTAATACATTCAGTAAAATATGAGCATATTATTAACCTCTTCAAAACGACACAATTTACTGTAAAGTCATTACCATTCTGTTCACTCATGTCTGGCCTCTTTGTTTCAAGTCTGTTTTCCCAGCTTACAGTATCAGGTCAACAGACTTAAACATAAATGAGTAATGTGTCTGGAATTTTTCCTTGCAACACCAAACCTCAAACCAAGTGCAGGCAGAAAGGCCATGCTGTGAATAGGATGGGAAGCAGCTTCAGCTGTACCTCTTCTCTCCATTCTCCATCCTGTCCCACTTTCCCTTGCAAGAGAATCCTACATTGCCCGCTGTCTGTCCCTGCCTCCATTTCCTCCTCTCACAGCTCTCAGAAACTGCATCTGGACTTTTAGAAGTCCAAAACCACCCTTTCTCAGGGTCTAGTAAAGAAAAACATTGCCACGCTTCCCACATCCTCTTTCAAAATCTGCAACAGTGACCTCAGAATTCCCAAAGCAAACTTGTTTCTGCAAGGTGGGACAGTCGGAGGGGATCTGCTCAGATAAAAGTATTAGTGGTCATTTCTGACATGCTGCCCAAGGTTAACTTGGTGAAGCGAGGGTGTGCCCTGCTTCCTGCTATCAGCCCAAGCTGGAAATGAGTGCCCTGCAATCAGTAGAGCTTTATTGACAGTGCTGAAGGTGTCACGGTGCAGGAGAAGAATGTCAGTCTTTTTTTCTCAGCACTTTAAATTTCTACAGCCTTCAGGTCTGGGGGAAGTGGGGTGTCCTTCTGAAACTTTTTGTCAGTAAATCTAGTGTTTTATACGGATATTAGCAAATAAAAACCAAGTTGTGTGAAAAATGTCAGTTCTATTTTTGCCAACTAAAATATAACAGGAAATTGTATGCTTAACATATGGGGGGAACTGCAAAACTGAACCACAGATATGTAACCACTATTATTAAGAATGGTAAATACGGCTGTGGAGGTGAAACTGATTATGCCGCTGGATATTTCCTTTAATATGAATTCCAGCTACAGCGTTGTTTTGCAAATGAAGGCGAACAGAAGATCCTTACAACAGCTTCAGGAAACAGAATTGCTTTCTTACAAATCGGTCCTGTATTTATCTAGTCCTTTAATACATTGATGGGAAAACAAATGTACTATGGTACCCAAACTAAACAAATAGTTTCTGAATACATTAATTTCAGAAATGCATCAATAGCTTTGATAGGAAGGACCTGAATATGAATGTCGTACAAACCAAAAAAGAAAAATCAATCCGAGCTGCTAAGTCAGAAGCTATTTTAAATGGTGCCTGGAATCCGGATGAACCAAAGCCTGTCACACCCCAGACCTGAATCATAAGTGCAGGTCCCCTTTGGGATGCCCTGGAAAGCCCTGTGCAGAAATTGCAGCTCCGCCAAGGCATGAGCCAGCAGAGTGCTCTGCAAAGGGTGCCCAGCCACTGCTGCGCTGGGAAGGTGGGACACAGCTGTCCTGCCCTCACCTCTGTCACCAGAATAACTACGCAAGCAGGGAGTCTTAAAAACAGTCACCAATAGTTTTATCAGAAGAGAAGAGTGTTGGAAGTTTTCTGTTTGTTCTTAGAAAGCACTTGTTTTCCTGAAGAAACAGCCAGGCTTCTTTCCACAGCTCAGGCTGAGGCTAAATATTTTTCACACTGACTTTTCCCCAGCAAATGGTGTAGTTACTCCAGCAGCTAAACCTCCCCTTTCAACCATTGGTCCTGCTGATGCCAACAGAGGGGCTCCGCATGGAACAGATCATACACCTGAGAGAGAGGCAAGTCGCTCAACCCTTCCACTGTCTTTTTCAAATGAGGTAGAACAAATTCGAAGCAAATACTGTTTGTACCTAACAGTTCAATCAACCCAGTGTCCCAAATGAAGGGAGTCCCACTTTTAGATCCTCTGCCAAAAAGACACAGTATGACATGGACCAACGGAGGTGAATTTCTTTAAGAGCTTCGATTTTCTAAGCAAAGTAACACTTGAACTCTCAGCAAAAACAGGGTTTCAGGCAGCATCCTTAAGGGGAGGGAAAAGGGGGAGTGGAGACAGTATACATCAATACTCATCTATAAGGATTTTCCCTCCCAATCCCTATTACCTTATCTTTTGCACAAGGATGGAGTGAGGCTGAGTGCTGATGGTACATAGGCAGTAACCGCAAGCGGGAATAGGCTGCTCCTCATGGCCAGCCCCTAGTTATTGCTATTTTGGCATTAAGCTCATACTCAAAGTGACAATTGCACAAAAGAACCTACCTGTGAGAAAACAGAGTGCCCCACAGCCTGCCAGCCACCACTGACATCAGCACCCCGGCTAGCCCCCTGCCCATGGTGTTGCCAAGCCTGTGGGTTCCCCGGTGTGGCTGGGACGGGGACCCTCTCCCCAGAATACATCTGGGGGAAGGCTCCCAGCATACTCAAGGTTGATAGCTACTAGTCTAATTTCTTTTCAGACTGGTAATTTGTGACTCAGGCAGGCATCTATTTTTAGGAATGGCTTTAGCCAACTCCAGATGGAAGCACAACAGACTGGCTTCCAGCAATCACAGCCACTTTTACAGCCCAACTCCTGACACAGGTCCCCTCAAAGCTTTGGCCTGTGTAACTCAAGCACAGACTATTACTGCACAGTATTGTAATTACATATTTCAACCTGTGGGTCCCCCATCACACAGGTTATTTTGAATTATGTGAGAAGTGCCTTGGCTTTGCACTGTTTTTCTTCTCCCTGCCCCCTCAAAAACAAGCTGGGAGCCTTTTCCAAACCACCCCGTCACCATGCAGTGTCTTCCAGCACGGACTGTCTGATATGCTCTGAGTCAGCTACGTCCGACGAGCCACAGCTGTCCTGGAGCTAGGCCAAAGACTTTTCCCTTCAGCTTTGTTGCACAACGTGATCTAAATAACCGGTCCCATCTAATTTGTTTCCTTTATGGGTCTAAGGAAACTGTATTTCACTTAGTGAGGTCTCAAGTAAGGTCAGTGTCCAAAACCAATTCAGACAGCAATACAAATAAACATCGATTGGAAAAAAAGACACAGTCGGGGGAAAAAAAACAACAAACTTTTGTGACTAGACTATCACTTTCATTAGCATCATGCTCTGGAATTTAAGTTTCATCTGTTTCTATGAAAAATATGAACGAAGCAATGTATAACTAAGGAATGAATTCTTACTTGACTGTGTAACATTTTCCTTCTTGCAAATTAGTCAAGATAGTCTTTTACCAAAACTAGTTTTAAAAAAATCCAAATTTTTGGGGGTGAAACTAAATCACTAAACTCTTTAAGGTGAACATTGCTAAAATGTCTGGAAGTCAGTTGTGGCAGAGAATGCATTAAGAAGCAACCGAGTATATATTTTTTGTTATCCTTATCTTTACTTTAACCTGACAGAGAGCACTTCTTTGGAAAAGCCAGCGTATTTCAATCATTTCTATTTTACAACTTTTAACAAGCTGTAGTGTGGTCCAAAAATGAAATTTGATTATCCAGTGACACAGAATTTTGGGGGAAAAAAAATCAGCTCTACCCAAGAGATAGCAAAACTGTAAGATACTAAATTAATTTTCTTTTTCACTCAAAATTTTGAGGCAAAGGGGGTTTTAATGCATGTATATATACAAGTGTACGTTTATTTTCTAGTAGTCTATTAATATTCTAGCAATGTCTTGCATTTTGGGGGGACAATACACAAATTATTTTTAGTTGTAAATTATATTAGAAAGGGGGTTCTATGGTGTGATTCTGGTAATGGAACAAGCAGTTCACATTGTTTTAAACTACTTATATGCTTACAAACATCCCTGAAATCACACACAAATGTGGGGCGGAAAACAAATGAAAGGTCTGAGCTGTGCCATACACATCTGCTACGGGATAAGTGCACCTGTCCCGAGTGGCAGAAACTCATGTCCACCTAACAAAAAGGCAGAGAAACATCAGCTTGCAGACACAACCTGGCAGCCCAAACACAAGCAAAGGCTGGAGTAGTATCCAAGACCGTGCTGAACAGCATCAGTGTTTCTCAAGATTTTCTGGAGCATTTTCCTCTGGGTTTTGGCTCCTTGGTCTTGCCCAGTCCACCTCTGCTCCATGCATTGGCAGGAGGAGCATGTTATGGACCTGCACGTGGGGACCCAGACCTGCTGCAAGCCAGAGGCACCATTCATGCTTCACTGCAGAGGACCTAAATGATCTCCATCTAAATTGCCTTTTTGTTGTATTTTATGCCCTTTTTATGATGCCCTTTGGAAATTGCTTATCAGTGGACACATTTTGGCCCTAAAACTGGTGTCACTGGTATGAGGGTGGCACTACCAAGGAGAGATGCTCTATTGGCACAGAGCTGGACTAGCAGCCTCTGTAAAACCCTTCTGATGCAAGATGAAGGGCACAGCCAGAGCACATCTTCCTCATCTTGAACAGCCCTGTGATGACCCACATGGAGTTGGTGAGAGCCACCCTGACTTTGAGAAGACTTCAGACTACCTTATGTTATGAGTGACATGACAGCCCAGGCTGGTGCAACACAGAGGCTCCCTGCCTGTCCCACTCTTCCTCTGCTACCTAACTTGGAAGCTCTCATGTTGGCTGCCCTCAGAGGAGCAGGTATGATCCTCTCCAGGATTATAGCTGCACCTCAACCATCAGGGTAAGAGGTTTCCATCCAATTCAGATCTTCCACCAGAAAGGGAAGAAATGCTCCCAGAAAATCATCCTACCAGGAGTTTCAAAATCCAGCAGATTCCACACCAGGGTGGAGAGATAGTTTTCAGTCTGACTGGTCGTCTTATTTATTTGTTTAAGGGCTACCCCAGCAGTGAGCAGGGAAGAATTCCTTCCCCATGTAGGAGTGTGCTGCCAAGTTCCTCTGACTCGCAGCAAGACTCACAAATGTTTCCTGGTTCCCTCCATCACTGAATGCTAGCAAGAAGCCTATTCAATACCTCACAGCAAACAGCAAGATCTTTCATACCTCAAAGGCATAATTTAAATATGGGAAACAAATTTACCTTTTCATTGAAAACCCTACTTTCAGTATAGCCAACCAAATGTATTTCCACATAAACTGGTGATAAATGGAGAGGAGGAACTCACAAAGAAAGAGAAGTACTAATTTGCTTGTGCCCCAATCAAAGCAGTTGCTAGATGCAAGCGCTGGGGCAGCAGCATGTGCGGAAGCACATTGTTCAAAAGGCATTCCTATCACAAAAATAAAAGCTTGCACATGGTGAAAATGAGGTACAAAATTTTACATTCTCTTCCTCATTAGCACAGTGGGACAATAATATCAGAGGTGTTAACTGGCAGGTGTATTCGTAGATAATCGCTCGTGCCTGTTGTACACTACAGCAGAGAGAACAGAAATCAGGTTTAAAAGCTATCATGCACCAGGTCGCCTTTCACCAAGGTTGGGTCCTATGGCCATAATGCATTAATCTGGAGAATACATGTTGTTCAATAGCTCTGCAAAGCCTTTTCTCATGGATTTTAACTCTTGCAGAGGCACAATATGATTTCTAGAGGTCAAGTTCAGTCCTTAGAATAAAAGGCAGGGCTGGCAAAGTCGCCACAACTTGAAGCAGCAGGTTCATTGTACGCAGTAGCAGTCAGTACACACAGGCAGCAGGTCTGGCTCATGCCCCTAGGGCTTCCTAACACACTAACACCCACAGGCTGCACTGAAAGCATGGCTGTGTGCTGCCAGATTCTTCTGTCCCAGCAACAGAAATGAGGTGAGACACAGACTCTAAGAGGTTCCTGCAGACATTTCCAGGATTGCAGGCTTTTAAAACCTTACCATCCAAAGGCTCCAACAAATCTAGGAGGGTCCACTGCAGTCAATGGAGGTGACCATGGTGATCTCACTGCTCTTGGTAACCTGTCTCAAGGGCTGACCCATTTGTTTTCCCTCTAGTTCACTTTTCAGACAGTCCATCAAACACAAGTCTGTCTTATTTACACATACAAGTCTAGAATTTACCAATTTATAAAAATAACAAGAAATTAACAAGTCCAGTGATTAGGCCCAGAAATAATGAACTACATCAGTTGTGGCTTTTCCTCTGCCACCCATTTGTGGCTAAAATGTGACTACTTCGAATAGTAAACATCAGCCTGCAGATGCTGCCATGGTCAGGCTCACTTCCTTACAATAAAACTCTTTGCATTCTTTGTTCCTTTCTTAAAATGTCTTTTTTCTCTAAACAGGAAATAATCTACAATGTGCTTTAAATGAATCAAAGGATACTGCTCCTACAACTTATGTGTCCTCACCATGAAGTGGATGGATTGCTTCACCTAAGAGCCGTTTCGCTGATATTTTTTTTCCAAACCTGTGCAATGAACCACCTCCTCAGATAGCGTAAAGGAAATTGTTGCCAAATTGGCAGGCCCGTACACCAGCACCAGAACAGAATATGACTCCAGAGCTTTAAAGAAAATTGAGGGAGACAAGGGGTACTATCCTGGCTTTCTAAATGCCAGAATCAGACTGATTTGATGCAGCAGGCTGCTGTCACCCACTGTCAGCCAGCTCCTGCCCTAGCTGAGATTGGTCACTGCTCCCAGTGGGAGCTGAACTGGACCCTTTGCTCCCTTCTTCACATTTTGGCTGAACAAGGAATGTTTTCAATCAGGGTGGGATGGGAAAAATTAAGAGCCTTTTAGGAATGGCATATCCTGAGTTTCCAGAAGCCGTCTAGGTCAGCCCGAAGTCTAGCCGTCCGGTGCACTCATCCCCAGTATTTACACTGACAGTGGAAACAAGCCTGGAACAGCTGCAAACGATTATGCCTCTGACCCTCTCACGGTGAAGCCCTGTAATGCAGGATACTTCCATTCACACTGCACATTGCAGCAGCTAATGCTCACTTCCGTATGAAAACATTCACGCTAAACTTATTTCATTATGGCTAATTGGTACCCAATTGAATTCTTTCAAAAGGTGTGCTTTGCAATATCTGTCATCTGAAAGCTTCCCTTACTAGAAGGAAACATCTGTCTCCTCTGCAGTGGATTGAACGTAAAGGTTTTCTGTTTCCACATTATATATATCCCAGAGAGTGCCAGAACAGAGTAAAACAAGGGTTCAAAATCATAGTGTGCTCTGCTACTGCCCACAGCCTTAAGTACCATTGCCAAGGACTCCCACCCATCTCCACGCTCTTTTCCCACAACTCTCATCCTCCCAAAAGTGGTCCCTAAGCGCATGTCCATTCTCACTACAATGTCTGCCCAAACCACAACTCCAACCTCAAGTCATACCCACACACTGGGACCTCTACCTCTTTCCTTATCCACACCCTGGTTCTGGTCCCACAAGACCTACCCCTGTGTTACCAATCCAGGACCCCTCACTCGCTCTCAGCACAGCCTGGCCAGTTACTGCTCAGAGTTACTCCTGCTCCCTGCACCAGGAACTTCATGCCTTGCCACTGCCAACAAGCGGAGCTGTGGGCAGCAGTGATAGCTTCTCACAACCATACTACTTTGAAGAAGCCTGCATGCCGCTACACATTACATGATTTAGGCACCTCTGGAGTAAAATCCACTAAGAGCCAGGCATGGCACCCGTGATCTCTTCCTCCCTCCTCTCCTTGCTTTGCACAGCTAGAGTAGTAAAGTATTGTTATGAATTCCCTCAGCATGAGTTGATCCTGGGCTGACATGGAAAGGATTGCTATCGCCTCAAAATAATCCTGGTACAGGGAGTGTGTAGCCAGGTGGTTTAGGCACAGAAGCATTAAGAGGAAAACAGAAACCAGCAACCCTGCTGGCACGACAGAAGGCATCAAATGCCAAGTCTTTTCATATTTACAGACTCATGCAGTTTATGGGCTTAACCAAATGCTCCAGTGAGAGAAAAAGAATAAATAGTGGAGTCATTAATTTATAATATTTGAGACTAATGGAAAGAATGATTGAACCATAACAGCGAAGCCATGCTCTAGTCTCTTTGGCCTTATTTTAGGATCTTTCTCTCCTTCTCTCACTTACAGACTTTTAGCAACATTTAGATCTAGTCTCTCACACAGAGAAAGCCTGAAACAAGCTGATAAAAATACATAGAGTTGAATAGTACAAGAGTCCCGGACTTCAGCTAAGCCAGCAATCAGGCAGCCTACATTTTGCTGTGTTCCTTGATAGGCTGAGAATAGACACTCATACAAGTGTTATTCTTTGCCCTTCCTGATACGGACTTGAGTAATGAAAATGGAAACAGCACATAAAGCAACTCTGGCTATTCTGATGACTGAATTGAAAAGTCTTCCTCCAAGGGATTTGATAATTGAGAAAGCAGATTAGAAAAGAGTGGCATAAAATATTACTGTAATCTCTCTGAGACTAGAAAAGGTATTACATTGACTAATAAGCAACAGGAAGAGACTTTACATTTCCCTTTACACTTACATTTCCACTTATATAGTTACAGAAGAAATTATTAGGAGGTTATTTTATTTCTGGACTCAATGGAGAGGACAGAAAACAGAAGAATGTAGAAAGTTTGAACATGAGGATAAAACACAGGCATTGCTCAGGAACAGATGCCAGCTTGAAAATGGCAGGAGAGGCTCGCTCCCCTCCCCTACCTGATGGAAGTTCATTGTAAATTGTTATTCCCCTTTGAAGACACTGTTTGTGATGTTACCAGCAGACAGGCACAGTTGGTGAAACAGTGATGACCGAGAGAGCAGTGTAACACACAGGTCACACCTGTGACCCTTTGACCTTAGGTTTTCTGAACCCTGAGTCTTTGCAAGGACCAGGACCACTGCTCAATATTATCCAGAAATACAAATCTCCTCTTAAAACAACATACATCTTACCAAAATGTCACTGGAATGACAAGTAGTATGTGTCTCGGCAAAGCAGTTCATTCTGGTGCTAAAACAGCAAAACACAAAACCACAAAAGCCAACAAAAGCACTCATTTAGCCAGGGGAAAATACTATCATGAGTGTTTGGGCGTTCAAGTCTCCCCCAGTGCTTACTGGGGCTACAGCTGCTCCCAATGAATTATTCACCACCAAACTCCAGTAGAAATGGTGTGAAGCCCACAGCAGTGGGTAAGCAGTGTATGGTGTGTCGCAGAGGCGGAGCGCTGGTCTGGATCGTTCCAGCACAATTAGTGTATTCAGTGTGAATTCCTTACATGCATTACATGGCAGGCTTTCCCTGAGCCTGGCAAGAGCAGGGGAGAGAAGAAAAAGTTAGCCTATGATTAATTTTTAAAAGAAATTTTATTAATTTCATGCAATACATTTAAAAGAATAAATGTCAGTGTGTCACATATCTGTGAAGTGAAAGCTGGTTTCAGGTTCAAACTAGACTGCCTGTTTGAATCGAAATACATACCTAGTTTCAGTATTAGTGAAAAGGTCAACTGATTTGAAAGTTCGTAGATTATTCTGGTGTTTTAATATTGATACTGGGATTTTATGTGCCAGTGCTGGACTGTTCAGGTCCTGCTGCTCATGAAGATTGAGCTTTTGGATGCATTAAGTGGGAGACTGCTGGGTCCTGATCATTTCCAGCCATTACTCGCCAAAAAAAATGGTAACCAGATCAATATTACTTGGCTTGACACATAAGCAAACCACGTTTGGGCTTTAGTTTGCTGTTTAGGCTTTGCATTAAAGATAGTAAAACAGAAATAGGTAGAAGAAAAGAGACCATGGCCTTTCTAGACACGAGCCAGGAGGCAAGATGGATGGGACTGTCAGTATCTTGGAGGATAGGTTTGGACTTAAAAACTTTTTTGACTGCTTGGAGAAATGTGCCAGGGAAAAAAAAATTCAATAGGGAAAAATGAAGGATGCTTCTGCCAGGCAGGAAGAATTAGCTTCACAGCTACAGGAAGAAAATAACTTGCCCAGGCAGCAACTCTGCAGAGAAGGACTTGGAGGTGGATGGTCACACGAGGGGAATCAGGAGTCAGTTGCACCATGGTATTGCAGAAAGTCAAATGCAACAAAGACATGAATAGGCTGATCTAGAAGCCTACACTGCTCATGAAGTCACCTGTCCAGTGCACACAGCCCTGTTCCCAGGTCCCATCTTCTCCACATCTATCTCCAGGGCTGGGCACTGCACCTGATGAAATATGGGAATGACTGGAAAGAATCCAGGGAACAAGAAGAATGATTAAAAGGCCAGAAAACAGTACTAACAGGGAAGAGATGGAAGAAGATGGGATGATTTCATCTAAAGAGATGAAGACTAGGGAACTCAGGAAAGCAGTTTTTGGATATGTAAAGTCTGTGGCTTAGAGGAAAGGAAGAATCTACCTTCTAACGTCCATAACGTACAGAAGAGTGTAAGAAGTGATGAGTTTACTGCACAGCTGGGAAGATGCAGTTCAGACATGAGATAAACTCTCTTAATGGTGAAGGGAGAGAAGAACAGCTACAGGAAGCTGTAGTTTCCAGCATCCAGGAACACTTTGGGCAAGCACCCTTCAGAAATGAGACGTAGTACTGATCCTGCCTTTGGCCAAGAGCTTTTTGAGGTCCACCTAGCTCCACGACTACACAGAAATGATCTTTCCTGACCTCTGGTGAGCCGTGCCGCTCTGGACTGTAATATGTACAGAAATTAGGGAGTCAACTGGAACACTGCAACCAAAAGTTCCACCACATGCTGGAAAAACTAAACTTTCTTTAGTCTTATTAGGAGAATATTATATAGAACAAAGACATAATTTAAAATTAAGGAAAGGAAATAGTGTCTTTACTGGCAAAGGTGGCACTTGTCTGCACAGTCAGAATACTACTTTTTACAGTGAGTTGTCATCTAAATCCAGCCTAGATACCACATGCTGGAGTTTCTTGTTTTGCTTTGATTTTCAGTCACAACAGCTTATCTCCTACAAGAACCTGGTAATCATGGGGCGAAACACAGTAGTTGGAAATGCAAAGCATGACTTGTCCAGCCCCGAGACAGACAGGCTGAACTTGTCCCCAAGATACCCATCCCCTCCCCGTGAACATGGACAATTAAGAGAGTTCGGACACCTATGGCTAGACAGAAACTTTAAAAAGCATCCTCTGCCAAGACAATAACCATCCTTTATTTTCTAGGCATAATGAAAATACACATGTATTACTTTTTAAAAGTTGCCACACCACAGCTAGACATGTAAATAAAATGCCACTTGCCTTACATTGGCACAGGGACATAGTACAAAGGTACCCACAAAAAGTGAAAGGGATGATCAGCCATTGTTAGAGAAGGAACAACAGACTCAGTTTTAGAATTCACAGCAAGTCATTTGGGACCTTACTGGATCTTGGCCTTTAACGTCAAGCCACCCTTTCACTTTTGGTAGGGTGCATACACCAGGAGCAGAATACGGCTGAGACTCAACACCAGCACTAGTCCCAGGAGATATCACTTGGCTCTCAGAACTGTCTTTTCTCTGCATGCCTGCCCAGCACGTGCAAGAGTCTCAAGCATTCCCACTACAGACTTTTGCAGCAGTGCAAGGTTACTGGTTTGGTTTTGATCCAAAGGTGTTTATATGTTTCCCACGCAGTCCACTTTGATGTCTTTTAAATATACTCTGAGCTTGTACTTGCCAAAAGAATAAATACAGCCTTTGTTTTCATTCATATTTTAGTTGTGAAGCATTTAGTTCAAAATCATTTGCATAATGATTTAGCAAGAGGTAAACATAGGTAATAAAAAAAACATGTTACATGTGCGTATTACTGTCTTACACAGAGCCATTTACCTTAGTAAAATTCTGTGGAAAGAAACAGAGCTGAATCACAAACTCTTACAGTGTTATCTACTACACACTTATCATTTATGTTCCCTAAACACTTAATTTCCCTACAGTAAGAGCTCAGGGAAAGTTAGAAATGACTGAATTACTGTTCTGCTGTTGACTGGGCTGGAGGTAGGACAGTGAGTGATGCTGGTGATTGACAGCAGTCAACACATCTGGATCCACTGCTGTGCATCAGGTTTAGTGACCACCTTCCCCCATATGTTATACCAATGATTCTTATCACATCAGCAACCTGTTACACGCTCTACAGACTAGAGTGTCTAGCATGTAGGGAAAGATTATTTAGATAGTGCCACAAGACAAAGCTACCCATTGCACTTTGGCCACTTTGTGTCACTACAGTGATACAAATTTTATTTTTTTTAAATAAAAAAAAGGTCATCTCAAGTGTATCACCAACACAATAACACATAGCCAGCAGTAATGGGCAGGCCTAGTCAACTGGGTTCATTAATTCCATTTGGCCATTTAGAAGTGGTTCCATCTACAGTATGCATGGTCTTAATTTTAAGCCTTTTCTTTTTTTTTTAAGCAAAAATGCCTTGCGTTTGAAAAATGAAAAATAAGTAACATAACAAAGCTGTGTTGATATTAGAAGTGTGCATCGGCGGTTCACATTGAATAGGTATTGGCATTATGTTCACTGGTGCTAGGATACCATGGTGATGGGCCCTGAAGAGTTACCAAAAATAGATTAAATGCATGTGGCAAGTGATAATAAGCACAAAATGTTTTCCATACAGTAAAAATGCCACAGGAAAGCAGAATAACACATTCTATAAATCAGCTCAACAGATCAACAACTTCCAGGCAGAATACTTCGGGACCTGAATGCGTAGTCAGAGCTGAACTCCTATGCCCAAAATTGCCAAGAAACCAAATCTGGCAATAGTGTCTGCACCTAAAGAAATTCAGACCGAGGAGACTGGCACAGGATCTGCTGTTGCCAGCAAAAATGTATGAAAGGAGCTGGGAGGTCTGGATTTAAAGTAAGAGATATTAATCACTGGGTAACACCTACCACAGTAACTGCATCTTTCCAAGCTGCTGGAGTCTCATCCCTTTTTGCATTGAGTCAATCAAAATATTAAAAATGTCATTCTTTGAAGCTGTGCTGAGCCAGGCTGCTTGTTCACTGCTGTATAAAACAAATCACTCGAAAGAGTCTCACTGAAGCTGCCCACTGATTCAGCAGGGTGCTCGTACACGGAATTAAAGACACGTGCAAGCACCAGCAGCTCTCATGCAGGAATGACAGGAGACAGCGCACCCCACTTTCTCATTAACAACCACTATGCTGCATTACCACAAAGCGCGTGACATCAAAGGGACATGAGACGTCTGAGACAGCACCACTACTTGCTCACAATTGTCAGCAGCACTTTGCTCAAACCATCCCTTATAGAGAAACATGCACAGCAAAACCATTTGTTTATGAAAACAACAGCTACCTAAAGCCACATTGAAAATTCATTAGCTGGGATGATTTACCACTACCGAGGTGACTCACTGTATGTAGACAAATCTATAAATATTTAGGTTGCTGCTCCAGATGTTAAGCCACTATCAACCCAAAGTAACGAGAGTTTCTGAAGCAAAATTTCTTATGCATCACAGCTTGCAAGAGCTCCCACTGAAGCGTGGGTCACCAGAAACAGGTACCAGAAAGCCACTGGGAAGGGATATCCCACCGCATAGCAACACACCAGAGGCATTCAGAGGAAAGCATGCGAAGCTGCCTGACAAACATTGGAGGAAAAGATGCTGAATGCGGTGGTTTGGGAGGGACATGTATCCCAGGTTTCCATGGCTTTGGAACACTGGTGTTACTGGGGTCAATACAAAGAACACTGTGCCAATCAGCCAGAGCAGCTCTTCCTGGGGAGACAACAGGAGCAGGGTCCTCCTAAGGTCCGTAGGATTTTTTAACATGCAGGAGCAAGAGAAAGATCTAATTGCAAAGTCTGTTACTAGGTGACACACCAAGTCCTGACAAACTATACTGGGTGGTATTTTGATATATTTGTCTATGCAGCAAACGCTGTGCCAAAAATCCATCTTCCACCATCTCCACCCTCGGCTTCCTTGGATGGCTGAGAAACAAGGGGTCCAGAGCACATAGGCTGAGAGAAACCTGAAAGAAACAGGTCTTATTTGCTTTTTAAGTGGTTTAAAACCAAAAGCTGACTGGGATAATGGGACAAAGCTTATGCATGGTTTGCAGATCCCACTTGGTCCTGAGGACACACTTTCTCAGTAGCCCACATACCTCAGTGCAAGAAGGTTAGAGGAAGAACATCAGCATGAGATCTCAGACCTTGTGGACACCGGAAAGCTGCTGGGCTTGGTCTGGCTTTAGTAATGCTCAGAGGACCCCTACAACAGCAAAGGCCCACTGCGACAATGGCTAGCCTTACGGGGCAATAAGTGCAGTTGGGGTATCTGTGAACTTGGGCCATGCTACAGAAATTCTCAGCTGACTTCTCACACCAACTGTATAGTCCATTAACGACATAGAAATAGCAGGATGAATGTAGGATCTATAGCAACAAGAAAAACTATAGCAGAAATATATATGCTGTATTAAAGGTAAGAAATGAGCAAAGGGGAAGATTTGAGTTTACTGTTCACCTTCATCTTAGCTGCAATAAAAAGCATAGTATAAAGTACAAAATATTGTTAATTATTGCAATACTTCACTTTTTAAACTGAAAGTGTGCTAACAAACCAAACCCCTGGTGCTTGCTGAGCTTTCCCTCAAAGAGCAGAGCAGGAGTTTGCCACTGTGCTTCAGGTAATGCCCCCCAGCCCTGCGTTGTGCCCCTGGCAAGGGACAGCAGACAGCTATCCTACTCAGAGCAAAACCCTCCACACACCTCGATCTTAAAAGCTGTGTGTTGACTGAAAACTTCCACAAATACTGAAATATGTCACAATAACAGCAAACAGGACAGGACTGTACCCAGATCAGGGCTCCCAGCTGTATCACTTGCCATTTAGGACCTCTTCTTTCCTCACCCCTGCTGATACAGCGGTGCCATGCTCCACTCAAGAGATGCTGTAGGAGGGCACCTTACCACAGTACTTTCTTCTGGTGTATGAGGGCGGCTTCATACCATGGTTGATGTAGTAGTACCTGTTTATAAGCCCTCTTTTGTGCCTACAAGTTACCTTTGTGTGCTGCTATACTAATAATGGTCTGTTCACAGGATTGACGTTTTTGTAGTACAGCAAGTACAGTGTCAAGTGCAAGAGCCCAACTCATTGTGAGAATCATCCTCAGAACAGTTGATGAGGCCATGCCTGGTGGCTGTGATATTAGATGACCAGAAGGCATGGAAATATGTCAGTCAGCAACCGCAGCGCAGAGCTACAGAAATACAGACACCTTTATGACAAGATCTGAAGGGGATATCTGACTTCTGCTTTATAATTCCCCAGTGCTTGGGCCTAGTATGCTTAATATGGTGTTCAAGAAAGGCTTGTTACTTTTGTTCTCACAAAATACTGCCCTGAGATGATAGGACTCTGTTTCACTTTCTCATGATCTTCAGGAACATAAAAGTTTTCACACGTAAATTCTGGTATTTGACATCAAAATTAAATTTGGAGACAATAACATGAGGAGATTTTCTGAAATTAGCACAAGTAATACTCGCAACCACATGCTACTTAAAAAATTAGCAAACGCAAAATTTCAGGCTAGGTAGAACAGTAGTTTGCAGCAGACAAATTAGATCACTAGTTACTATTAATATTATTCAGCCAGACCTGATGTGCTCACTTTCAGTATCTGATGTCTCCTGAGGGCTCTCCAGGACTCTCCCTCAACTGGTCTTTCTGTACATGAATCTGAGACACTTTAGGGTGCTGATCCATTGTTTCCTTATTAGAAGGAAGGACCTCCACTGACAGGACTTCGTTTTGAGGAAGTAACTGAGGAAAAGGAAAGGGTTTGCAAGGGAAATCCTGCTGCCTAGTTCCCAGCAGCAGCCTCTCTTTGTTGTCCAGAGCAACTTAACTGAGACCTAAAATTTCAGAAGGTTTCTATTCCTTCTAGCATACCAGATGCCTCAACACTAGGGATCCAAAAGTAAGCAGTCTTCTCGCAGGAGACAAACGTTATCCTTTGGGCATTACTGGGAATTTTATATCGGTCCTGATCCTTCTCCAGCTGAAACGAGAATGTACTCTGTCTCCAGGTAAGGGGGAGCAGGCCCACGCCCGAAGCCGGGAAGCGCAAGCGTTACGCCGGGGGCCCGCACCTCCGCCGGCGGGGGTGAAGCAGGAGCTGCCG
>JAVJGI010000065.1:37169341-37192736 GCA_035590275.1 Ibycter americanus | reverse complement strand
GGGGCCGCCCCGGCTGGGCAGCACACCCCGGGCCCCGGGCGGGAAACACCGGCGGCTGCTGCCGAGAGCTGCGCTTGGAAGCAGCTTGCCCGCTCCTGGTCTGAAAGGTGCCCGAGGCCAGGTGTGGTCGCAGCTCCTGGGGATTAGGTGGAGAGCGAGATTCCAGTGGAAGTAGCTGGCGATGGGAAAGTGGAAGTCGGAGAAGCGGCTTTGCTTTTCTAGAAAGTAATTATGTACACAAACGTCTTTCAGCGCTCTGAAGGGCTAAATTCTCATAGGAAATTGCACATACTGTAAAAAAATTAAGTAAACATCCACGATGTATAGGAAAAGACAACCAAAGAAGCCATTTTCAAAGCAAGTAGCTCACCATGTGTTTACATCTAGCCTGGAGACAATGAAAACAACTTCAAAAAAGTCTTCTTTTGCCTAACACGCTCCCTCCTGCGACAGCAGAGCTGTCGGCCAGCCCTGCCTGCCCACAGCCTCTCCCCCAGCCCAGAGCAGTCACAGCAGGCAGCTGCACTGGCAGCACATCCCACCTCCAGCCACCACGGCTCAGGGATGTTGAGTCCCAAACAGTGCTCCTGTTGACATGGACATCCATACAGTGACAAGGAAGACTCCGCAGAAGTAGAGATTTCCAACCCATGTAGCAGGGCTTATGAAAGATTCACCTTTTCTTTTGGGCTGGTCTCTTCAATCTCGCATGAAGCAAATTCAACTAATTTCTGTTTAACATGGTCCTGAAAAGCATCCCTGCTCTCTCACCCAAACAATTACTCTAGAGTTTCCTTGACTATAGCTGAAAACCTGATTTTATAAAGTCCTATAAAGAGAAGTCTGGTCCCCATACACTAACATTACTTCTTAATATTTCATAAGAAAATCATTATTTATTCTGCTCTGTTGTCTATTTTGCAGTTAGGTGTTCTCCTGAATGTAGGTCACAGAGTCAAGGCTATATTTCATATTAGCAAATACTGCATAGCTGAACCAAGGGCAGATTTCAGCAGCCTGTATTATTTCTTTCTAAATTTTTCCAACAAACATCTTCAGATTACAGCCTAAACAAAACATTGTGATGGCTTCCAAGTAATTTTGGCCTGAAATATATTGCTGATGTGGTGTTCAGAGCAGGGTCAGGTTTATAACTCAGTTTCAAAAATCAAGGTTAATTAAAGCTTCTGTCCCCAACACAGAAGCTGCAGGACTAAAATCATGGAATGGTGTTGAATATCCACTGAGGTGAGCCTGACTGCCTGCCGTCTTACTCATCTTCTGACTCTCCAGACCAAGACATGCTCCTAGGCTGATTCCAGATTAGACATAGTGCTAGAGTTTTGTTGAAGAGAACCAAGACTGTTACCAAATTTCCTACGTCCCACTGGAAACGTGGAGGACTGGTGTCAGTAGACTTTCCCTAAAATTCTTGGCCTGAAACACATTTCTACTTTGTTGCCTACATTAGCATGAGGGATCTCAGAAACAAAAACTGCAAGAGTGTGATCAACTTGACAGTTATCAGTAGATTCAAACAACCTGCACTTCATTTTGGCCTCAGCTGTATGCCTTATCTACCAGCATAAGATTTGGGTTCCCTGTAGCAAGTTACAGGCAAGCTGCACATCCGAAATCATTCCTGAGCTTCGCATGCCTGAAGATGTAACCTCACAGCAGTAACTGCCAACTCCATGTACCAGCAGCTTCTACTGAGCAGAGATACTTTCCCAGCCTGTGGCCCTGCTGTGGTTAGACAGAAGTTGAAAGGATCATACAAAGCTGAAGATGGTCTTCAGTAGGCTAAAATACTTTCCACTTAATTCTGGTCTGAAATGGACTCCTATCTGTGGTCAGTCTCCCAGATTCACACTTCCTGAATACATGCAGCAGAGCCATGATTATTACTCCAAGACCTCCGAAGCAGCTAAATTTTCCAGTTAAGATGGGCTCCTAATACACAGTCTACACAAGGGTTAAGTTCAGCAGAAAAGAAAATACAGAACTCAAATTATAAAATAATTTTGCCAGTCTAGAAAACTGGCTTAAGGCCATCACTTGCAAATTCAAAGGACTTAACTGATTTGAAGCAAGTTCCCAGGATGCTGTTTAGAGGTGTAGGACTAGGGTTCTCCAGAAGAGAAGCTGCAGAGTCTGGATTACTACACACTATTGGAAAATCCGGGAGAGTTAGATTGATATTGGTACATGGAGACTCTAAAGTCTTTTTCTTAACTTTGACAAGAAGGGTGTTTTGCTCTGTTGTCTAGACTGAAAGGCTAAGCAGGGTCAGAAGGCATAGTCAGGACCACAAGTGGGTTTTTACACCTTCTGTAGGGAGGGTGGAGGGCTGTCTCTATGGATGTAATGAAGCACCCTCCCTGTTCCTAGTTGCCCTAACCCTGAGCCAGTGCTTCATGCTGGGTCAGCCATCTCTAGGCTGGAGGCTGCAGAAGCAGGACAGTTTCAGTCGAGGCTCCTGGGAAGTTCTCAGGGCTTGTTGACAATCGACGGGAATAAATATCAACTGCTGCTGCCTAGCCTTGAGGCATGGGGATCTTGTGACAGCAAGGCCACAGGGCTGAGTGAAGACCATTTCCACAAGTGAGGATTGCCATTGTCTTACTTCATTATCCCAGCTATGCAGGACCCACAGATGAAGCAGCACCTTCAAGGCCAGGTTGCCCCCAGTCTTACAGCCAACTTTTATTCCAACCTTAACCATAGACCATATCCAGCCCAGACTATACAAAACTCAATTAATCTCTGCTCGTAGCAGAGTTTATTATAGCAGTGCAGGCTCAGTAAGATAAGAGCAGAGGAAGGGAGGATGTAAAGAGACCTGGAGAGCAGAAGAGTACCAGTGAGGGGGAAAAAACAGGGAGGGAATGAGCTCAGTATTTCCCAGGCACTATCAGCAGGCCTAGACGCTACCAGTAGGAATGAAAAGGAAAGTAAGATTTGGTCAAGGACACGTGTGAAAGGGAAGCCTGATGGATAAGAGGACTGAAAGGAACAGAAAAAGCAGGAACAGGTTGATTCGGTTTTTTTTAATAAAAAAAAAAAAAAAAAAAGAGGGCAAGAGGAAGGGCAAGAACCAGGACTATATCTGTCACTCGTCTCTCCCCGCCCACTCTGAGAAGCTTCAAAAGCGATCTGGAAAGACAGAGGAAAAAAACGACTGTCAGATATTACTGTTCCAGCCACTGAGTCATGGCAGGAAACTACTGATACTGTAAACTAGTACTGTAAGGTCAGACACAATCTGAGTTTTACCAAGGCTCACTGCAAAAGGAACAAATATTCAGTGGTGAGGATTTGTCCCTTTCGTAACTCTTGGTGTTACTATAGAACCGTTTCACCAAGCATGTTTGAAAACAGCTGCCTTTATTTTAACATTTCACATGAGTGTAGATGGTTCTTCTCTTCCTGCATCTTTTTTTTTTTTTCATTATTGCAACAAATCTTTATTAAGAGAAGAGTGTGGAGAAAGAGTAGAAAAAGCCTCCAGTCTTTAGGGTGCTACTGGATGCTTGGGCTACTCCAACTCTTACAATTGCCGTGCCACAGAAAAATCATTTTATTACAATCATCTTATCCTTGCATCAGATTGGTCACTGGCAGTTGTCACCATCCACGTGGCCTTTTCAGACACAGTCACCATCAGTCTCATCAGAGCAGTACATGTGCAATGGGTAGAATTACTTCCATCAGGATGGCACAGCCATCCTAATTCCCACAGGAACACAGCAAAGAAAAAAAAAAACCAAACAGGAATTTGCTGTTGTGGGGAAGGCTCAGCAGCATCTCCTAGCTCCCTAGGAGAGCACCATTATCCTCCCTGAACTGCCCAGACAGAAAGGCTCAGCCATGTTTGGGGGTTTTTTATTACCCACCAACAGCTGACCAGATAAAGCACCACAGGATTCCCACCTGCCAACCCAGACGCATGTGCTGGCCATCCAGGCAGATTACATTTTTCAATTGACAAGCCCTTTTGGAAAGGTAAGATGCCATCTAGCCCCAGAGTGCTGAAGAAAGGGAAACAGCAGGCACTGGGGATTCAGAGATAACAGGGGAAGGAGCAATACAGCATGGGGCATACCTTCTTGGGGAACTGTTAGTTGTGTCCTACTATTTGTTAATTAAAGTTTTTAATGACCCACTTCAGTTTTGCTCCTGTTGCCTATGCATATCCACTAGGGCTTTGCAGCCACCCATAACAGTGGACACAGCTAGGAGGCTCTTGTCCCACTTCAGGGGTTAAGCCACAATGGGATGATTGTGTGCGTCTGCTACAGTAACCCACTATGCAACCCACTAAGCAACTTTCCAACTGTGTCATCTTTAGCTAATTGCTTCCATAAGTCCCAAGGGTCACTATCCAGCTCATCTGAGTCACAGAACCAAGCCTGAACCAGCCTTGGTCAAGTACAGTTCAGCAGAAGGACACATTCTCAAGAATAGCCCAGTGCTAGTAAAGCGTGCCAAATCAAGGAAGTCAGTCATACCAGGGAAAGACACTGGTGACCCTGGCAACCTGTCCTCTTCTTCCTCCACCAACAAAGCAAAACAGAACTTGACACATCAGGCAGAAGACATTTAATCCAGTGATGCATGGAACAAGGGGATGCAGGAAAGCTGTAAGGCAACATCTTACACAATTCTGTAATACCCTGGGAAGTCATGGCTGGAGGCAATACAGCTCATGGCAAGCTATGGGCAAACACAGGCACCTGCTGTTGACAGAAGCATTGAAGAGCCTCAAGTGTGGAACCCCTCCACCTCTTCCTGACAGTAGCTTTAAAGGCTGCTTAATAGCTTTGTTGTTTTAACAAATAAAATAATTTGTGACATTACAGAAACTAGCCAGATGCTATATACAGGGCATCATCATAACATACAGCATGGGTGAATTTCAAAATACTCCCGTCACAGATCACTGGCCAAAAAAAAAAGAAACCAATTTATTCCCTTCTTGTCTGGGGGCTTACAGGTACTGATGAATTTGATGATATGATGATTTCCAGCAGGGGAGCAATATTTGTCTTAGTTTCCACACCAAAAGCAGCCATGGAAAAGGGCAAAGAATATAATGACTCAGTATGACAGGGCGGAGACTAATTAGCAGCAGATCAGGAGCAAGCAGTAGTCCCGGGAAGAAGGTGCTTTCATGAGTAGAGCATGATCTTACTCATCGCCTGTCTTGATCAACTGCAGAGGTTTCCATGAAACAAATGCTAAGGCTACCTTATTGTCACAAACTGAAAAAAAAACTTCGGTGGGTTTTTTTGTTTGTTTTAAAATATGTGCCTCGGTTTGGGACCTTCCCAATTCTTTTCTTCCAGTATCCAGTTCATCCTGGCAGGGAGGAAGCCTCCCGTAGCAACCAAAACCTCAATGCATGGAGGAGCACTTATCAGTCAGTGCCTCCATCCACTCTCTCAGTTCACTGAGGATAGATAACAAAAATATTAAGAATATGAAGACAGCACCATCCTTTCACTCAATCAATGCAAATGAGCTACAGCAACTGCTTCTTTCAAGACATGCTATTCCCCTTTGATTTTCAGCCATCCAGTGAACTGATAGCACCTACCTTTTCACGGAGTCAAAACCACTACAAAAACATCTGGGTCAAAACCACTACAAAAACATTTTATCTAATTCATTATCACATTACCCCATCAGCAAGGTGATTTTTATTCCTGCTGTAACAAACCTGTCAACACTATGGGTTTATCAGAAAAGTACACTGTGAATACACTGAAAGATAATTCTTGTCTTATGACTTATCTGATTTTTCTAGGAATATATTGGGAAATGCTGGCAAAACTAAGATTTGAATCTGAGTCTCCTAGTGCCCCTGCCTATTCTTAATGGGACTCACTGGATTGCCTCCTAGTAATTTTTTGTTTTCTTCTGAAAAATCTATTGCTTACTTAAGGAAGCTTAAATGCTCAAAAGCCCCAGAATTGATTTGTTTATTTTTAACTAAAATAGCAAGTGCATTTTTCAGGAGCTGATGTATGCCCATTGATATTGAGAAAGGCTTTGGCAATTAGCATTTATCTTTAGTTTTGCAGGGCTGGAAAGGCACTGACTTCATGAATTTTAAAGTCATCATTCCTCAGTATAAAACCAAAGGTGGGGAGTGGAGTGGGACTCCTCCTGCCATACTCTGCCTTCAGCTCGGCTGGGACTGCAGGATGGTCAGGCAGGATGCCCTACAAACCAAGAAAATTGGGCTGTCTGTCAACCACCTATCTCCTCACCAGTGCAAGCACCTCTGTGCAGCTCCCCAGTCTCACGTGGGCTGGGAGGAACTCCTTCCCGAGATAACAGACACCTCCTGAGCACCGCTGCTTTAAAAAAATGCTATGAACATTGGCAAATGCATGCCTTGTAAAATATTTTGAAGGGTTTTAACAATCACCTCATTATTTGGTGACCGGGAGTTTGACAAGCAGAGGCAATAGACACCACCTACTCACCCCCGCTGAGGTCTGAACCATGCCGTCAACATGACACAGTGACGAGGCCCTCAGGCTCCCTTCTTGCCTTGCTGGCCTGTCATTACAGCATTTCCTTAAGGCAGCAGGAAGTCTGGCACCCCATAAATCTTCCTCTCCTAGGCAACAAGCTGATTGACTCTCTATTTCCTACATTTCTTTGTATTTTCATTCATTCTTAACTGCAAAATTGGTAGTTTCATCCACCAGGTTTTCTACTTCTGCAGCTTATGATTTTTTCAAGCAGCCAAAGGGATCTAGGAACTTAAACCTCCCTGTAGCAGTGGTGGGGCAGGCTTTTGCCAAAGTCACGCAGGCTAGGAAAGACACAGCAAGCACTCACTCTAACACAGCACAGCCTGATGACCCCCATGAGTGCTCACACAAGCTGAGAAAGTGTGTGGCAATCTGTGGCAGGATGGAAATAGCGATGAGTGGGGACAGATCCTTTTATTTATTTTGGAAATATCGTCCCTGTCAGATAAACTTGTTGCCTGGGCAGCCTGGGCATGCATGGGAACAGGCCCTCAGTTTTATACCCCTCCACAGCCTGGAAGGACATATCAGCAATAGCACAAGTGGGAGGTAATGGTCCCGTATGTAGGACATGCCCCACTGAGGCAGCCTTTTTCCCCTCTCCTCAAGGGGCACAACTGGTGAGAAGTACCTAAGAGCTGCCCATGCTGTATCATTAGACCTGTGTCCTTCAGACAGGCCTGCCAGAATTTCACACCACGTCCAATGCTATGTGACAATCT
This sequence comes from Ibycter americanus, assembly GCA_035590275.1. NCBI lineage: Eukaryota > Metazoa > Chordata > Aves > Falconiformes > Falconidae > Ibycter > Ibycter americanus. The sequence continues at coordinate 37,185,466 of JAVJGI010000065.1, read as the reverse complement.
CACAAATGTTGTCCCCACTGGTGGCCTCATCCTCTTGTCAGGGGCATGAAATCTGCCAGCTAACTCCTGAACATCACCTCAGATAGAGAAGGACACATCCCCACAGACTCAAAGCTCATTCCACTCTTGTGACAGCTGCAGAAATTACTACAGAAAAAAACAATTCAGTACTGAGAATGTACCACAATAAATGTGAGAGACACTCTCTCTCTCTCCAGTTCGTCAGAAACAAGGAGAGACCTAAGAGACCAAGCAGCTTGCTTGGGTCTCACAGCAACCTCTCACAGCCCACCACTGCTAGCCAAGCTGCAGCTCATGCACCTCTGAACTACTCACTGATCTTCTGCAGGATTTCTCTATAAGCCTTGAATCAATGGATATAGTTGACCTACATATATAAATTTAAATTATGTAAAAAAAGCCAAATTAATTGCACCTTAAAACATTGCAGTTTAACTTAAAAGTTTTCAGACTTTTCCACATCTTCTCCTGGCAAGACCACTGTATTTTCTCATATATGTGATGAAATTTTCCCAAAGAGTATCGGGGGGGCGGGGGGGGAAGTATGTACATCTTTCTGTAGGCTGCCAAAATCACTAAGCTTGCAGCAAGTGATGCAGTATTTAGGGAGCAGCTAAGAGGATTCAGCCTGTGCTTGCTCAATGGGAAGCATGCGGATCTCCTCACAAGGTGTCAGCAGATGGCTGTGTGCTGAAGGTGTCTCCCTAGTGACACCCATGGGAAACAGCTGGCAGAAACCTAGGAGGTTGCCTGCACGATTCATCCAACAAAATTTCGGCACCTCTGGGCATCTGCAATGCTTGCACAGGGCTGAGACCATGGCGCAGGACACTTGGGAGGCTACTGCTCCTCTGCAGCAATAGCTGGAGTTCAGGCACCACATGTGTGGGCCCCTCAAATGGCACTAGTCCTCTGCGTTTACACACCTGAAGCATTCCTCTGCAAGACAAACTAAAAGCAACTGGAGAAGCTGGTAACCGCAAGAACTCAAGTTATAGCTCTCCTGTCTGCACTGTTACAATTAGAGTTAAGGGTTCGATGTGTGAATATCACAATCCGATAACAATTACCAGGAAAATACCAACCTAAAGGGCAGTGACACACCCTCCCTGCTCTGTTTACAAATGTCACGGTCATATGAGATACTAGTCAAACATAACAGCAGACTAAAAATAAACCACAACAGGATATGTTGATAAATATTTATTTCAAAACAGTATAGCCTTTTACATGACTAATGATAATGTGATTTCAGACTGAGAAGAAAACCACCAATGTTGATTGCATGCTAACTGTGTTCAGAGGATTGAAACAAGTAACTACCATCAACCCGGGCATTTCATTCTCCTATTAGAAAATGTTACTAGGTATATCAAACTGTCAACAACATTCTTGTGTCTAATACATCAGTGAGTACTAGTGCATGACACAACTGTAAGGCCCACAGGTGTCATCGTGGAAAAGCGGCAGCCATTTGCAAGCAACAGGATTCATCCTTTCAGGACTGCACAGGCTGCTCTTGTGCACCAGCCAACGGAACCCATATCACACAGAGGTTAGGAAAAGTCTGCCCAGACCTTTAAGAGGATTTTATTCCCAGTTAGATCACCATCAAACCATTTTCACAATAGCATCTGCCACTGAACCACTGCTAATTAGTCAGTCCCCGCCTTCAGTGAGAGAGGAAGACGTGACAGCAAAGATGGAATTCTTTTTAAAAATGGCCCAAAAAGTCCCGATATAGATTGCAGCACTTTGTGGCCTACACCATGCTTGTCACAGGGCCGGGAGAAGGAATCTGCATATCACCACGTGTTGTAATCACTGCGGAAACGTCTCTCTCTTCTTGCTTCCTCTCCACCCTTGTTCAAAGAGTTAAGGTAAGATGGGAAAGCAGCTGCAGCTTTTAGGACATCCCATCCAGGGACCCAGTACAGCAGTGGCAATGCTCCTTCAGTGTGCTCTATAGCCCCATTTGCTCTTTAGTTGCTTTAATGTTTTCTCTGTGTCACTTCTCTTAACTGTTGTGAGTAGCATAAAGAAAATTCATGGATGATCTTGAACAATTTGGATAGTATTGTAATAGGGACCGTGCAACATACAATGCAGTCAAGGATCTACTGAAGCAAATGGTTCTGCATTGGGGGAGGCTGAAGAACTGAGAGAAGTGACTTGACTTGGGGAGAGGAATTCACAGATCCATAAAAGTCTATGGGATGACTATTCTTATACTTAAAAGTGAACTTTCCATACTGCACACCACAACCTCCAGGTGGAAAAGCGGGGTGTTCTACAGATGAGTTTAACAAGCTAAAAGGTCCATAGGGAGGAAACACATGAGCCCCAGGAGTGTTGGAGTCTGCATTTGCCTCTTTGGTGTCACAGAGATGTCTGGACAGATAGATCCTGATTACCCAGGCACACAAGGAACTTTACTGGAATTGTTTGTCCATCGTTCTCCCAACAATATGGAGAGGGAAAGGGAGATTGCATGGTTGCATATTTCTGCAGTTCCTCAGTGAGGTCTGGAAGGCTTGGAGAGAGTTCTCTGAAAAGAGAAAGGAGTGTGTTTCAAATGAAACACCCACCTTCTTCTCTAGGATGACGTACTGGCAATGTCAGAGTGCAATGGGCTGTTCTGCTGGTTCCCTGCAAACAGGAAAGCCTAGGCATGAATGGCAGACACTCCATCTCCTCTCTTCTACCTTCTTCCAAACAAAGCAGGGCCCCCAGTACTGAAGGGGGCTGCTGCTTGTAGCAATAGTCCACACACTATGGTACCTTCATCTATCTGAAGACCCATACAGCATTACTTAGGCTACATGCCCACTACAGCATCTGCCCACTCCTTATACTACAACGGCCTCCTAGAAACTCTGAGTGTAATGGTCCAAAAGAGATTTTCATTCTATCTTAGATTGCAATTATGCCAGCACCATGTCCACCTCCTAAATGCACTCAGCTCACCAGTTTACCGAACACACTTCGAATCTGAAGGACCAACAAACAGAATATCAATGTTGACAGCCTGAATTTTAGCCAAGATTAAAAGAGCATTATAGAAAGAAAGTGAAGCATTTCAACACACATACTTATTCTACTGTTCTGTCACGCATCTGCCTAAGTTGCATTAATCTGCAAATTTCCTCTATAATTGGCCACTTCCATGAAATAAAACATTTCTGGTGAAAAATAATATATACAGCCCAACACTGCGTGCATCATTCATGCAGAATAGGAAAGCATTTAGTGCAGTGGGAAAGGGTCATCTTATGAATGCTGCAGACCCCAGAAACAGATAAAAGTTACATTCAGTTCCTAAGCATTAAGCAATACACATAAAAAGGAGACCTCCCAACAAGCCAGCAAAAAGCTCAAACTAAAGGAAGAAGGAAAGGACAGCAGTGGATATTTAGGCACATAGTATCAAGAATTCTTCCAAGATGTCATTTCAAACATACCCCCCCATACTAGGAATTTGCCAGGTCCACAAGTACATTTCTCACTCCTGAACAAAGCCATCTTCTTTGCAGAGACTGTCTGGTGGGAAGCTGGCAACACATGAGCACCAGGACAGTACGAAACACCCTTGTATCTTCCTAATTTTTTATTATTAGGGAGTGCTTTCCTTACACAGACTGCATGACAAAAACATGCCTGTACAGTAAAGTAGATTCAACCAAAATCAGCAGCAGAAGACCTTTCAGCAAAAGATGTTCCAAGTGCTTTTTACTCTCTTAGTAATTGCACAAGTTCAGAAATCAACATAATATTGTGAAGTGTTACCTCAAGAAATACATGTAGTTTGGCACTCATGCTGTGTTTGTATAGAGCATTGCTGACTGCTCATGGACTTTCCGAAACATGCCATAGTGTAAATCTATGCTTCAGTCATGTTCCATTTCTCTGTATGGGAAACTAAATCAAAGACTTATCACTCTACAGAGCTGAGTATATGATAATCACTAAGTGGAAACTCATCACATTTGGAAATCCAAGACACCTTCCTTCCTTTCCAAGACATCCTTTGCTTGATCCTGGCCAGCCACAGCAAGACAGAGAAATATATATATATATATGGTCTGGCTTGTCAGCCAGTCAATAAACCATGCAAAAAAGTCAACCTCATTTTTCCCTTCATTTATTTCCCGCAAGCCTCTTTATAACCTTTTCCCTTCCACACACACCAAACGTGAAAACCACAGGCTTCCCATGCTATTGGATTACTTGGTTCTTTTAATGGCCTCTAATCTGAAAATGCTTCATAATAGTCTAATACAAATGAATAGTTTTAGCCAGTCCCCTTCAGTACGTATGCTTATTTTCCTCATATCAATGACATTAATTTAAATAGAAGATGTAATAAAACAGGAAGAAGTATTTCCTAGTAAGGTGTTAAAAAAATGGTAGAAATATGCAATTACCACAGCAGGTTCATTTTTAATTACATTCTGTATGTGATCATTTCAGACATGCTGGAAGCAGGAATTATTCAATATATAACTTTGGAAAATATATTTACAAATATATTCCAGAGACACTGTCACAGTATATCTACTACAGAATAGAAGCCATCAGTTAAAAGGAAGGCAGTAGATACTAATCCTTGTGGCGGAAGAGCTATTTCAAAATGTGAACTCGACCACATCCTCTTTGGTATGTACTTACCAACATTCAATACAGTCTTCCTGAATCTGTAGAAAGTCTGAGACAACAACTCAGAAAAGCATATAAGTATACATTTCATATTAAAAGGAAGGCTCACTCTGAAAACCAGCTATAATAATTAGACATTAATACTGACAACTATGTCCATGTTCAGCCCTGGAACAGGTGTGCGCTTGCTCAGAGCTTTCAGACTCGGTGCAAAGGCTGGAAGAGGAGCACCATCATTTTGGAACAACAAAGAACAGAACTTAATCATCTAAGCCTCTAGACTTCAGGTCCTAGACTTCAAGTCCCACCTGCCCAAGAACACAAGAGAAAAGGAAAGGGAAGACACACTAAAAATTTCTTTCAACTCTAGCATTTCACAACTGTAATCTAGCTCCAACACTTTACAGGCTGACAGATCCACCTAATTTCAACTACCACATCTGCCCATCCAGCCTCATCATGTCTCCAAAACACAAAGTCAGTTTTGTCCAGTGAACCTGCAAAACACTTAGCCTGTGGAAAAGACTGAGCACAACATAAAACTGAATTTACTTTCAATTAGTCAACACAAGGAGCAAGAACAAACTGCTTCCAAGCTTTGCGCTTTCCATAGTAACAACTTCTGAGCTTACCTGTAGCTGCCATACAGCTTGAAGTCTGCTGCAGATTCATAGCTGTCCTCACATTTCCACCGCAGAGGTAACAGGTAGGAGTGCTGTTCTCTTCTTTCTGGGAGCAAACAAAAAACAGAGGTGATTTGTAGGTATTTATTGAACACACATTTCAGTCATTTAATTAAATACCAGGGGAAGGAAACAGGAAAAAGGGAAAGAAAGCCAGTTTTAAATCAGCTTAATAATCTCCATTTGTCCACACATTTACATACATAAGAGCAGTATACGGATGCCATGCTGACAGTAAGTGCTGGCCAAATCAATAGAAGGTCTACACATCTACATAGGCAAATTCTCAAGGAACTGGGCTGTTTGACCCAAACGTTTTGTTGCACTGCTAAAACAGCTGACACTCAAGACTGCAGGGACACGGAAAACACCTGATCTCATTTAGATTTAGCCTTGGTAATAGGCCTTTACCACCAGCACAGCAGGACATAATAAAACTTCTACAATTAAATGAACAACAAAGCATATTCTTGCCTTTTTTTTTTTTTTTTTTTTAAATAGTTTCTTTACAATAGCATAGAAAGTCCTGAAATGGGTGCTCCTAGCATTTATTATACATTTTAAGCTTAGGATATTCTTGTGCTAAAAGCAACAAGTCCTGCCCACCAAGGCTGCTGCAGCCCGCCAAGGAGCTAGCGATACCAGCGCTTGGCAAGGCCCACCATCGCGCTCCAAGGCTGGAACTCGCCGCTTGCTAGTCTCTCCAGACCACCATGGCATTTCCAAGGCAGAATTACCACCTATTTTGCCTATATGCAAGTTTAGGAGTCCTTTTCCCTCCCTTCTGCAACTGAATTTGCATTTTAAAACACAGTTTATGCTATTTTATCTCTATTCAACCCAACAGCTCTTTAGCAAGGTCCCTGCAAACAGAAGCACTGGTGAGGTCCGCGAGCTCAGCCTCACCTCAGTAGCCTGCCTGAGGCAGCCAGGAGGGACCAGTGCCTCCTCAACACAGGGCAGATGGGGAAGGAGGACCACCAAAAGCACGTAAAGAGAATTGAATTTAAATCTTGTTGAGACTTTAATGCAAACATTTCAGACAGGAGGACAGGGAAGAGCCACAAATCTACATGCACTGCCTCACCGCCAGCCGTACCCACAAGGCAGAGGCCGCTCAGCTACATCCACAGCACCCTCTGGGCCACATCACTGCTGCTGCCCTCTCCTCAGCCCCTCAAGATGGCAGGGCTGTGCTGCAGCCATTTTATAGCACCAGCCCCGCCTGCAGGGAAGACCCAGCCAATCGTGCCACAGAGCAGAAGAGGCAACGCCCTATGGCTGCAGGGCGGGAGGCCCAGAGCCCGCCCACCGCGGGGCAGCCCTTCCCCGGGCAGCCGCAAAGCCAGGAAATTACCGCCAAAACAGGGATCAGCTTCTCCGCAAGTGCCTGAGGGAATAAAATAGGCCGTGCAGTTACTGGAAAAGGAGCACGCTGCCCAAATACACAGGAGATCCTGCTAGGCACATCTCAACTCCAACCAACACCAACAGGGGGGAAAAAACGTATAAAAAGGGGGAGCTGCAAAAACATGAAGGTCTGGTCTCTAGCAGGTGGGCCCCTGCCCCTCCCGGCTGCAGGAGCAGTAGGGAGACCTCAGGAAAACAACAGCCTTATTTGAGATAAACGGCTGCACCCAAGCTATGGTGGCGTTGCAGAAAACAGCGGCAAAAAAAGGGGAATTGAAAGCCTTGGAGGGGCTCTGGAAAGCCGCCTTCTCTGCAGGCTGGCAGCCAGCCAGCTTCCAGCTAGCCTGCCCTCGCACCACCATTCCCTGTGGCCAAAAACACCCAGGAAGCGCAACAGGTGGCAGACTGGGGTTGTATGGGTACAGAGGTGTGAGGGGACTGGGTAGAGGAGGGACTCGGACACCCCTCTTCTCCACAGCTCCCTGGGATGCCCCGCTCCGTGCCTACAGCTGATCCTCCCTGCCAGCACTGAGCTGCCCCTCAGAGCATATTCCCTGCAGGTTGACAGAGCCCAAGGCAATGGCCAGCCTTCCTTAGTGACATTCCCATCCCTAAATATGTTTTCCGCATGGAGACTCTCTCTCTCATTCATCTGTCATACCACAAGAAGCAACTTTGTGGGCCTCCAACTCCTGCCTGTTAGCTCAAGCCAAAAGGAGTAAGTACAAACTAAGAATAAATACCAATTAACCTGAACCTTTCTTCATATCGTGATCTGAACCAGACGCTATATCTATCTTTAACTTTAGGCTGCTTTGAGATGCACCCTCTATCCACAGCAGGCAAAAATAAGATTCCTTCTTTTGATAAAGTTTATTGTGGGCCTCAACAAGACACGTTTCTTGGCAATACTGTGCTCTTATCTTTAAATGCTGTGAACTCACAAGGGTTTGAAAGGCCATATATTTTGAGTGCCTTCAATACTACAAGGTTTGTGATTAACAAGAATTTAATCCAGCAACCTGCCCACATCCTGCTGGAAAAAGAGGTGTGGTGAAGGGGAGTTACTTCTCACAGTGAGGACACTTCTGCAGTACATGCAAGCATTGAATAGAGGCTGTCCCATAAAACCTAGCCAAAGGCTACAGGGGACCACAGCTGTGATTTAGCCCCACAACGCAGGGGAGAGCAGGGTAGAAGCCATACACTATCTCATGTTGAGCTGGTTGAAATCAGTAGTGCTTTATATGGGGTTTAGTATCAGAGAGAGAGAATAGTAGAAAGAGTTAAAAATTAAGATTTATTTCCGCAAGTATATCAACATTTTCAAAGCTGCTTTGTTTTGATTTTTTCCTTTGTTGGAAGTAGCTGCAATATTTTCTGAATTACTGAAAACCATTGTTGAAAGCTCATGTAACAAAACTATGTTTTTCATTATGATTGTCAGTAATTATGCAGGCAACACACATATAGAGAGGAAACTGTACACACCAGATTTGCTGCAAAAGCCAAGACCTTTCATAAATGCAGCTGTGTACTCTTGTAGAAAAATAGGTTATTTGGGGGAAAATATTTTTGGACGTCAAAAACCAGTGACAGGGATACCAAGCAACTCTTGGCAAGAGCTGTGCAAAGCTAAACTCTGTCCAGTTCCACCTCTCAAGCACTTTCTGCACCATCTAGTCTCACATCAGCTAAGTTGGTAGCCAGTATTAGTGATACAATCTTCGCATACCTTCAGTGTGGACACATAAGTTTTAACAAGCCTGCAGATGAAGTCATAAAATTAAGCCTCTACCATTTTAAAGTTGCATGAACCCTGTTTAAGTGGTTTAACAGTGTGATTTGTTTGTACAGCACAAACCTCATTTGTACGTAGCAGCACAGGAAGCCCAAAGATGTGTCCAGCAATGCCAGCTACAGAACACCAACGTCTGTAGGACACATATCTCACTTGTGAGGCCAGGACATTACCTCCTGTTACGTGGGCATGTGAGGAACGGTTTATGTGTCAGTACACCTGGTTAGCAACTGGATCCTCTGAAATAGAGACTGTTATTAGTTGCCCTACGTACCTGACTATGAGCGCCACATTCACCAGTACCTACTGCTGCCCCTTGAGAAGGGCAGTAAGGCAAGGAACCTGGGCTGTACATGTCCCCAGAAACCACCTCCTCAGCTGCCAAGGGAAAGGTGGAGGGGAGAATGCTCTTCCCACACAGCTAGAAAGCCTCAGAGGGCTGATCCCTAATAATTTCAGTTTATTGGCTCTTGCCTGGAAATGGAGAGGAAACAGTGTACACAGAATCACAGAATGGTCAGGGTTGGAAGGCACCTCTGGAGATCATCTAGTCCAACACCCTGCTAAAACAGGTTCACCTACAGCAGGTTGCACAGAGTTGCGTCCAGGCAGGTTTTGAATGTCTCCAGAGAAGGAGACTCCACAGCCTCTCTGGGCAGCCTGTTCCAGTGCTCTGTAACCCTCAAAGTAAAAGAATTTTTTCCTTATATTCAGAAGGAACTTTCTGTGTTGCACTTTGTCCCATGGCCCCTCGTCCTGTCACTGGGCACTGCTGAAGAGAGCCAGGCACCATCCTCTTGACACTCACCCTTAGGATATTTGTATACATGACAGCTGTGAAGAGCTGGGCTAATGATAATAGTTACCTCTGTTCTCCAAGAAAAAAAGCCCACAAATCTATGCTTAAGGAAAGAATGGCAGCTCCATCCCCCAGGAGAGCGGGAATAGATATTTAGTAACCAAAAACATTGAGGATGAAGTACCATTCCACCTTCTTGGTAAGTCCAACCACCATCTACCTCCTTGCTGTGTCTTGCAAAATGGCTTTTTCCTAAGGTAGTAAGGCACTAAGCGTGCAGAGAGAACCATACAGGACAATCAGAAGTTACCTCATTCTTACCAAAACTGATCGGAATTATGTAACCAATGTTTTTTGAGAACCCCGCTACATTTAATGCCTAAATCACTCTTTAAGTCTTTCTATTTAGGGTGTTGGCTGGCTGTAAATCTCCAAAGGTACCTAGTCAGTAGGAAACCCTGGCCAAAGTTTAAGCTCCCTGAACAGAGTCCCAGGTACTCGTGTGTTTTTTAGGCACATAAAAAAAACCTTTAAAAGTCTGGTCATGACTCCTTTCCTTGAACTGAAGGCTCCTGTTCTTAGATGAGTCCCATAACCAAAACTGCCATTGTAACAAATGCACAGGCATCTCCTTTCCTGGATGTGGGTGGTTTTGATGCCTGCACTGGTTATAAGAAGCAATGTCCTGGAGAACATGAAATTTAGGAAGATGAGTAATGTATAAAGTGTGGAGGCAGTCAGAGATGATCCACATATTATGTGCTTTTACTTAATAATTATAAATAAATATCAGCTTTCCCCAAACTGCCCCTCAGCCTAGCAATTATATGTTGACTGATTTCTTGTTAGTGCTGTTCTTTTATAATAACAAACTGTTCCCAAAGCCTCACATACAGAGTTAGACAATCAAAGTACTGTGTGCAATTTTCCACTTAATTCATGCAGTTAGCTGCAATTAAAACAATACAATTCAAAGCCTTGTGTGTTTCTCTGAAAAAATACAAAACTTTGGTTGTTACTATTAATATATACAACCTACAAGAAAGAGTTAACAAAGCCCCTTTGTCTTGCCTGTTGTAGTAGAGTAATTTTCTTATCCTTTTCTGTAGATGCCCTGGCAGTCATCAATATTTCTTTCAGTCACTGTTCTTCAAAAGACACACACTTTTCATTCAACTGCACAGAAAGAAAAGGAATTCAGTGGGCCAGATTCCCTCAGTGGTCAGATCCACCACTGCTGCCCAAGGAAGAACCTAGGTGAAGGTGCAGGAGTCTCATAAAGAAGAGAATCGAACCTATTTAGAAGGGAAGAGGTTACCATTTTAGGAGGAAGTAATCAAATTTCTGTGCAGATTTTACCTAGATATTTTACCTAAATATTTCATATTTCTGGAAAAGCAGTGTCTTTATGGCTAGTGATCTCTGTTCACCCACTTAATATAAAAAACATACCAAGTTTTAGTGTCACTATATACCCATTCCTTTTTTGTTTTATGGGGCTTCACTAGTGAAAATTTTTCAGGTGCACAAGAGAACAGAGGCTGCATCTTGCCCCACAAGAAAGGGATAGGCCATCCTAATAGAGCAGCTGTGACTGTCTCCTGGACCACCAAGCTCCCCCAATACTGGGCAGATTTCCATCAGCCAAGAACACACTCTTGCTGCAACATCACTGCTGTCCAGAAGGATGCACTGTGTTTGTCCAAGTCTCATGATGTTTCCAGAGCTTCTATGAGCAAGGTACATCTCAGCACTGTCCTGAGTAGAAGACTATACTCCTGAAGTGCTACTCTTTGGTATGTTAATTTAGTATTTGAGCACTAATTGTTGACAGAGGCTTTGATTCAGCCTACTCCTGCAACAGAATAACAAACCACTGATTTGGGTCTGTAGTCATTATTATTATTCCACCAACATAAATGAGCATTTCATTTAAGCTCAGTTCCTCAAGAGAGAACTATTGTGCCTACTTTGATAAGATGGTATGAAATTTATCCAAACATTTATCAAACTATGTGAAATCTTACTGGAAGAATATGTTCTGAGATGTTGTGAATAAAGTCCCTGAGGAAAAATTAACACCAAAATGTGTGTCAGAGAGAGACTCCCAAAGTCTGGTCCAAAGGGAATTCAAAGCTCATCTAGTGCTCACCTTTATTCTTTTATTCCAGTACACAACAGCAGAAAAAGGGGATGGCAAAGTGGAGAGCCAAAATCAGCATTTCTTTTCCAGAAAGGCAGAAGTCTCTGCCAAACCCAGCTCCAATTACAGAAACACTTTCCAGTATTTTCTTTCCTTCCAGTTACTGCAGTTCTACAAAGATGTTACACAGTGATGAATGACAAGGAAGGCAAGTCACCGAACAAGGTACTTATTCCAAAGTTATTTGTATTAAAAGAAATGCTAATATCATATTCCTGGCATATGACTTTATGCTTGAAGAATCTTGCAATTTGCATACAATCTGGGTGAAAGAAACCTAGTTGAAAGACCACATCTCCAACTATTGATGAATGTTTCCAGCAAGTCTAACAAAAAAAAAAAAACCCGCAACCATCTCTGCTTGGCACATGTTTTTTCCAAATGTATTTTCTTAGCTTAGCTCACTATAACAGAGATAACACCAGGCAGATAGCAACTGTAGGTGTTCTGTAATAAACATACTTTTCATAAGGCATTTCAGGGCAATTGGATTACTAACAAACTTTTTATGAAGTTAAACTTACCATCAAGGTATACCAAGGATCATGTTATTACAGTAAACTATATACGGTAAGGCACTGTCCATGAAATCAAAGAGATATTTCATATCACTTTAATATACTGACATTATCGACCGACCCATAAATACTGATAACATTTTCATTATCATCTACACTTAACCTTCTTTATGCTTTCAAGTGCCCTTATGTCCAATACCTGAAAACATGTAGTTCAGTTCCACAGAGTAGCTCCAAAAATCACATCAAGGAAGTTCTTTATTGGTTTCTCTCAATGACTTCCAGATTAAATCTGCTATTTTATAAACACAGTAAAGGCTTTCTGTAAGTATCTAGTCTAAAAACACACGGTTGAAGTTAGTAGATCTTTTCAATCCAGCAACAAAGGACCATGCAACTGGAACACAGCTAATAACTCTGCTGATGACACACATACCGGAACAAAAATCAGTGCCGAGACCCTTAGTATCAGAAGAATAAAACCATATTTAAGAACTAAAAGAAGACTACGGAGCACACAAAAGGAATAGGTTTGTATATGAAAGTATCTACCTTTTACCTACTCACTTTTCAAACATTTGGCTTCATTAAACTCCCAAGTATCAGTGCAAGAATAAGCATAAATGCCAGAATGCCAAGGTAAAGAAGAGGCAGACATTGTAAATCTGTTCACAGTAGTGTTCCAGATTGGTGCTAAAATAAGAGTTATGAGCTACATTCATTTCAAGTAAATATAAGAATATCTATACTCAGTTCGGGCCTTCTTTAGTCATCATCTACTTGGGAAGAAAGGAAGAAATTATAGCTTCTGTAGAACAGCATTCATTTTTCTCAGTGACAGAAAGTGAAAGCAAGCAAAACCCTGGCCCTTCTCCAGTTCAAGTCAAGGAGAGTTAACATGTGCAAATCCCTGAGGGTGACATCTATCCAGCCTAACATGGCTGTGCTTACCCACACTGTAAGGTCCCAGATCAAAAGCAGCTGGCTCAAGCCTCTGGAAGAAGAAAGGTTTCACAACAAAATATTCTTCCAAATAGAGGTTGAGTGCACAAACTTACCATTTCTCCTTGTAACAAAAGCTTTCTTCCTTAAAATTTGCTAGAAGACATGATCTATACCAGTCACACCAGAAAAGCAATAGAAACTTACAGCGACCTTTCAGACCCATGCATCTTGAATAGTTTGTTATGAATGGTTAAGCATTCTCCAGGCCTCCTAGAACAGGGAAACAAAGAAGAGCAAAAGAAACCCTGCAGTACTCCAGAACCTCAGCATTTCCATATAGCTTCTATTCAAGTATTTCTACCCTTGGTTATTGATACCAAACAAACCCATGGATGCGCTGAATAATATGAAATCAGCAGCAGCTAATAAAACTAAACTAAGCTAGACAATGTTGCTATATTGGACGAAATAGATTCTTCCCTCAAACAGCAATGACAAGAGGATACAGAAAAGCAAGAGGAGACAGAAAACGGCAGATGTGTGGTGACACAGACCTTCAGCTGGGGAGGCAAATGGGCAGGCCTTGGCAGTTGTATAAATTCTGTGGTTTGGTCCTGGACTTCGTGGCTTCAGCCTCAGATCCCAATTCCTTACCACAAACCAACCACCAGAGACCTCTCTGAGTAAATGCAAGGCCAGCTCCTTCTCAGCAGGCTCCATCAAATCTCAGTATCATTTATGCAAAAGGCCTCCAGCTTAAGCATCCTGCCATAGGCACGGTTATTTGGCACTGCAGTATGTAGGCACGAATTGGCTGGAGCATAAGATAACTAAGACCTGTTCAAGCTTGACAGCCGGAGAAGATCCCCTGACCACCTCCCATCCCCGCAGGCTGCCTATCTTGTTGGACAGCCCCTTGGGAACACAATTCAGCTGCCTCCTCTCAATCAATTGACACAGAGCACTGCAGATTACTTAATATGCCTGTATTCCAGGAGCATCCTGGAGATCTTAATCATGGTCCTCGGCAATGCTCAGCTAGGCACTTTGCACGCACTAGGCAAAAGGCAGCCTCTGCACGTCAGGGCTACCCCAAGAAAGGCCTGTCCGCTTGCAGCAGTACCTGCAGAGCACCAGCTTTTGAACCACTTCACACTTTAGGATGCCATTCCCAACATCTGAACATAGCTAACAGCCTGTTTCTGAACACTGGGAATGAGGCAAACCTGCATGAGCACCAGTGGTCAAAGCCACCCAACCTATTGACACTGGAGCTAGACAGATGAAAGCCACATGCAGGGCAGCCCCTACTTTGCATTTTGATGCAGATGTACACAGAGAAAGGAGTGAGGGCAGAGCTGAGACAGTGGGAAGCTTGGAGAGAAGGAGGGTGTCTGTTACTTGAAACCACTCTAAAGCACATTACAAATCTGTTAAATCATTGTGGCTTACCCTGTATTTCAGAGTAAATTAGTAACTTTTCAGAGGGAGTGAAGAAACTACCATTCCACTTTTAAATAATGAAAATGCTAAAAAACCTACACTTAACAGCTCTAAAACTGCAGCAAGTCACCCACCAACACCCACTCCTCTTGTCAGCAGGCTTTTTTCAGCTTTGCCTATTATTTGTGTCAAGCCAGAGATGTTTAATGTTTGCTGTGCTTATCTGTGCAACTTTAAGGAGCCCCGATGTTACAATATGTACCTGTGCCACTGACCTCTTTCCCCGCGGTATTTTTATCTAAATAAGTAACAAACACAGAGTTTCCAAAATCATTTGGATTCACTGGCTCTGAGTGCATAGCTGTAAAAAATCTGCTTTAAGATTAACATCCAATTTTATTCATGCCTGAGGCTTCACCACAGCATCTATTTTTGTAAGATTAACAGCAAGATCCCAGTTCTCCAGAAATGTAAAGAGTAACAGCCAATTGTAAAAGGAAGATGATGTTTCCTAACCTGCCCTGCTCACATCCAGGAAGGTACATTTTCCTAGCCCTTTCCATGGTGGGTGTAATTTCTATTTGCATTTTTGCACCCACAACATGCAGCATGTGTATTAGTCCTTCTGCCTCCCATTAGCTGAAATGCATTTCTGATGAAACTGTGGGTGCCAAAAAATACTAACACAAATCTCACATGTGCAAAGTGTCCTCTGAAAGACAGCTTTTACTCTGGAGGAGTTAAGAAACAGCCATCTTCCTGTACCTTGCACAACAGCATTTTGAATCATCTAACTTGAAAATACTTTAAGTATAGAAAATGAGCACTTGATATTTCAGCTAATCCATTTGAAATGAATATACATGAAAACACTTCTTTTTGAACATGACAATTGGAGGACAAATTGAGGGCCTTTTTTAACCTAAACTGCAGAAGAAAATTTCCTTTAAATAGTGCCTTTGGTATCTGTCAATTAGAGCTATTGCATTGCTGTCAACTTGCACTCCTTCTGTAGTTCCAGCTTTGCTCTATCCTACACAGATCTGTACAAATCAATTGTCTCTTGCAAACATGCACTAACCACTGGAAAGTGAAATTAATAAAGTGCGAGAAAAGCTGATTCATAAAGCTGACACTCCTGTGCCCAACAACTCTGGGTTTATCCCCTCCAGCTAGCTGTTTGAGATAGGCAGGCAAAGTGGTAAAAGATTATCAAATTGCAACTGTCATTCCTGACAAAATGCATCTCAATGCTGGAAGGAATTTTAGGTTTTAAGCTAAAACACCACCCCAAAGGGTTCCTCAGAGCCTGTCAATATCTGTACCTTGGATGGAAAGCTACCACTGAGCGCAGTGTGTCCAACATACAGAACCTGCCATGAAATGAAGTTCTTCATAAGAAAGCTCATCTCAGTTTTGGTTGGTAACAATAACAAGGAGACAAGATGAGACCATCAGTCTCAATTGTGAAGACAATGTTTTCCTCCCATATTATTCTGTCTGTCATGTTCCCTTCAGGTTCCAAAGGAATCCCTGTCTCATACATCATTATTTCCCACAAAGCTTGAAAGCCTTCAGGGGGGGTTTCTTCCTGCCCACTGTACCAGCCTTGATGTCTGAGTACCTTCAGAACAGTGACAGAGGCC
>JAVJGI010000065.1:37113905-37169324 GCA_035590275.1 Ibycter americanus | reverse complement strand
CCCCCCCCCCCCCCCCCCCCCCCCCCCCCCCACCCCCCCCCCCCCCCCCCCCCCCCCCCCCCCCCAAGCCTTGAAAGTAAATCTGAGCCAAGTTCTAATTAATGCCCTAGGCCCCGATTCACCACAGCACTTAGGCATGTAGTTAACTTTAAGCTTGTATTTAGTTCCATTGAAGTCAAAAGACAGCATCGAAGAGGCAAACTACATTAGCACAATTTAATACTCTTTGGGCTAATTAATCAACCATAAAAATTAACTACGAGAACTGTATTCCTTATTTCCCTTGCTGTGACATTTCCAGATAAAAATACTTGGATGTGGCTGGAATAAGCAAAAAGCACTACCTTGTTTGGCTGTCATGGGCTGCTCAGTCCTACAGCTATGAAGGCCAGTCCTTAAGAGCAGCTAAAGGAAATGAGCTCTCTGCCCATCACAGCCTAATGTCTGTATCTTCTATGTGGTGGCAGCACGAAGGCACAAAAAGCATAGCCCTTGTCCTGAGGAGCAGTAATCTAAGAAACAAAAAGAACTGGCAACAGATGAGCAAAGCCATCAGGAAATGGATGGCACATCAGAGACATCTTTCCTTTTCTCTGTGAAGAGGCATTTGTTCACTGCAGTGCATCAGTGTTACTTGTGATCAGAGGTGGCAAGGAAGGGTAGCAAATGGGGCTGGGTAAGTGAGGGAGGCTGAGGGCAGGTGCAAGTTTGGAGACAGAACTGGTGAGGTTACCAAGAGAGGCACTGCCAGGCAGAGCTGGGGGAGAGGAGCAATGCTGATGGCTAAAGGGTAGGCAGACTAGAGCCTGGTCCAGCCCCAAATGTAGGCAAGGGCTAAACTCTCTTTGATTTCAGTGGAGCAGGACTGAGCCCTGTAAAAAAAGCCCAAAGTGCAATCTCCAAATAGCTGAATAGTCCCAGATATATTCAAACTTCTTCTCCACTTGGTGAGCACAGCGTGGTGAATGGCTACCAAAACTGCACCAACAATGTGCAGGCTAGATTTGGCCGGAACATGGTTTCCAAGGTTTTGAGCTCCTGTTGACTTCAGAAAGGCAAGTGTACAACTAACCATCCTGTAAATCAGGACAGAAGGAAAAAAGCTGGCTGGTAAGGGTCTTCTGACTAGGATTTCTGCAAAAATGAAACCACAGAAAGTCTGCCAAAGTACCATTAATGCTGTACGTGGACCTATAAAAGCTAGGAAATCGAGAGCAGGGGACATAAACTCCTGGCTGATAATACTTCTTTATCTCATCCATTACGAAAACAAAAAAGAACAAAAACAACCCCCAAAAAATTAGAACACCAGAAGCATAAAAGAAAGTACCAGCGCAGCTTTTCAGATTAACTTTGAATTTCCTTGCTTTCATTGGTTTAAGAGTTCTATTGTTACTCTCTTGGTTTTTTAATTGCAGATACTAAAAATTCTTTTATCTTTCCAAGTCCTTAAAGTCTGTTATATAAATACGTAATTAAAACCTATTTCAACTGGGTATGATTTACTCTATAGTTTACAACAGCTGCACTAGAGCTATTACAGTTTATCATTTAAAAGCCTAATTAGGGGCTTCTTAATTAGTGGATCCTTCAGTCACTAGACTGTGACTGTGTAAAAGACACTTGGCAGCTATCACATGTTACAAATCTGCATTAAATGTTTGTGTGAAAACAGGGTGTGTACAAATCCAAAAAGACATTCATTGTCCCTGCAGGTCAGTTCATCTGAACGTGCAAACCTCCACACTACATCTACAGCTGTCTAAGTGCACAGCTGGTCTGCACACAGCCTTTCCCTCCTGCACATGTTGTTGGGAAATGCCAGCACACCCTGAGACAAGCCTCCAGCCAGCTGAGCTGACCTGCTATGATAGTCTGCTCTGATGTGACCATTCTCGTGCTCAAACACAGCCAAAAGAGAGGATGGGACTACGACCACTGACTGCTCAGGCTGGCTCTCACGTGGCTTACAAACTCTTACTCCAGCAAACACAGCTCCTCACTGCTGCCGCTCTCTCCCTCAGGAGCTATGCACCATGCTGGATTCAGTGGGCAGTTCATCTGTGGTGTTGAGAGTACTCGCATCACTAGAAGGAAAAAGAGGGGAGCCAGTTACTGCCTCTCATTTATAGCCATCAACACGTATTTCTCATCAATCGCCACCAAATTAGCAGTCACTGAAATTTTAAGTGCAACATTTGCCCAGAGAAAGGACTGTAACTCCTTCACCCTTCCCCCCTGAATGGCACGGTGCAGGGGAGCAGCTGGTGGAGCCATAGCTACTCTTACAGAAATCACTCACTGGAACAAGCTTCATTCCAGCTTAGGGCTCACAGGACCCACTGCTCAGTGAGCAAAGAGCTTGTCCAGACCGTACCCTGGAGGACTGGTAGAGTTTTGTTAAGTTTTCACCTGCTTGTAACACAGCAGCTGCGTTACAGAGGGTCAGGTTTGGGGCCTGCCAGCATTTGGGAGCACTGCTTTAAACAATACAGTGACAAAATTGTGAGGTTTTATTGACTGCAGGATAATATAAATCAGCTATTGAAAACCTGTATCATTAGCGCTATTGCTTTCCAGTGGTGGATAGCTGCAGTAATGGATTGGCCTCTCCACCTCATCCTCCCACTGGAAAGCAACATATACAGGACTGATCAATAACCTGATCTAAGTTACTTGTAGACATGTCAGGTGCAAATATCTCCCTTTCTCAAAGGCTTTAAAGACCAGGTATTTCTGCAAAATTTTAGGCCAGGCAACAAATTGCTTTGGATAAATTGTCATTATGGTGGAGAACAGCATAACCATATCTACCCACATTGTTAGAAGGAAGTTTTAAATAGACAGGAAATAACTTTATTATATGCATGTAGTACTTTGTGTGGTCAATAGCTCAAGATGTTCCTTTGCAACAGGATACATTTCCGTTTGAAAAATATTTTCTGTAATATCCACATTGCTGAGGAGCCCCTGACAGAAAATAACTAAATTATTTTGTCATGGGGTTTGCCACTAATGTCTACAGCTGAAACCCTAAAATACCTTCAAAATCAATACCAAAATCCACTGCCATTACTAGGGCCAGGATTTCATCCTATTATGTCACAACATATTACTCACTCAGTTTAGTGTTGCCAGATCTGAAGCCAATGGAAACCCTACAGGTTGCAGCCTTGTTTCCTCATGGATCAGCAGAGAGGTGTTTAAGGGCCTTCCCTATATAAAGATAGCATCACTTTTACTCTATCAGTATGATTAAAGCATGTACACGTGTTTCTTCCCTTTACCCCACTCTCTGTCACTTGCAGACATACAGAGGGGATATATTTAAGAAGATTATAAAGCAGGTCAGAGGGGAGCTGAAGCACAGTTACTTCACAGTTACTATGTTACACTCTCCAAGGATGTCCATGGACACACAAAGAAGCGGATGTACGCTGAGTCCTGGCTGTACACCAAGTCCTGCTGTGGCACTGACATCAAGGCAGTCTTTTCAGGGGAGAACAGACAAACACTAGCCAGGGCTTTCTGAAAGGCAAGCTGTCACCTTCTGAAAACCCTTGTGGCAAGCCACCTACGGACTCAACTGAGAACTTCCCAGGGACATCATATTTCTTTGAGCTGACCTTCCTAGAAAACTTTGCACTCCAAATTCCTGGAAATCCTTGTACCCTAGATCAAACATCCTTTTAAACAGGTCCTTGCTGTAACACACATCGTGAGGCCCACATGGCACTAATGCCAACTTTCTCCAGTAAGATCAGTGACATCCAAAGTGATGCCGTTGAAATTATTTTACTTGATTGCATTTTGCATTGACTTCTGTGACACAAGAGCAGGTGTGGCCTTTCAGAACAGTAACGTAGTGGCTGCGTTCAGGCAGCCACAACCATAAAGTGGAAGTGAAGGCTTAAGACAGAGGAGAAAACAACATCATGCCAATATGCTTTATTTTCAATTACCTTCTATCCAATTTGCCTGCTGGCCCCAAGCAAGTATCATGAACCTCCTGGTCTTTGCAGCAGGGCAGACACACTGCACCCCAGCATGGAAAATGCTAGGAAAGCAGAGCAGCAGAGCAGCCAGCGGCTCAGCAAGGCCAAGGACCCTTTGGAGCACAGGGCCTGCAGAAGCCAGGCAAATGGGGCACCACCATGGCTCCCAAGGACCCTTTGGAGCACAGGGCCTGCAGAAGCCAGGCAAATGCGGCACCACCATGGCTCCCAGCAGGACAGCTCACCACCTCAGATCCCTCAGCACTGGGCACCATGGTGAAGAATCCCAGCAGCTGCACTCAGCCCACCACCATCCCAACTGTGCAGGATGGTGGCTGACCCTCTCCAACCCTGGGGCTGCTGCCTGAACCTTTGGGTTCAGTAGAAAGAAATGGATCCCTCTGGCAACCAAGAGATCTCTTTATATGGGGGCAGGATCATGGATTATCATTTTGTGTAGTCTTCTGCTGTTCTCCTACTCGCCCCCCTTTTTTTTTTAATAAATGAAAACACACCAGAAGAGCTCAGCGTCTTCTTTCAAAACTTCTCTAGTTCAGTAACTTTTTCCAGCCTCCATCACAGCTCTTTCCTTGTCAGCAACTGTACCACTGTGCTATACCTCCACCCACGCACAAATGCACTGGTTGAAGGTATGAACTGGAATCTCTCCGTTAAAGGAACAAGCAGGCATCCCAGAGACTGACACAGCTGCTATTTGCATGTAAAAGAGGAAAAGAAGGTGCATGACTGAGCCCAAATTAGCATGAGCAAAGCCTCCCATCGAATTTGCAAACTACAGTTTGCACAGTGGTGCTAATAGAGGTGCACACTTTCCTCACAAAGAAAGATTTCTATCTCAGCTATAAGGAAACTTGGCTAACAGTGGTTCTCAGAATTTTGCATCACATGAACTTTTAAATCCCTGTTTTCCTAAAATTTAGAGTGCTAGAAAAAGAGAAACACAGTGGATCCACTTCCAGCTTGATTCCTGAAGCTGGCTACCTCAGCGAAAGACATGTTTTCTAAGGCCTCTATCACTTCTGTACCCCTAGATTTTGAAGGTCCAGAAATATTCACAGCACTTAGTGCATTTAAAATGAAAACCAGAAAAAGCAGGGCAAACGCAGATCTAATGCTCCATGTCTTATTTCCATCTTTTGAGAAATGAGGACTGTTAGCCTCTTTATCACCATCAGCTCTTTCAAAAGGATGCTGTGGGGATTCATTTATGTCTGCGAAGTCTTGCTGAAGACACACACTACGTAAACTATAAGTCTTCCAGATTTTAACACAATCTTTGTCTCTTTCTCTGGCTACATACACACATACCTAAGCACCCATGCCTGTGCACATACCTACTGAGTCATAAAAAGAGGATTAGATGTCTCAGTAGACTATTCAAGCAGTGTAATTTTATTAAGAACTGTCCCCCAAACCAAACTGCATTTTGAGGTCTTGTTGCAGAGAAGTTATAGACTCTGTTTACCATCATACTTTCATGGAAGCTGTTGGAACGATTCAGTGCCTCTTCTATTTCTGCAGTAGGTTTAGCTCATCTGAGAGACTAGAAAGAACAGTAAATGCAGACATTAATGGTAATAAAAATCAAAGCTAAGCCCTACATGAAGAGAAACAAATTCCAAAATGAAAAATTCGATTACACAGTACCTGTCTCCTGTCTTGACTTCCTCATTATACGTAGAAATTAACCCTGTCATTAAGTACTTTGATCAGGCTGTACATA
This sequence comes from Ibycter americanus, assembly GCA_035590275.1. Taxonomy (NCBI): domain Eukaryota; kingdom Metazoa; phylum Chordata; class Aves; order Falconiformes; family Falconidae; genus Ibycter; species Ibycter americanus. Next base: position 37,163,585 of record JAVJGI010000065.1, on the reverse strand, counting down.
AATAGCTTATAAAGGCATGAAATCTGCCACAGCAAGCAGGCAAATGAACAAGGGGAGAAATACTGACATTTGGGGCTGCTGTCAGACATCAAGTGCTCCTGCTCCCTCAGGGCCAAACTGCTAGAGTAAATGGGGTTACTCCAAGGATTAATTGCTCCCTCCTGGATTGCACTACTTCCAGAAAGTTTCATTAATAATATCTAAGAGGCTATCATTTGGAGATCAGCAGCATCTTTTTAAGACATTTGAGAGATTTTATAATTTGGGCTGTTGCAACCGTTCTTAGGCTAAAACTCGGTATTCCCAGCCCATGACTCAGCTGAAGCAGTATCCTTTTTTTAAAGTGTTCCGAGGTCAAAAGAGGAAAAGCACTATTTAAGTAGGAAAAGTTATTATAATCTGTCTACTCAGAATGAAGGCATCAGAGGAGAGGTGCCTGTGGTCAAATTGGTCCAGGTTTGCATTGCTCAGAAATGAGGTACGGCACTGTTTCACATACTCCAACTCCAAACATTCATCACTTAAATTTGGAGAATTTCCATGCACTAACATGTATTATAAGCAAGATTTCTGGGCAATTGAGAGGTTTTTTCTGGTTTGTTTGTTTGTTTCTGAGGATTTTGGAGTAGAAGTTGCTTTCTTCTGGGATGCATTTAATGCAATGTAACTTTACTTACTTGTGATGCTATCTGAATTCCTTGCCCATATAGACTGCTACACAATCAGAGGTGGTCAGGCCAACAGGCCCTCTTCCCAGCTCTGCCCCTGGCCTGCCATGAGTCCCTTGCCATCTCTGAGCCCTGTTTTCAAGCAGCTATGTTTCCTGTTGGCTCTTCCCACCTCTTTGCTTAGGAGACCCTCAGCGTGGAAATGGACTGAGGGTGGCCCAGTACAACATCCGCCCCTGAGCACTGCCTGGGGACACTCCATTTTGTTTAGAAAGTGCCGTTCAGATGCTTGCTCCTTTCTGCTTTCCTAGGTTAGTTGCAATGGGGTTTCTGGTAATTTGTCAAGTACAGCCCGCACAGACATAAAGGAGAAATCTTGACCCAAGAGAGACAAAGCCAGGTTCCTACTATCTTCAAGACGGCCAAGATTTTACCTTTAACATCCTAATAAAAGCTTGGAAAAACACTAAGCAACCCCACAGATTATTTGTTTCTGTATGTATTGCTAAACATATTGCAGAACAGACATTTTATTATTCCTAGAAGCACTAAAGCCCAGTATTTCCTCCGCTTCTCACAATCCATTCTTTTATCCCATTGCTACAATTAGCTCCAGGACATTACAGCAAGACATTGTTCAAAACGGCTATCACCCCAATTCAGACAAACTCAGTCCTAGACCAAAACAGCTCAGCCAAAATATCACAGGCATAGTCAAGCTTCCCAGTATACTGCTCTCACTCTATAAAACTGCATAAATGTTCTTACTCATGCCCCACATACCCGTTGTGTGCCCACAAAAATGGTCCTTTCCAGATCCACAAATACTCAGACACTCCTTTCTGCACAGTCATGCAAAGAATGCAACCATGCCACACCAATATGGGTATACACCAGGCAAATAATACTATAGATTTGAATAGACTTGGAGGCTTTGACCTTAGCTACAGAGGGGGTAGACACTTTGAGGTAAAGGTCTGTAAAGGTGAGAGGATGAGCAGTCACTCACCAGCCAGGCAGAGATCAAGGGCTCATAGGAGATGGGCAGCAGGGAGGAAAGGCGCTCACAGAACGCAGTTTGCAGGGGATGGAGTCAGTTGGCAGCAGCGTTTTCACATCTGGCTGTAATGAACCAGACCAAGCTCTTTCAGCACATGTGTAGTCCCTAGTAATTAAGCAAATCAGACATTTCTTTTGAATTTGCAATTCCTGTTCCAATTCATTTACTTAAGTATTGCTGGGTATTTTGGCTACACTAAAAGTTGCAGTAAGGGTGTACCTGAAATTTCTAACAAACCTAGAAGTGCCTAACGATCCAGGCTGCAAATGCACATTACATATACCAACTACTATATCATTATCATTTGACACTTTTACAATATGTCAGCTTCCCTTCTAAAAATAATTCACTATTAATAGCAATTTTATGTAACTAGCAGCATGCCAGGGATTTCTCACAGATACCACCCCATCCCCGAAGAATCCCCAGATTCAGCAAGGCAGTCAAATCTCATCTGCAAAGTCTTCCAGTGATTACTTTCTTTCATTCACCTCTTCAGTGGTTTGGAGTTTGCTCTTGCTCCTGCAGAACCAAATCCATCCTTCCTGGTGAGCTGCGGTATGCAGAGCGGATTAAGGGCTCCAGTCCTGACCGAGCAAGACATTTTTAGGCATGTCTTACCTGTAAATGTATGTGTTGCTTCAGTAATCAATGGCACCACCTAAATGTACAGTCAAGCAGGTTGTTAAACACCTCTCTGTACAGCTGGTGCCATAAACTGGGAAAAATCCCTGGCACAGCTTTGGAGCTGCTTTAGAGTATCTCACAAGTAATGTACATTGGCACTGAAATGTATCGCTCAGGAGAAGCGTAAACAAGAGGAGCAGAAGCAGCTACAGTGGCACTGCTTTTCAAAACACACTTGATGGCTGTTGGGAGTCAAGGCCTGAGCTTTGTTTTAAGGTTAAAACTGAACTTGGGATTGAAGGCAAGTGCTCAGGGACCCAGAGGAGTCACAGAGGGTATGTGAAGAAGCCAGCCTACCTAAACAACTTTCAGAGGATGGTAATAATTGAAGTTAAGATAAACAAAGTTTTATTAAAGGTTTGGGTTTACTAAATCTTTGCTCCTGCTGTTAAACTGGATTTAAAGCAGTGTGGTGACTTTAATCTACTCATAACAAATCTCAGTCAAGGACAACAGCATGCATCCAACTGCAGTTGGATTTGCCAGGTAGGAACGTCTGGCTGCAGGGCAAGGAATGGCAGTATGGTCCCCCCGTGCAGGAGGCGAGGCCTGCAGTCAGAGTCTCGCAGGTATAACCAGGACACTCAGCACCTGCAGCTGCCATTGCAGCTAATGGGAATTGCTGGTACTCAGCACCACTGAGGCTTTGTCTGTAGGAGAGGAATTTATGATTTTTCACGAGCTCATTGATTACAGCAGGAGTCTGCCACAAAGACACACCCTTGAAGGGAACTAAGGTTTTCAGTCCTCCCCTTGGAGTACACACACACCTATGGGCTTCCCCATATCAGATGATGTATGAACCCCAGCCACACAATAGAGAAGTTGGTATCTCAGAGCATCTCCAGCATTCCCATCAGGGAGAACCTCTCCAGACAGCTGCAGATTAAACTCTGGTCACACGGTGGGAGAACATCACTTTGTCAGGTCCAAACCTTCCCAACAGCAGGCTGGGGCTTGTGGCTAGAAGAACATAGGCCTGTTGAAAAGCATGCTAAATGCAATTGCCTTCAGGAGGTGATGAATGGCAGGAAAGCAGTACACAAAGCATTTCCAGACCTGAGTCAGAGAACAAAAGCATGAAGCTCCTTAGCACAAGGTCTAACTCCCTTTCATGTCTGCAGGCCTCAGAGGTGCAGTCAAGTGAAAAAGCATGAGTCATGGGTATCTACAACATCCCTTCTCAGCAGTCTTTATCCTATCACTCTGCTATTGCTCTTCTACTACACAGCCAGAAAGCCATGGAGAAATATTTCTTCCTCTTTTTATCTACACATGCTCTCCAGAGATTGAATAGGAAAGAAAGCAGAAAGAAAAATAGAATAACTTTCAGAGGCCTGTCCCTGTTACAGAAGTCCTCGCTTCTTCATGAAAAGCATCATGGTGTACCTGCCGCAACTGCTTCCATTCGGAGCCATCTCTGCTGAGGTGTCTACTCAAAGATGCAGGAATCCTTTGGAAACCAGGCCTGGTTGCCCTCTCATTTTTCCTGCAGTCTGCATTTGCATTAGACTCTGTAACTTCTGATTGATGGCTAGGAAGAACTGATAATGACATGCCACAGGTTTCTTAACAAAATAAAACAGTCTTGCCTTTTGGAAGTCTCTCCCCATTCTCTTTTGCTCCAAAGAGACTTCATGGCTAGTAGCACAGGGCAGATCTTCAGTGACTGTAAATGGGCAGTGCTCTGCTGAATTTCTTGATTGGTGGTTATTTACACACCCAAAGATACTGTGTACCATCTGAGCCACTGCTTTGCATATTATGCACTTTCTTCCTCAACAAGATTAGGTATCATGATTTAGAGAATAGAGTCAATAAGAATCAATATGGTTTTAAACTGGGCATTTTGGCTTCCATGGTGTAAAAATGATTTGTGGCTTGGGCGCTTGGGTCTCAAGTAAACAGCCTAACAAAAACTAAAGACTTTGCTGATCTGAAATTTTTAGTGCTTGGCATTTAAAAAGCTCTTCAGAAGACACCTGACAAACAAAGTACTTAATCTATGAAGAAAATGTTTTTTCTTGGAGGGAGTCAGGGGAATGTTTTTCAAGTAGTTGGTGGAACACAGGTGCTCGTGATTTTGCTAGGATGTATGTGAAAATTAACCAAACGGCTCCAGGACCAGCAGACCGCTGCAGCCAGGTTCTTTATTCATCTGTGTCCAAAGGCTGGATTCCATGGTATGAAGAAGGCACAAGCCATGGCTGACATTTCCCTGTACCCGAGACTGTCATGACATCTCTCTCCCAACTGCCTCTCTTCCAGCCTCTCCTCTCCTGGGCGTATCTCCATTTTCTTCCCTACCTCCCACATATGTAATTTCATTGAATTTGGTCAAAAAGGTATTAGAATCATAGAACCTTAGAATTGTTTAGGTTGGAAAAGACCTTTGAGATCATTAAGTCTAACCATTAACCCAAGACTGCCAAGTCCATCACTAAACCATGTCCCTAAGTGCTACATCTGCAAGTCTTTTAAATACCTCCAGGGATGGTGATTCCACCACCTCCCTGGGCAGCCTGTTCCAATGCTTGACAACCCTTTCCATGAAGAAATTTTTCCTAATACCCAATCTAAACCTCCCCTGGCATAACTTGAGGCCATTTCTTCTTGTCCTGTCACTTGTTATCTGGGAGAAGAGACTGACCCAGGTAGCTGTAGGGAGCAGTGAAGTTCCCCTTGAGCCTCCGCTTCTCCAGACTAAACAGCCTCAGTTCCCTCAGCCACCTCTCATCAGACTTGTGCTCCAGGCCCTTCACCAGCTTCCTTGCCCTTCTTCTCTGGACACGCTACAGCACCTTAATGTCTTTCTTGTAGTGAGGGGCCCAAAACTGAACACAGTATTTGAGGTGCAGCCTCATCAGTACAGGGGGACGATCACTTTCCTTGTCCTGCTGGCCACACTATTTTGGATACAAGCCAGGGTGCTGTTGACCTTGGCAACCTGGGCACACTGCTGACTCACATTCAGGCAGCTGTTGACCAGCACACCCAGGTCCTTTTCCTCTGGGCAGCTTTCCAGCCACTCTTCCCCAAGCTTGTAGCGTTGTGTGGGGGTTGTTGTGACCCATGTGCAGGACCCGGAACTTCTCCTTGTTGAACCTCGTACAAGTGGCCTCAGCCCATCGGTCCAGTCTGTCCAGATCCCTCTGCAGAGCCTTCCTGCCATCAAGCAGATCAACACTCCCCCCCGACTTGGTGTCATTTGCAAACTTGCTGAGGATGCACTTGATCCCCTCCTCCGGATCATTGATAAAGATATTAAACAGGACTGGCCCCAGGACTGAGCCCTGGGGAACACCACTTGTGACCAGCCACCAGTTGGATGCAACTCCATTTCCAATCACCTGTCAAATTTGGATGAAACTAGGCAGGATAGCCAAAATCATCCAAGAGGAAGGGCACACTTGCACTGGAGGCCAGACTTTAGTGGCATGCTGAAAACTTCCCCAGCTGTTCAGCACCTGCATTGCTGTAAGCCTGAAGAAGAGCTTCATCACACCTCCACAGTACCAGGTGCTCCACAGAAAGGAGCACAGTCCTGGCAAATCCTATGCCCTAGAGACTGCCTCAGTGCCAGCCCAGTACTTCAGAGCAGCTGTATACTCCAGAGGCAGCTACTCCAAGCAGTAATGTAGGAACAACCATCTCCTGCAAACGGAAGCCCACCTCTCACTGCAGCAATGGGCTGAAAGCAAGACACAGGGCACTTTCATATGGACAAAGGCAGAGATGGGCATTCCCATCGTTCCTTTTAATGCCAATATGCAAAACCCAGCTACCTGTGAGAAGATTAGACCTTATCCAACAGGCCACTTACTTCCTCCTGACAGCTAAGCTTCCATTGTACGGCCCACACATTAAATGAGATTTCAATGTGGGCAAGCAGGAGGCCAGACAGAAGTCTAGAAGTAAGGGGGTTTATTTCTTACTGACCAGCTTGATAGCAGAAGTGCCATGGTCATTCTTTCTAATTTCAGGGACCTTTTAAATAAAGTTCCACTCCAGAAGCCAAGCATGAAAGGAGAGGAATGAAAACTCTTTGATAGATAAGATATTACAAGAGACTGTCAGAAGCTTGGTAGAGGAATGAAGTAACACTCTGGATACTGTCATTGAAAACAATAATGAAAGAGTACACCATTTTCTTAACTGAAGTACTATCAAATCTATGTTACTGCCACACAACATATTTTTCCTCCAAAGGTGCCAATTTCAAGCTATGACTATTGATCTCTATCTAACACTCAAAATTAACTGCACTACTAAGGAAAAGTGGCACCTAATCGTTTGAGAACATCAAACAGTAAAAAGCCAATGGGGTCAAATCAAGGTCAGAATTTGATGAGTAGGGTGTCAGAAATTTAATCCATTTTGTCTAAGATAATGTATAGAGCCAGTATTGGGGTTTTTTTTTTCCTTTCTTTTCTGTAATTTTTTTAAGCCAGCATCTCTCAAAAATATCACAAAACCAGACCTCAACTTTTTTTATGAACTTTTTTCCATGACTGGAGAGAGAAAAGATTAAACGGACTGAAACACAGATGGCAATTATGCCTCTGTTTATTTCCTAATGAGTCACAAGATTATTTTTTGCCTTCTGCCACATCATTTCAGAATACAAGAAAACCTTATCTTGAAGGAGACTTGAGGAGACAAAATAACACTGTTAAAAGTCCCAGTCCAGTAAGATACTTAAGTGCATTTTAAAAAAAACCCCAAACCTTTAACCATGAGTGAAGTCCCATTCACTTAAACTCAAATTCAGAAATGATGGGTAAATCTGTTCCACCAACTGGTGAATGTGGTGGCTATCAAAATCATTAGTGGTCTCATGACAAAATATTCAACAGCTGTCATAGCGACATGTTGCATTTACATGTCAGCATTTGGAGAAAATTAAGTCCAGAACTACGGCTAGAAAAGGCTTTCCCTCTGCCTCACCACCACAGCCTGCGATGCCCATGCCCTCTGAACACCTCCCATTTGAGTCCATATTCCCTGCCTTGCCTACCCAGGATATCCCCCAGCCTGAGATTTGATCGAATTTGCATCCAGACTGAAACCCAGACCCAGAAAGCCTGGATACCTCCCATACTAGAGGCAGTACAGCTGTGAGCACACTGACCCAGCGCCAGCTGGGCTCTCAAACTTGGCTGTGGCCACTTTCTTTGAAAACCCAGGCTAAGTGACTTGATAGTGGCAACACCTTCTGGTGCTCATATCACAGTCTAGTAATTAGCATGCTCTTGAAAGAAAGCAAAAGATCTGTATTCTTCGGTTCAGACCCATGTCTCTCACCTCCTCAGAAGGTGACTTAACCACAGGGCTTTGGATAGGGGACTCCCCTCTTATCCACCTGAAATCACGCAACAAAAATTCAGGCTTTGATCCTAAAAGGGTTGAATTTTCAGCCCAGTGATTAGGACACATGGCTGGAAGAGATGAATCCTTTATCTGAGGACTTTTCATATGTTTTAGGCAGTAACTGGGGGTGTATAATATGAATTTGGATCTGATCAGGAAGAGTCTGAGTGTGACCTCCCACCTCCTACCAGAACACACAATATGCAAAAGAGGATCCATTTTAAAGGGAGAGCAAGACATATGCTCCTCTCTGAAACAGCACTACCTCCGTGCTGGAACACACTTGCTTTCTGCAGTAGCAGGTAAAGACATCTCTCCTCACGAGATGGCTGGTGCCTCAGAAACACCCATGTCCTCAAGATATTTCTGTTTCCTGGCTCTAGGGGTTCCCCCTTCAGCATCTGGGGATTCCTGCAGGCACTGGGGAGCCTGCAGCTTATCTATCCCAAGGAACTTCAAAGACATGCACAACTGGTGTGGTGAAGATAGGGCACAGTTAGGCTGAAAAATTTGTTACCTAAAAATGCTTCTAACAGATGGCAAGACTGTTCTGGAACACTGTGAACATAACAGATTTTGGGACAGGGTGGTGAAGAGAACTGATTTTAGTGTAAAGTTGGATTTTTATCAAAATGACCTTTTCCACTCCAAGTGCCTGCTTTGCATAGAAAATTGCAAAGAAATTTCCAAAATCTGATAAGAAATTGAACATCTCAGCAACTTACTGGAGTTATGGCTTGGATGTCATTATCCTTCGATGGACCATTTGCTGCAGCTGGACTCCATGTCCAACATGCATCATATCCAGTTGTTCCCTTCATGTATCATAACAGCACAAGACAACAGAAAACCATCATTCCCATTAAAAAAGCCCTGAGTTTAAGGAAAAGAATGGGTCATTTGCCCTGAAGACTTGCAAGTTCCTTTAATCAGGTGTGGAAACCAGTTGATTCTACTTTGCTCCCCACCCCCACAAAGAAAACAACAACACCCTGCAGTTTTCCACAAGAAATAAAATATTCCCATTCTAAGGCATTTTCAGGCTACATTCCCAAAGAAATGAGGCTTAGTTGTTGGCCCTATGTGTCCATTTATCTGTCCAATGGTCAGTTCTGCATCCCTTCCCTTCCCATCTCCTCAACGCCTTCAGAAACTACCCGACAGACAGGGAAGGGGGGAAGGAACTGTGAGTGCTGGGTGGGAAGAGTAGTTATAAAAATCTTTAGTTCTGTTTTGATACTTTGCAGCCACAGTACAGATCTACATGGCAGATCAGCAAGTCTCTGAGGTTTGAGGAAACACTGCCAAAAGATGGTGTTTCTTTTCCTTTAAAAAAAAAAAAAAAGTTGAAACAGTTTATTACTAGGTGTTGTATCGCATCTGAAACTTTCAGTTTCGGTACTTACTTATGTGACGTATATACCAAGTGGAGAAGGATCTTACTAAAACCTTCCAGGATGAAAACCTTCACACTAGCCAGTCTAGACATATTCTAGCAAATACAAAAGTGGGATTAGATGGTGCTGCTATTCTGACTCAAATGAACAGAAAAATTAATTAAAAACCAAACAACCTCTTGAACAAAACCAGGTAAACATTAGCTAAAAACAAGCTTAGTTTGAGATGGTGAAATGCTACAATATAGCTTACTGAGGCAATTCCTTCAACATTCCAAGCACTTCTTAAAGCATATTTAAAGCATGTATTAAAGTATATATTTGTCTTATGATTATGTAGAAACTTTTAAAGTAAGAACATAATTTAGCTTTCTAAATTAGAGTAGAAACCAGTCTCATTGGTTTCTACTTGGTACGCAGCTTTCTGCATATCTAGCTACTAAGTTACGAGCTTACTGAATTTTTAGTGTCTACTTAATCCCTTAGTTCACTTTAGACTCCTTTTCTAAAAAGTTTCATCTAAGTGAGATGAAAACCACCAATTTCTGAAACTTTACTGCATAGCTAGGAAAAAGGATCATGGGACATGTAGCACAGCCTTAGGGAGATACTTGAGTTGAATTATATACATGTCTGCCCAAGAAAAGGTTTTCTATTTGTTTTGGAATGGGATTTTAATATATATTTCTTTTTCCCCAATTCCTGGTAATTCTCCAGGCTTAGTTTCTACATACATATTCCACAGAAGAGGTAAAGGTTACCGGTGTATTAATATTACTTCTGTACGACGCTGTGTATTTTCAATCAGGCTCACTCCCACAATGATTTCCATATCTAGCCACTTGCTCTTCTTATTTCTTGATAAGTGATGGCCCCTATCAGGAAGTCGGGGGCGAGTCTGTTACTGCTTTGAGTAAACAGCCTAAAGGTCATTTTAGATGTTGGCTTTGACAGTCTTGGTTCAATAGCCACCCACCATAGCTGTCACCAGTAAGCTGAAGTTAACCTCACAGAAAAATAGCCTTTCAGTGGGTCCTGTTGTGTCTTCAACAGAATGACCCACCAGTGGGCACTTAATGGTGGAATGAGGAAAATCCTATCAAATTTCCCTCACAGACACCTGACAGGGGCATTTGGTCTGTGGTCAGGCTCCAAGTGCTGTAGGTCTTCCCTGAGGTCTGCTAAGGTTATGGGAAAGGCCTTGAGTTGATGGCATCTCTGAATCCCAGTGTGTCCACATGGGTGTCACAGCTCTCCTAACCAGTGCCCAAGAACTTTTTAAGTGAGATCTCCCATAGCAGAAATGAAAGTGGCAGAAGACATCCCAGCTATGTGCACACAACTGACTTTTGCAGGCATGGCTATGTACACTAGAATGTGAAGTGGGTAAAACCCATGGTTAACATTGGACCCCCGCTTTGGGAGTCCACCAGCATAGCTGTTACACACACACCACCACCCCCCACCTTAGACTTCTGCAAGTATTGTTTCTTTCCTTCTGCTCCCACAAGATTAATCAGTAGGAGGCACAGCTTTGCCAACACAGATGCATCCACTGCTGGAGTACGTTGCCAGTACACACTACCAGCATGCCTCCACCAGTAAAGGTCATATACTACTGGCACACCTGGCCACCTTCTCCCACACACCTCTTCAGCATGAAAGCAGGAAGAACCAAGCAGACAGATCTAAAGATACTATCATCCTGCAAAAGGAGCAGAGTTGCATGACTAGATCTGAGATCCAGAGCAAAGGCCATAGCACCCACAGGGCTGATACAGCAACAATGCCTTGCACTGACCCTGCTACAGGCTGAGCTATGTATATCCCATCCGATGAGGAATCCACCACCCAAGGTAGAATCCAAAGTTCCTTACAGAATGATCACCGAAGTCCCTTCAGGAAACCTCCCACAAAGGCCATTTTCTTCTCAAAACTAGGTACTTCAGGCTCCTAGGCTCTCATTTTAGGCATCTGAAGAGAAGTATTTCAAAGATGATAGAACAGACAACTCGCACTGAAGTGGCATGTAAAAAGTTATTGTGGATTCAGGCGCCTACGTTGCTATTCTAATACTGCCCGGTGCTTCACCTCTCTCCCCTCACACCACTGAGCAAACAACTTCGTGGCAAGGCATCTCAGATGTTCTTCATCCTCCCCAGCCTGAACACAGTATCTCCAGTAACTGAGACACTCTTGGATCTTGCAGTGTCAAATCATACATGCGCTGGAAGACGCGGTCTGTATCCACTTTACAAAAGCAGAAAAGGCACAGCACAGCACAGCCCTCCTTGTCCAGCTAGAGAGATAGGTCTGAGTCTCTCCTATATGACAGTGTTGCCTGTTAGTAAAAAAGGGATTTACCCAAGTGAGGGGACAGGTTATGCTGATAAACTATCTCCACTTTTCTGTTAAGACAGGTACATGCTAGTACATGCGTTCCTAAATTTCTACACAAGGTTCACCTTGTATCATCTTTGTCTCACCTCTGTGTAGCTAAAAAAAACCCCAGAACCCTGAAGAACAGCTAAGGGAAGACAGCAAAAATATGTATATTCTTCAAAGATTCTGCTGTCTTTTCACAGCCAGACACCCAGGCCACTTCACCCACCAGCCCCTTTGCTTCAAGACACACGCCTGACAGTAGCTCCCAGAACATCCTGTTCTTCTTTTCCACCACACTTTGTGGGATCCAGCTGTAGCCATTGTGACCTCTGGCACTTCCCTGACATCCAGCGTGGGCTGTTCTGCAGCCCCTAGAGATGAAATAGCTGGTTTTTAGAAGTCATTCCTAGCACAATTCACTCAGAGTGGCATTATCATGCAGGTGCTAATAGAGAAAAACTACTAAGGACACATCCCATTGCTCTTTTCCCCTCCACTCCACTCCAAGGCAAAGAGAGCTCAAGGCTTCAGAGACCTCTGCAAAAGCACTCAAGCCCAACTTCCACAGAACCCTATATGGTATTGTATAGGCACAGTAATAGCTGTTTTCTCCAGACATGGGGCTTCATTTTCCAGTACATAATTTTCACTTCACGCTAAACAGACAACAGAGTGTGAAAACTCCCTTTTTTTGGGTTTGACATTATCGTACGTACAAGAAAACCATCTGCAGTTTTTAGCTTCAGCTTTTGCTCCAAGTTGGGATCTTTCAGCTACTTTTCCCAATACATTTTCCAGCCCAGACGCTAATTCAGTCTGCTCCCTACTCCAGCTTCTCTCCCGCTCTGTAAGCAACATCTGCTTCTCAGCATGATGCAGGAGTCACTAAACAGCACCTGAGCAGAGCGCTTATAACCCCAGAATGCCGTATCACAAAGCAGGCTCCTTGAATCTGGTACGCACCCAAAAAGGGCATGTGCATGAAAGCTGCACAGTCCCAGCACCTTTCACTCATGAAAGGTGGAATAGCACAGGTGGGACTCCACTGTGGTCTGGTATCACAACCTGTCATATCTTTTAGTTAAAGGAATCCAGGTAAAGAAAATACAAGCTGTATTTAAGCAATAATACCTTCTGGAAATGTCTAGCAACAGCAAGTGTTCTGAGAAAGGAGCTGTGCCTCTGGCCCTTGCCCTCACGAGTCAACAACTCCCAGGCTGACCAAGTTAAAATAGCTGACTTAAAAGTCATATATGCTATTCTCAGCAGTAAAATACAAAATATGTTTTTTTTAATGTACCTTTTAACATGCTGCAAAGTTAAACATGGCTTGCATGTTACCATGGATATAATTTCATGTTTATAAGACTGGTCTTTCCTGGCAGCTAAATGCCTAAATGGGAACAAATAGCAGAGCACGATTTTGTTTGGCATTTTGCTCCATTTATGATAACAGCTAACTACTTTTTCTATTAACAAGCTTTTGATTTTACTGGAGTTTCTCTAGGAACAGAGTTCATCTCATTGGCACTAAGCACATCACAACTGATCCTTCAGTTTGTGTGAGCAGAGCCCTAAACTCAGTGGTGCTACTTATGAGAACTGGGGCCATCGGATCAAATCCTAGCATGTTTATGTATCTGCCATGGCTGATGTCAGACAGTATGCATTACATGAAAACATGCTGCATCTCTGTCTGATGAAGAGTCGACTCCAAACCCAGGGTGCAAGGGTCGAGCTAGAGCTAACTTTTATTCAGAGTAAAACACAATACATTCTGACTAAACTCAGGCAGTGAAGTTGGGTTTTCATTTGAGGAGAGGGGCAGTTTTACTGCACAGGATCCCAGGAAAAATCTCCAAAACGGAATTGCTAAGTTTATTCATATCGACCTGAAATCAGCTGCATTCAAGCAGAAAGGCTAACGGAGTAAGAAGAAAATCCAGACTGGCAGGAAGGTAAGCATTACCAGTTTAGAACACCAAGCCTAAATGCCTCCTTCACATCCACACCTAATTACTCATGCCCACATCTATTTCAAAACCTTTGTGCATATTCCTAGCCCTGCTGAATGACTTCTGTGGCAAAAGTCACCTGGTCTTCAGTGGGACAACGTTTCATCCCTCAGTGAATAAGCCCAGGAATAATTTTTGGCTGCTGGTTGGTAACGTGTAGGATCATAACAACTCAGCTGCTATTGCTAGAAGATCTGAAAATAAGATGTAATTGCACAGACAAATCTGGGGATTACACCACATCATGTCCCTCCAAATCACGCAGCCAGAGTGTTTACCTGTGTCTCTATGTTGCTGTCATGAAAAGTTCAGTACCTATTTCAGTATCAGATACATATCAGTCAAACTTGACTTCAGCTTTTGAAGTGGGTGGAGAGCAACACCACCCCTTTCCTGTACTGAAGTCTGCAACAGAATTGCATTTTACTCACAAACATATCTGTAGTTCTGTTGTATTCTGACTTTTTTAAAAAATTATCTCATTGGACAGACACCACCAGCAAGTTTCTCCACTCTGTGGAGTGTCTTCACAGCCCTCCCACATAGTGAAAATGACTCAGACAAAACTACTAAATTTAGGGCATTGGTATTCTATGTGTTACGCTGGTGTTCATACAAGTAATGCCTTAAACAGTAAATTTCTGAATTAAGCATTCAGGCATCTTTTCTGTGCTGCATCTGCCACTGAAACAGAATGGCAATGAAGGTGGGCTGAGGAGGAGGTTATTTGGATCGTGATTCGGGTTGTGTTTTGGCTAGAGCTAAATGTGAATTTGAATGAGGTTTGTATGTACTTTTAGAAATATCTATTGACCCGATATCGTGATGTTTGATCTCAAGTGATGAGATCGTGCAAGATTAGCTGCTCTTGGGAGATTCCCTTCATCTCAGGCAAGAGACTGCAGGCTTTGACTCACAAATGGAGATGATTTCTCTTGGGATGACTAAACCGATTCCCATTTCTCAACATTCAACTCACCCATCTCTCTGAGGTTCCCCTCCTGCAAGGATGGCTCACGAAGCAGCTGCTGAACTGCTGGTTGCAATTCCATGCAGTAAATTAAACCAGTACTTCTGTAATTCAATATAAAAGTACATGGAATTATTGCAATTTTGTAATTTGCAAATCACCCCCTGCTTTACAAGCAACAGCCATGCCTGTAGCAAGGGCAAGGTACTCTGGAAGAAAGCAATAGTGGCCAATTAAAGGCAAGACGTTTTACGGCTATCAGTCACAAGTCAGGGCTTTGCAGAGAGATTGGCCATGTGACCACCACCCAGAAAAAGGGACAGCAAGTCCCTGGCTAAGGGGAGCAGAAGCAGCAATGAGAGGGACAGGACGAGAAGGTGAAAGGCAGAAATAGTACTGCTGAAGCACCTTCTTCCTTAAGGCAGTCTTTCCTTTCTGCTTGCCTAAAATCATTAACAAATCAGTGTGAGATCGAAGTCAGGCCTGAGCCTGGCCAAGAGACCATGCTCTACTTCAGGCTGACCACACCACCTGCTGAAGCCAGCAAGAGTTTTGTGTGGGTATCTCAGGAAAGGACACAGAAGCAATGACTCATCTATTAATGAACTTTGGCTCTCTATCTGTTTGCCCAATGTCTCCAGAAGGGCATGGTTTTCTTAAATATTTTTTGTTTTTTGAAACTGCTGAATAATCTTTACAAATATAGTTCATGATCTGTTACCCAATTAAGACCATGCAATTGCATGCTCTTTACAATCCGAGCTCTTTACACTGCACATTTCCATCACATGCCCTCCCTTTGTTCCTCATCACTGGAGCATAATTCTTTAATAAAATTAGGTTCATGCAAAAACATTTTCATATAATCTGCTGTAGCCTCCAGAAATACTTATGTTGCTCTGATGTGCAGTATTTCAACCTGAGAAGTTGGGCATCCTTGTCTAAAGTTCTGCAGAGCAGATAAAGAATAATTCTATTCAGTACAACCCAAAAGCGGTACTTGTACACACACTAGTCCTGAGGAGGATTTCCATAGTACATGGTTTATCCCTGTCCTGACTCCACCTGAGAAGCAGGGATCTTAGAAGTCCGCAAAGTGCCCACTTAATAGAAGCTTAAAAATCCATGCCTAGAGGCGATCTGGAGGGATTATTTAATTTCTTCCTTTGCTCTAAAGCAGGATAAATAACTTAGATCATGTCCAAAAAATATTTGTCACCCCTGTTCTTGCAAAAATTCAGTCAATAAGATTCTATTTTCTGCTTAAGTAATCTGTGCTGTGATTTTACTACTTGTGCAACATTTAGAACGTTTCTCCTAATGCTTGAGCCTTGTCCCTTTACCTTATTAACTCACTGGATTATTTGCCCAACCAGGCAACTTTGACTGGGTCAAATTATGCAGTCTTATCACCTAGATTTTGACTGGTAGTCTAGTCAGAGAATACAATGAAGGATGATGTTGAAAGCCAAGATCAAGAGATATATCAAAATCAAAAGAATATCTGTATGGTATCTACTTCGCTCTTTTTTCCTTAGCTAGCTGTGCTATAAACTGGGAAATTACATTAGTCTAACATTCATTACTCTTGGCAATTATATTTTTTAATTATTTTACAATCCAGGTCTGTACAGACCGTCTGATAGTCTGTTCCACTATCTGTCCAGCAATCCAAACATCTGTCTTAAGTGGATTCATATTTTCAGCTTCATTAACGTTCCTTTCTTCAGAATACTTAAAGGGGGCTTGTAAGAAAGATGAGGACAAACATGTTAGTAGGGTCAGTAGCAATAGGACAAGGGGTGGTGAAACACTGGAACAGGTTGCCCAGAGAGGTGGTAGATGCCCCATCCCTGGAAACATTCAAGGCCAGGTTGGACGGGGCTCTGAGCAACCTGATCTAGTTGAAGATGTCCCTGCTCATTGCAGGGGCAGGGGTGGACAGGATGACCTTTAAAGGTACCTTCCAACCCAAACTATTCTGTGATTCTATGCACAGGCAAGTCCTCCTTAGTAAGACTCAGCTAAAATAACTCCCTAATAACTTCTGTCTTGTGAAACAGAGTTACCTTAACATATCCCCAGACGGTGATACATTGAGGTTTTTTGCCATATTGCTTTTCCAAGCAATATCCAGATAAAGTGTCCATTGCCACTGAGGCTTGGCTACTAAATGCTTCCAAGAATCACTCAAAAAAATCTTTCCACTCCTCCCAGGGAGGTGGCTTAAACTACACCCACCTGTCAAAGAGGCTCTGTTCTTTCTCTCCTTCTAACTTCACCCAGACAAGTCTATCCCTCATTTATTCCACAACTTCAGCACAAGCATGGACAATGCTTCTCCATTTCTCCAAGCCTGCCCTTCCAGAATGAGCTGTAGGAATACTCCAGTCCTGTGACCTATCCTAGTAAATTTCTAACAAATACTTAATTTGATTCTATGCTACAACATCAGGTCCTTTCCATTTTTCCCATGTTTGTATTGACATTGCCCTCTTAGCCTTCCAAAGGTGCTACTGTAATATTTGTTCTTTTAAACTTTCCAATGTTTTTCTTCTATGTGTTTCTTAATTTTTACTTACCTAGGTAACTTTTGCATTGGCCTCTTTCACACTGAGCATAAAGCCCTCTTTTCAGTAGGCTGGCGTATGGTGCAATGTCAGGGACTCCTATTTCTTCATCACCTAAGTGACACCTCTCCCCAACAGGACTGTGTAAGAACATCCACTCATATGTGGAAGGAAGGATCTCCTCTTGTCAACAACACCTGAGAAATTCATACCCTTACCTTCAAAATCTGGCATCAGCAAGTGGCAAATACTTTATTTCCACATTTTTGATGAAAAAACAAAATGGTTTGGTATTCCTAAATTGAAACTTCTCACTTCAATTAGTTGAACCAAAGCAAAATATTTTGGTTTGACCCAGTCTGACATCAGTTTGTCTCATCCATCCAAAGCAAGGCTCTCTGACCAAGCTTTTTCCAATGATCTAGCGCTACAGTAGCTAAGAAAGGAGACGGCAATGCAGTCTCTACCTTTGGTTAGGTAATGCATAGGTAGGGGTGGCTGTAAGAAATAATCAGGATACAATGCTACCTATCTCAAAAACTGCACAGAAGTTCAGGCAGATGGCTCAGACTTAATATTAAGTAACTCACAGCAGTCCAGCTCAACAAACTGTTTTGAAATGGATCAAACTGACTCAAAGCAAAATATTTCAGTTGTACCTTCCTGATGAGTCCTTCTTAAATCTCAACTTTGCAGAAACTTTGCATAAAAATCACTTCAACACCAAGTATTTTTTAACATAATATAATTAGCAACTGTAGAAATAGATCAGTCATCATGACTTGCTGCACAGGAAGATCAAAATACTGATTCATACATACTTCATATACATTGAATTGCTTCAGGAACCCAGTACTTTTACATCTTCTTCATACCATGACAGTTCAAAAGGAGGTCTTTGCTCTCCAATGGCTTGCACATGATGGGAAGTGATGCTAATCATGAGAACAACAAGAAAATTCTTTTGAGCCGATTAGATGGCACCAGTCACAATGACATTAGTCATCCACTCCTCAATCTGAGGAGAGGGAACCAAAATTAACATTCATCTACTCCTGAAGCTGCAAAAGACATGAGGGAAGTGTACTATTTCCCATTCTTATTGCAATCATCATCACACAAAGTGATACAAGCTGCTATTTTCTGCTTCTGTTCTAGAACAGTGCTTACTCTTTGTGCAGGTTTCAAAAGAGAGACTTTGATCTCATTTAAGTGCTTCATTCTCCTTCTCCTGTCCTTGCCTGATCAACACATGGCCAAGAAAGGAAATCAGACGAGAAAACTTTACACAGTAAGAATATACAGCCTGATGCCATTAGCCTTTGCAGCTTATAAGGCAAGATGACTGAGATGTGACTGCTGGTTAACAATGGTGGTGACAGAGGAGAGAGTTGTCATATATGGTGTCATGACTCTGCACACCAGTGAGAAGAACAAGAAAAGCATGAGAAGTAGTAACTGACATCTGGAAAAGTACACACACAAGGAAAATGTCCCAAAAAGTTGACAGCGAAGCACCAGGAGAGGATAAATGCAGAAGGTTCAAGGTAAGAACTTTAAGAACAGATGTAGGAATAACACTGGAACAGAGAGACAGAGCTCTGGAGCAGACAATCTAACAAACCATACATCAAAGTCTTCACACTGCTGAGATCAATGAGATACCATGCCACTTACCTCAGTGAACTGAGAGGTAGGGGAAGTCCAGGAGGAACTGACAGGCAGGAGAAGCTGACCAGACCCTATGTCTCTACAGCAAGATGGTTTGGGCATCTCAGAGATGCTGGTGTAGCAGTCTAGCTCACTACCACCCACAGCCAGGAGACCAGACTACCTAGCAGCCCTGGTGAGCCCAGAGACCTCTGTATATGATGATGTCCCAACGTGAGAGGCAGCCTTGAAACACTCGACAGCTACATGCATCTCCAAGGCACAGGCTGGCCATCTCTGGATATATCAGCTCCTGAAGCCCCTCCAACACTTTCTTATTGGAAGACCAAGGTAGTGAAAAAGAGAACAAAAAATTAGAAACATGAGCCTTCTGACAGAGGGGTTAACAGACCAAGCTAATGGTGAAGTCATATTCTAGAGGAGCCAAGGAAAGATCTGTGGTCTGGGAAGCACAGACGCCTTCAACACATTTGAGGAAACTCTGCCAAGGTTTTCATGGCAATTGTTCCTCTGGGGTGACATTTTGGTTCACTGCCCAGTTAGAATTTTCCCTTGAAGGACTTCATGGGGTAGATCCTCAGCTAGAGTAAACAGCGCCACTGCTTTCTAGAAGCACTGAAGTTTTGAGCAGGAGACAATTATGTCCCAGAACTCAGACTGGCAGGGAGGTTTTCTCAGGGGAGCTACATCTGACAGCTTCACAATGAAGCGAAATGTTACCCACAGCATGAAACTCCAATTCAACAAACAAATTTGAAACTGACTTCAGAAGAAGTCACGGTAACAGATGGTACCAAATCTAAGTGGCAAAGATCACAATTACTTTGTTACATTTCACATTTTGTCTTTTTTGTGTGTGTGCGCGCGTGCTTCAGCCCCAGAGAAACAGATTATAACTCAAGATGTGGAGCTAATTAAACCGTAATATAGTAAAAGGAGATTTGGCTGCATTGATATATCTGGAGTGTGGTACAGCAAGATACTCCTCTGTAAACACTGAGATACCTCCCCAGGATTTCTCATAATTATGAAATAATTCAGATTATCTCCAGAAGTAGTCTTAGATTTAAATGCCAGCACTGGAACTAAAGCATGCCTGAGCTAGATAAATCAGATAATCTAAGACTGTATTTATGTATGTATAAAAAGATGATGAAGGAGGACAACTGGAATAGTAACTGTACTGCAGTTGTTGCTAGACCTTACCTTTCCACAGGCAGCTGTACTGAATCCAGTTTCATTCTTGTCAAAAAATGGTATCTAAAACTTCCTGGTTTGTCTTTCACACTGTGCACTAGAGATAACTTGACCAGAGTGGTATAAGACTCACAGCAGACCCCTTTTTCCCACAGAAAGAGAGATCTTCCATAAACTGTAAAGATACATTTTTAATTATGTTCCAGTGGTCATTTATAACAAATGCCTGTTTGCACCATGTGAGCAACATAAAAGGTCTCTAATTCTGAGGTGGCCCCTGCTTTGCCTGGCACGAATAAAGCAACACTGATCTAAGAAGTACTGATGTGTCCCACAGGAAGGGGAACAAACTTTCAATGCAGATCATCCTCACACCAATACACTTTCATTTTCCCAATAGGAAAGTAAAGTAAAGAAAACTCTAAATGACCTAGATATGCTGCTGGCATAAGGAAAGCAGGAGTGGGTTTCCGACAGATGAACTCAGTCCACCTTCTACTAGACTTTAAGGTATTTCCACCCTAGCTGTCTGTGTACATCCTGCCAGAAGTTACAGCTACCCTTGCAGAGTCAGCAAAAGGGAACCTCTATCTGTGTCTCATCATGCAAGAGATGCTCGCTGAAGATGTGGCAAAGAGGAGCTCTGGGCATACACAGTATGCACAGGCATCTGCAGCACATCAATCTGTCTGTGGGCAAGAGCTGCCTTTGCAGTCCAGGCTCTTTTTACGTTCATTTGCATCTAAATTTTGCTAATTGGAAATAAAACTCACACGTCGCTGGCTCTGAGCAAGAAAAGCATGCCCCTTTAGCCCAAAGTTAATGCCTAGTCTAGGCTAATCATCCCAGCTCTCTCCATCACCAGCAGAGACAGACAGCATTGCTAGGCGATTCAACTCTCTTACATACCTGATGAATCACTCTGGCTACCTTCAGTGATGAGGGAGAAACAGAGAGCACCCATACACCTTGCTTAGACTAGATACCTAGCCTTCAGACAGCACTAGTAGGATAAAGATACATCTTACCTGAATGGTCTTTTCTTTTGAATGTGTCCAGTGGTCAAGACAAATGAAAAAGGAACTCGGAACACGGCTTCTTGACACAATAACCATATAAAACTACCATCAAAGCAGTAATCAAAACCCACTAATATTAATGACAATAATACAAAAAGTAGTGCCTGTAGAAGTCTACAGCTGTTCTACATGAAACTCGTGTGCCACAGCCTACCTGTGTACAGATGTGTATCACACGTACGGCCAACAGGAAGGCCACTGCCAAATCACATGCTGTGTGTGTTTTCAAACAGAGAAGAACAAAAGAAGCCGTTGGCCCAAGGGCTTAGAAACCAGGTCATGAGATTCCTTCTGCATGATCTTGGTATCCTGCATGAAACTTTCTGTCCAGACAAACACCCGTAACCTTGCCCTTTCAACATAGCTTTGATTTATTTCCTTGGCTTGGCTTCTGCAGTGCTTTTAACCCTTCTGTAGAGAGTCTGCTTGGGCCCAAGCTGCACAGCTGGGAAAGGGGCAGGGAATAAGGCGGCTCTGTCAGCATGAGAGCTGCTAGACTCTCTCCTGCTGGTTTCAAAGCTCTCGCAGGGGCACAGCAGGGAGGGCAGGCTGCTGGGCTTTCTCTCACCAATAGCAGCATTGCCAGGGAGCAGAAACAATCCAAGGGATCCACAACATGGTACAGAGGCACAAGATTTGCACACACAGGACTCTATGCTCCAATGATTTTCGAATGGCTGCTCGTTTTGCGGGGGGGTGTGTGTGTGCCATGCCCATGAGAGGGAAGTTCGAACCCCAGTGGAATATGCCCAAGGACTGGATCAAGTTCAACTGGCTCTGAAAGACCCACCTGTGTGGTGTGATATAGCCCTTTATCTCCTGGCAGAGGGGGTGGGATTTTTTGCATTTTCATTCTAAAGACATAAAGCAGGTAGCTAGATGAAATACAGCACAGTCAGAAAAAAAAAGTCTGAAAAGGCTTCTTGTAGGTGTGAAGACTGCAAGAGACATACATCATTCTCCATTTAACACTTCGTTGATCATTGACTTGGGGCCCGTTCTCCCTCTGAAAAATTCTAACTATTCTTTTTAAATGGGAATTTTGACCAGAGTAATTGAGATGTCTATAAACATAGATTTGGCATAGAGACTGCAATTGGCAGTGAGATACAGATCTGGCTGGTCTGGTATCTGCCCTGTGGCCGAGGCAGAAGAGCAAATGCCTATGTCAGCTACAGTTGGAAAGAAAAAGGGTTTCCCCTTGAGTAAGCACACAGTGTCAGGCAGCCAGGCACTGACAGCTCCACTAGGCTCCTCAAGCTTAGGGAAAGCATCCCTCATTAACCAGCTTTTAAAAGATCAGTCACATTCAAGCATATGCCACCAACTGAAATATGCTTATTGTGTGATATAAAGTGAACACTTTGAGAGCACTACTTACAGCAGTTTGTCCTGTACAACTCCTTATAAGACCCTGTTTCCCAGGCGTATAAATTAGCCAGGCTCTCTAGATCAAGTTCTGCGCGTGCTGCACACTGCAAACCAAGAGCAGCAGGAGGACACTGTCTTCCCTACAAGCATTTCATAAATAATAAAAATCAGTGTATGAAGGATGGCAGAAGAACATTCATGATTTACACCTAGCACAAATGTGTGCACAGATGTCAACTGACTCTTTTCACTTGGTCCACATTTGACCTTGCAATGTTCATTCAAGTAATAGAACAGCTTCAACTACAAAGTTGTCTTTCAAATAACACTTTTCAACTGACAATATGGTCCCACACTGAAACGAACCAATTTTTAACTACCCTTTAACCTAATATTTCATATAGGCATAATACCAGAATGGTAGGGAAAAGAAAACATTATATATTTAATATAAACTTGTATTTTAATAATTGACAGCACGTGTCAAAGTCAACAAATCACAGAGCTCAGGCAATGCAATGCAGTGTGTTTCACTCTATGTTATTGGTTACTTAATTTAGCAAACGGGATTTTTGACTGCATTTAAAGAGGAAATCAGCAAATCAATACTAAATTTTCTGTAGAAGGGAGAAGCATAAAATTATTCAAGTTACCACAGAAACAAATTAGAGCAAACTGGTGCCACAAATCAAGTAATTAGGCAGAAAGAAGAATTAAATATCTTCAAAAATTATTGATTTATGATACTATGTCAAGTTTGAGACATAAATATTTATTATCTTGAAACTCCCTCAATGCTTAGATTAATCTTATTCATGTCTTTCTAATAAAGGGCAACTTAGCTAAGTCCAAGTAGCGAAGAGTAAGACAATACTCTGTAATGTTTCCCTCTCCCCTCAGAAGCAGAGCACACATTTTATGTCAAACTATTTCATGCACAGGGAACACTGCACTACTGGATACATACAACCTCACCATGGATTACAGGATTAGACTCCTGTATGTACTCCGGAGCAGTCTAATAAATTTAAATGAAACTGCCATCAAGTAGACAGGGACAGAGTTTTTAGTCTTGCCCTGGAGTACAGCAAGAAACATACTGCACTATGTATTTGCCTTACTACCGAGTTCTTCCTGCCAAGAAGTGAGTTTTCCTAAATACCAGAAGCAGATAGAGAGCTGTATAAGTTTAAAACGTTATGCTTTTTTAGCTGGACATCAGTAACAATCATTTCTTCAATAACACACAGTGCAAAGAGTTGGCATTTTCACTGCAGGACTCTAATCTGATAAGAAACCAAGACTCAAGCCAAATCTCAGCAAAAAGAGGAAGAAGAAATAGTACGTCTTCCTCTTTTTTTTTTTTTTCCCCCCCTTCCTTTACACAGAACGTTACCAAACTGGCCTTTAGTGCAAGTTCAGCTCACAGAAATAATTCTTGAAAACCCATTGGTGGAGAGTCCGTTTCCTTCTCCTTTCAGGTTGAAAAGGAAATTTTCTGTGAGTTTACTGTAATGGAGTGTTTGTCTGTATCAGAAACAGCCTGACCTCTCCAGCCACAAGATGAAATACCAGCAGCCCACTCTGTCACTAGTTCACTATTAGGAAATTACATGGGAGGAAAGACACAACACAAAATTCACAGGGGAAAAAAAAAAAAAGAAACAAAACAAAAAAAAGACATCAGCAGTAGTGGGAGTGAATGAACAAGCTTAATAATGAAGCCAGTAAAAAGGAAAATACCCTCTGGCCAATTGATAATAAAAGGTTACTTGAGGCAAAGGGTCAGATCCTGAGTGGTGTAAAGTGGCCCAGCTTCTCCAACCTCAGCAAGTGACAGTGATTTACAGCAGCTGCAAAAAGCCCCACGAGACAGAAAAACCCAGCTATAAAAATGGAATTGGAGGCCCTCATTTTGCGAAGCTTGCACTCACTTTTAGCACCAGACTGAGGTACAGAGGTGACTCTGAGGGTTTGTTTCTGCGGGGGAGTTCCTGTGAAGTAAGCTGAAGTGTGAATTTACACTGCATTTGCTGCTGGGTCTTTAAGTAGGCTGTAAATTCATACCCTAGCCTATTTTGCAGGGACTTCCCCAAGCAGATAAGCCCTAAATTAGCCTCCTAATCATGGAGGCAGACAAAATAAATAGATGTTTTCAAAACTGCAGACCCACACAGGAATCTCTTTATTGCTTGCAGGGGCAAGCAGGTACTGGATAGTGCATATTTTATTGTAGTCCTGCAAGTGCATGGTGCCTTTCTTTCAGCCATTGACTCCCGAAGGCACTTCCAATCATCTCGCTTAACATCCCTGCACTTCAAGAAACACCTTCAAAAGCTCTGGCCCTGGCCCAGCTTCATGCCAGATTTTCATACTGTGGTCCCTGCCTCTTCTCTTCCCCATGCTAGTTCCACATCTGGAGATCTATGCCCTCCATACCTACTTTCCCCTGACCCTCAGGGGGAGCAGTAACACTGTCCTGGTGCAAAGGTGTCTTGTCCTACCAGTTCCTTGCCTCCGAACCAACCTAACCAGGTCCTGTCCATCCACGCCTCACCCATTCCCTAAAGCAACTGGACCCTTGGGTTAATGGATGCCCTTTGAAACCTCCTTCAGAAACACAAGGTTAACTCTCTGCCAACAAATGCCAAGAAGCTGGGTGAAATTACTCACACTTTCTTGGCTGAAAGATGTTTTTACATGCAGCCAAATGGGAGGCCAGAGGCCGTCAGTG
Organism: Ibycter americanus; assembly: GCA_035590275.1. Taxonomy (NCBI): domain Eukaryota; kingdom Metazoa; phylum Chordata; class Aves; order Falconiformes; family Falconidae; genus Ibycter; species Ibycter americanus. The sequence goes on along the minus strand of JAVJGI010000065.1, from coordinate 37,138,411 downwards.
GGAGACAGAGGAAGCAGCTGGTATGGTCACAGCTTCACCAGAGTCCTCAGGCTGGGCGGTTTGGTCTTTAACAGTTTTTCACCAGAAGAAACCAGCCACAGTGAACAGTCATCACATACACTACAGTATTCCATACTGTCCTTATCTGTTGGAGCCGGTAACAGCAGTCTGAAGAACAGGAACCACTTGCTAACAGGTACAAGACTGAAAAAACTATCCGAGACACGCAGGTCACAGAGCAGTGAGCCTTCCAGCACTTGCCTAAGTACAAGTTTCACCTTTGACACATATGAAGATTCTGCACAATAAGCATCTCTGAGCACAGAAAGAGCTCAGCACCCTTTAAGACTATACTGCAGACCATTTCCTCCATTCCATTACCTTGAGCTTTCTTTCTGCCACTCTTCTTTGTACCAACTGCAAACATTTGTGCAATTGAGTTGTACCAGCGAAGGCACCTAAAGAAAGCCACTGTTTCAGCTTCACAGAACAGTCTTCAGGGAAACTGGTTTATATTAGCTTAGCAGCATTTATTTTGGAAGTGTCTGTGCTTTCATCCAAACAGAAAGCACCAACAACGCAATAAGAGCATCCAAATCCCACCAAGCCAACACCAGGATTAACGATAGCTCACAAAACACTGTTTCACATCAGTCCATGGAGTTAAAAAAGTAATAGAAATTTTGAAAGGTACATAAATACCAGAGAACAGCAATTGCACCATCAACATGACGCAAGTAGAAGAGAAGGTTGGGTAGTGTGGAAAAAGTCTTCTGTGTGAATTATTCACTTAGAATATTTCTATTATTTATATATTATAATATATATTTTATATATATATATAAAATAGAAATAATTTATCTTCACTTTTCATCTTGCCCTGTTCAGGAAGAAAACAATATAATTGAGTATGGGATACCATACAGTATCCTCCACATACAGACAGCACTTGCTTCCCACTCCAAAACAAGACACTCAAACTGGGCCAGTCACATTAGAAAATGGAGTGCAAAAAGGTGGTTGTGTTTTACATTCTGAAATGTGAAAATCTGAGGTTTCAGAGGTGATTACGGATGTTACATTAATCTTATATCACTGACTTCAGCAATGCAGTCTATCATCAATGATTCCAAAGCCACAGCAGCAAGGACGCTTACCTGCTCCCCTATGGGCTCCACGTGCAAAATGTCCACTATGACCTGACTCAATTTCATGCAAGGCCAAGATGACACAGTATTAGTGCCATGTGGAGGTGAGCAGAGAGCAACTCTTCAGTGTACACACAACGCACGTAGCATTGGCTGCATTAACTCCCTACTTACAGCTCTACTCAGAGGCTAGAAAGTAAAAAAACACCCTACGTGATCATGTTATGAAACCTTGTCTCATTGCACATATGCAAAACAAAGCTGAACTTCCACTGCAGAAACAACCTCAGTTCAGACACTTCTGAACACTTGGTGACCTGAATATTTGTTAATCAACTGTAATGTTATTAGCATACCAATACATCTATGTCCTGCATTTTGGATGCCCTGTACCATTTAAAAAGTACTGGTATTTGAAAAGAAGGATGGCCCCACACAGCTAGAGTACCTCAACCCATAGCCTCAGGCAACCCATGCAGGATCTGAGATAGACAACAAGTTACTGGAGTGCAAGGAGACAGTTATGGAGATATAAGAAAGTAGTGTAAAAAAGAAAGCAGACAGTGGAGGTCACTGCATGAAGGGGACTCCGAAATGAATCTGCACATACCGGTATTTCTCTCTGCTGAACAAGAAGACGACACAGGGTGTGAAGGGAGTAACTCTGTGTTTTCACAGAGGTAAACTGTAATAGGTTTCCATCTTAGGTCTCAAACCTATGACAGCAATATTTTGTTTACTCATATGATGTATCATTTGGGGTAATGTATCTATATAAATGTATGGACTTCTGAAAGAGCATTTTATGTTTTTAATTTTCAGCGTATAATTTCTTTTGTTTGTAGCTCTCCGAGGCTATAGATTTCCTGTCTAGCATCTCTCTCGTGATGTTTAAAACTCCAGAGCCAAGCTACTCTTAAGTCCTTACTGAGCCTAACACTTACATGATAACAGGGATAACCACCAGCATACTCCCCAGAAAGGGCACCCCAGAGAATACAGCCATCAAAAAAACATCCAGTGAGGCAAAGGAACAAGGCTCTTCACATTAATTTAACAACCTACTATCCCCTAAAATCATTGTCAATACTAATCTATTTATCTAGCAACTAAACAAATGTATACGAGTTTCCTATGCAATAACACATTGATTAAACCTTAGAACATTTCAGGCAGGGCATATTTCTCAAATAAAAATCAGACCTTATTAAACCTCAAAGGAAATTCCACATAAACACACAGCAACAAAGAGCCAGGAGCATGTAAGAATTCAGTCTTAATTTTAGTCAAAATTCAGTGATTCCTTTCCAATTGTTTCAGTTGCAATGTTTTCAGAAGCATAGAGAACTGCCCTTTGAGAGCTAACCAGTAAAAAGAGTGCAACTCTCCTTCTTACACCATCACATAGTAGGGAGGCTTTTATGCCCTGTTAAATGTAAAATATTTTAGAAAAACAAAACCAGGAAACAAACTGGGATTTGGTCAAGAGTTCATGCTGGCTGAATCACTGCGGTGTGGAAACCACCAGCTCTAAAGATGGAAAGTCCGGAGCCATTCATTCCCTCAAAGAAAGAAAAAAGTAAAAAGAAGGGGAAAAAAGGTATTAAAGACCAATTTGGCTTGCTGGTAAGCTCCCCTGACATCTGAAACACAGGAAAGGCTACCTGTAGATAGGTGCCTTGACATTTTTCCTCCTCATCTCTCTCTGAGCATGGCCAGCAATTTGATCCGCATCATAGTTTTTCATACTGGGTGCAGTGAGAATTGTTTAAATGTCACTCCCTGACTCAACATGCAGAAATGCTGTAGGGTCATGGCACTGCTTCTTCCCTCCACATCCTGCACCTACTGCCCTCTTCGGCTTTTCCTCAGGAAAAAAAAGAAATCTAAGTACTAAATTCTACATACTTTACAGATTGAACATGGCCAGTTTCTAAGTAGAGATTCATTCAGACTTCTCCGGATTGCCTTTTGTTATCTGAGAGCTGCCAAGGAAATATTGCTCAGACGCAATTAAGGCCGACTGTTCTTGGACAAAGACCTGCAACAATCAGCGTATTTAGCAAGGCAACACAGTCATTTTGAAAGAGGCCTGGAAAATCCCAACATTGTTAAAATTTATCTTCACAACTGCTGTTAAGATCTAGTAAAGCTGTTTGTGTTCTGCTCGTGCATTTCATTGTCTCTCACAAGCCAAAATTTTATTAGCAAATAATTTTAGCAAAGTTCAAAAGCCAAACTGTTGTGCATGCCCATTGCTTGTGGCAAGGATAACGGTCCTTGACAATAACCGTGCATCTTTGGCTTTCCTTGTTTTCAAAGTACTGGCATACATAAACATGCTATACTTATGTACTAAACACATTTGTCTCAGCTAATCATCATGTTATTTGGCATAATCCTGTCACTAAAGCTAAGAATCCTATCAGCTTTCTGAAAACGTTCAGGCTCACCGGATCGCTCTATCTGCAGCAGCCTTTTTGGCTGTGCTGGATGGGACGACCAAAAGCCACAGCAAGAAAGGAATGTAACTGCTGCAGGACAAGAGGAGTGCTAGTCCAGTAGCTAAACACTGTAAGGTGAGGAAACCCCAGATGGGTTCTGCAACATATTTCCTTACGCAGACTTATCTACATCATTTATTCTCCCTGTGCCTCCGCTCTGTAAAATGGTACTTTTATATAACAGGGTCTGTGAGAATAAATACTGTATGAAGTGGCACACTGACAGGGAGCGTGGAATCTATGATAACTCCCCATTACCAACCAGTCATTTTTAACACTCAAAAATGAATGATTCCAGAGAATCTTACAGTGGAAGTGACTCACAAAAGACTGAAGAATCAACACTGTTTCTCGAACTGAATTCAGTTTTGTGAGTGTAAGTTCTAAAGGGTTCATTTACCATGGTGATTCCATTTAGAAAGCAGTCTTTGAAAATTATAAGCAGCTTTCTACAGAGCAAACTGCCTGCTAGAAGCAATGCTATTTCACAGCACTGGTCACAATGACCAAGGAAACCTTTCAACACAGCAAAGCATGTTCCAGGATGTCTTGAGAAAAAGATCTATAAAAAGTGCACATCAAAAACCTGGGACTCTCATGCATTAGTTTTGCATATTTCTTAATGGAGCTGGTGTTACAAAGTGCTTCTAGCCCTATCAAAATTTCACAGGCAATACCTCAGGAGGGAATCCATCCTGAAATATTAAATTACTTAAGTAACCTTAAGATAGGCACTAACTTTCCCAAGGTGTTCTTTACTCTGAGGAGAAGGCAGACAATGCAAAGCTTGAGCTAACTTCACTGTCACCTTGCATATGTCTAAAAGGCATTTTTGTCCCTTCTGGAGGAAACTAACTTACTGGATAATATTGTTTCATTGGACAAAACCATCCCACGGTCTTCCTTTTAAGATGTATGTTAAGGGTACTGCATCTTTTTTACTTTTTGAAACATTCCTACACAGCCTTGCATCAATCATTCTCCCTTTCTCTTTCCTGGAAGGCTTACCCTGCACTACAGCTTTCGGTGACCTCTTCATGTGCTGTACTCCTTTGGGCTTTCACTGCTGTCAGCTCCACGTGCTGCCAGCATCTGTAACATGAACAAGCGCATGCTGAGTACTCCCTCTGCCCTGTCTCATGTCACCACTCCCACCCTAAAGTCTGGCAGGGTGCATCTACGTTAGTTTTCAAGTTTGTTTTAGCAGGGTGCTTTTAAAGTCAGCTCCTCAAAAGCCCCACTTACTGTGCATTGCTTTGCATCACGGAGCAGTCCTGGAGCGCACAGACCAGATCCCTCTCAGACGAAACTGAGCTGGAAGGTTTAGCACGCAGCACAGGCAAAGCACAGCAGCCGCACGCAGCGTGCGGTCCAGGGGGCCTCGCTAGAGCCGCAGCTCTCCAGGTCCACTCCTAGTTGCTACTTTACTTGCTTGTGGAGAAGTTGTCTTGGAGTATCAGCGTTCATTCTCCTTCAGGGAAATTTAACAAGCCCTTTCCACTCCGCACAACCACCCAAAACTCACATTGCTCCCATCTACCCTCCCAAAAAAGCAGCCCGACACCTGTCTTTTCAGATATTTACCCAACCAGCACCTCCAGTGGATTTGAACTGTTACCATTTTGGACTACTCTTTATTAAAACTGCCTCTCATCATTTAGGTCCTTGCTCCCCTGTCACTATTCTGTCGCTCACCTCTTCCCTTTCACCTGTTTCTACTCTTCCTTTCTTTCTTTTGGACTCTCTTGTTCTGTTTTATGATTTTAGTTATGAATAAAGCTCAAACTCATCACTAACACCAAATTCATCTGAAATAACTCCTTCGTCTTCTGCGATTTCTTTGATTTTGTGTGACTGAATTTCTGTGCAAGTTCTACCAGTGCAATCTGGAACTTCATGCTATCTATAGAGAAATCATCTCCTCTTATTTCTCAGTTAGCTGCAGCATGGTCTTTTTCTTTGTGGGCCAATCCAGGACCCATGGAACTGAATGGAAGGACCTCATCTGACTGCAACAGGCAGTCCCCTCAATGCACTTAATGAAGCCATTCAAACAACTGATACTATTTATGTTAAATTTCATGGCTACATGACATTCAGAAATAACCATGTATGTTATATGTCTTTTGTGAATACATTTTTCCTGTTATACAATCTGAAAAAATACTGGGTTTGTTCTCATGTAATTGTAAGAATCAAATTTATATACAAGACCTTTAGAAAACACAGACCCACCTCTAAATGCAAAGAACAAACATTTGCATTACCTATTTATATTAAAATATGCAGAAATTTCCAAAGTATTCAGTCAACTTATAAATTTTTATAACTTCTTCAAATTGTTAACATTTTTTTAACACACAGCATTATTTCAGCTTTGTGGAAGGCTCAATAACAATCTTTCTGGTCTGGAAAAAAGGAAAGAACATTATAATAAAGAATGCAGAATAAATAAAAACAAAACAGTACAAGCCGTACATCCACGCATACAAAGACAACTTTCATGGTGAGCTATAAGCAATTATAATAACACAATGTGCTGCATGTTGATTTCACCAGTGAAAAGAATTTCTCCAGTTATTGAAGAGTTTCCTGGCAGAATTTCAGAAAAAAAAATTCTGACATTCTCCCAATCTGACTTCTGTGCAATGCAAGTCATGCACATTTTAAACACCGATGAATAATACTGCCTTTCTTCTGCGAACTGTTAACAGCTGTAGAAACTATTATAGCCTGCTTAAAATCATGTCTCTGTAGTCAATACTCTCCAGACACTTAGCAATACTAAAGCTATTCCTGGGGCTAAACTACAATTGCTATGTGAGTACAAAGTTTGATTTATGTTGAAATGAAACAACAAACATCTGATCTTTCCTTTTTTAAATAGCCATTCATATAAACACGAGTATCAGCTGCATAACTAGAAAGTGATACACCGAATTTACAGAAATTAGACAAAGGAAGACCACCCACAGTTACCTTCAAGAACAAAAGATTTGTCAGAGAGCAAGAGATTGCTGGTGAAGATACTTTGTACAGTCGTGGCTGCCCTAAGGTCCTCATGGTGAGGCTGTGGTTTAAGAGAGTGATGCTTCATGAATCTCTTTTTCCAAGTCTTCTGAAAGACACAAAATTGGTCAGCAGCCCAGTACCATACCGTGGTGATGCCCATCATCAGCTGCTTTCAGACTGATCACAGGCACAGCGGACTGCCTAATAAAATTGTTCAGATGCATCCAAGAGGAAGTCAAGGTCTCTGTGTGCTAATGTCATTCTTTCACATCCCAAAGCACAGGTGGGAACAGGAGATATGCTCAGTTGTGGTTCCTCTGACATTTTTGAAACAATGATTGGGAAGAGAGAGGAAAAGACAAGTGGAACAAGAACAAACCTTAAAACACATAAAATTTCAGATACGTTCTACAGATTCACGTACATTACTAAGATGTGCTGAAAATACAGTTTTGATTCCTTACTCTAACAAACTGCCACCAAAGTTCCTTTATTTTTTTATACATCTTCACCTTTTAAGAAATGAAAACATATAAGTCAATACAATCAGATCTGTGGAGGGTTCGTGATCCCTGACAAAGATAGCAATTAATTTGACCAGTAACAATAATAAAGTGAAGATTAAGCTAATTTGAAGTAAGACACTTCTCCCGAAGAGTACCATAGATTGTTCAGGAAGACTTTAGCAGCCTCAAATTAATGCCCCAACATCTTCTAGATTAATTTTAAATCTTTAGCTGCTGAAGTATCTAGAAAGGTGAAAGATAGAAAGGTGAAAGTTAGAAAGGTGAAAGTTGTTCAGCTCATTACTAGTTTTTCTTCTGTCGATAAATTACCTTTTTTAAAGCTTCATATTTGCATCTTCTAATCAGAGCTCTTAGGAAAGTCTCGGCGTGCACCGGTATTTCCCCATGTTGCACAGGTACACCTCCACCTTTTCCAGCAGACAGGGAAGCACCAGAATAGCCTGTCTGCCCTTCAGCTGCCCCAGATCTCATCAAACAGAGCTTTCCACACACAGTCCCAGTGCCTGGCTCAGGAAAATGCTGCCAGGTTGTGCCTATGGCAAATTTGGTGTTGCTTTCCAAAAAGCTGCTGTTGTTAGCTCCACCAGCTAACCTGCACCCTGGGGACAGTCTTTGCTAAAAACACACATGAGCGCTGCAGCTGCCCAAGGGTAGGAACTCCCTTTCACTAAAACCTGCATCGCCCACCATTGCTGTAAGGGGACTGTGCAAGACTGAGGACTCCAGAGGCAAAACAAAGCTTGAAATTCCAAATGCAGACCTGCTGTAATTCTCTCTACTTGCAAGTAAAATTCAACTTCTTGTGCTGGGCTTGAGACCACTGTTATTTTGGGGAAAACTCCCTTTAACTTTGCTCAAGACCCCAGTTTGCATTTACACAGTCCCACCCCAGGCTGCTCCCAACCCTCTGCTTTTCTTCCTCCCTGATCACTTTCTTGCTCCCTCCACTCTTCTTATTCCTTTTGTTCTTGCGTGTCTCCTTTTCTTCTCCATGCTTTGAGTCTTATCCCATGCTGCCCTCTGGGCTAAGATCTCTCTCCCTGGGAGGGCTTTGGATGTCGTATCTCCATAAATCTGGGATAACACTCAGATTCAATGGTAGTAAAGCTGACCCATACCATTAGGTCTCTCCTGCCCAGTATCCTCTGTCCTTCCTCCTGCCTCTTTGAACAATCTCATCCTGTCTTTACTTAGTATCTGTAACTTCACTATCTTCTTGTCCTTAACTGTTGGCCTACATTTTGTATTTGCTAATTTTGCCATACTTAGACTGAGAGCTCCTACAGGCAGAGTAAACTTGTTGAATTTTTCCTTCCCTTGTCTATAAAATGTTTTCCCATAACAATGGAAAGATATGATCGGTTTACAACACTAAAGCATATGGAAGGAGAAAGTGTGCACATAAGGGGGAAGAGGACCCACTATTTTCTTAAATTTTCATAGGTACCTAAGAAATAACTTTTTTTTTTCCCCCTCCAAAAACGCTGACCATATGCAACGCAAAAAAAATATTGTTTAGAAAAAAAGTATTAAAAAGGCACCAAGGTTACTAGTAGCCATTATATCCTTTGGTCTGGGAATTTCAGCTGGGCTCTGATTCTTAATTCAGCACAGTCACAAGGCATCACTGCAATTACAATCCTCCGGGGACTGCAAATGAAAAAAAAGTTATGTTCAAATCCACTGATTTCCAAGGTCACACATTTGAGATCAGGGCAGCAGGGAACCAAACAGCCTTACAAAACTTACAAAATCAGTACAAATCATGCAACTAGGAAATTCTCATTCAAAATTCAAAACACCAACCTGATTTGCTAAACATAATGGTCAGTCGTTCCACTGAACAGAGTAAGAAAAATTAGGCTGTGGGTTACAAGGGCAGATAATTTACAATGGGAGGCTGACAGTGGACCACATGGAAAATTCAGTGGCTTAGACCGCAGACAAACTTAGAGAGAGGGTGAAGCAATGGCTATTTTGAGAATCCCTACTAGGCACAAACCAGCATACTGCTATGGAGTGCTAATAACATACGTGACATGCACTAATGGCTGCAGCATAGGCAGAAAAAGTCAAATAACCTTTTGATATAAAAAACAGATTTCAAGTGATTTCATTCATCACAAGAGAAATTAAACAGAAAAATCCCCAGCACGTAGGCACACCGTAAACGTGAGAACAGAGCTTCCCAGCAATGGATCGGGAAGATCTGATCTTTGGCACTAATTCTGGAATGAGACATCTTTTACGACAGGTTACCTCCTTACCTGACTATGTGTAGAAAAGTCACTGACAACTAAAAAACTCTAAAGCAATCTTCTGTGCTGCTTTTCTGTTATAATCATTACACACCGACTGCTCAGAACTGAGTGGTATCTGGTATCACCATCTTAACACATGTAACTATCCATCCAGACAATTACACTGCGCCTCTCATAGTGGGGAGGGACTACGAACACATGGGGCAAACAGCACTGCTAACGCTTCCCATTTTGGCTGGTATCGCTGTGCTAGTGCAGCCCACAGGCAGGTGCTGTCATTTCTGACAAGGCTGTTGGGTAACAGTGACAGGAATCTGTCAGATGCTGCCCACACACAGGCCGTGTCCCGCACGGCACGCTGACCTCCTCCAAAGAAGTTTCATTTTAAAATTCTACTGAACATGTTACAAATACCAGCTGGCAGCGTGCAATGTATTGCAGAGAAAGGGAAAGGCGTAACAGTCAAGACAAAACAATGGGGAAATACCCTCCGAGGGCAGCGGTGGGCTTGCCAGGCCACGTGCTGTGCTTGGTCGGAGAAACGGGTTGGATCTTTGTGACGGAGGGACACTTGGCCCATCAAACAAGGTAACGTGCAAAGGCACCTCTGTGCTCCTCATGCAATGCCCTGACCCTGTGGTTGCCAGAAGATTACTGCTGTCATAAAGATGACTTTAAAGCAGCCTCAGGCTTTGCCAAGAATAAACCACAAGTGCCTTTACCTTCACAAGATCATATTCATGCCATGTGCAACTCCTTTTTCCCCAGGAAAAAGCCCCATGCCAATGCATAAGATGATGTTTGTTGAAGACCTTTGACATTGCCTTGATACAACCACACAGCCTGCCTGCCATCTGTTCTCCCCCTGGACAAGGAAATTCTGAGGGACCTACTTACTCCTGCTTCCTGCCTTCATTACACCACTTGAGGTGCAAAGCTGATGGAGGTGAACAACCGGTTACACTTCCTAGGCAGGCAATAAAATATTGGAAGATCTCTGCTAGCAGATGAGCCTTTGCACACCTAGCCATGACAGCTCAGAGCACTTCTGCTCCCATGCAAGAGGTTATCAGACCCACAGCACAGCTTTAAACTTTAAGCAAAGTTATTGGATTACCCACCAGAACCTGTGAGACAAACGCGTGTGCTCCCGCTCCCTGCCCTGCTGCGAGCAAGCTCTCCACTGCTGGGGAGGGATCGATTGGATAGGTGGCAATACCTTCAGCTACACAAACAGATTTGGAAGAGCTCTTCTGCAGTGCGCTGAGAGCTTGGGTACAGTATGCAATGAGATAATTCCAGTATTGTCTCTTGAACAAAAAGAAAAGGCTCTGAAATTATTTTTGCTTTTGGAAATTATATTAAGACCAGTGCAAAAACTGGTAGCAAAAAGAGATTAATGAACACCAACAAAGTGATTCACCAGCCCCTCACTAGGAAGTGCTATCATTGCACCACGTCTCCCTGAGAACGGCAGAAGAGACAGGACAGGAAAGGGCTGTTTTCTCCAAAAAAGAAAAAAGTATTAAATCTGCAGGTGTGTGCAGACACACAAGAGGGGACAAATTGTCAGTGCTCTGGGCAGCAAGTTAGGTGCCCAGCACGGTCACTATCAGATGCTTGTAAGCACTATGGAAGCATACCATAACATTTCCAGTCAGGTCTGGGATAAATTGCAAACTCTGGGTAAATTGTACAATTATGCCACAGTCCAACCAGATTCTTCTCAATCTGATCCATCCCTCAGGCCACAAACAGTGAAATCCTTTCTTGCTCCCTGCTTAGCAGCCACATAATGAGTGTGCTCTCACATCCTCTTACCTAACTCACTCCCACACTCTCCAACCCACAATATTGCCTCTGCACCCCAAAATGGGCTCTCCGTCTTGCCAGGGATCTATACACCTTAGCAGTATGCCTGCTCCACCCCTCTGCCCTGCCCAGCGACGCTACCCAAGTGCTCCAGTGCTTCTCAGGTCAAAAGGCACAGGACTGCTGTGCATCCAGCCGGCCCAGGGAACCCCAAAGCTCTTCTGAGCCCTGTGCTGCCTTGGGGCTCACACTAAGAAGCTGAATACACATACGAAGCTACTGGGGAGGCAGAAAGCAAGGGAGGTTTAGGTTTCGGCATGTGTGCCACATGCTGCCTTCAAGGGTGACACAGTGGATAACAGGTTTTTTTCAGTTCTTAAAACCATACCTCGTGTTGGACATGACCATGCTCTCTGCAGTTACTCTGGGTGGTATCAGCTTGTCAGCACTGCAAAGCCCTAAGCGTGCTGCACTCTGCATGCCTTGTAATTAATGGTCTGCCCCTTGCAAAGCAGGCAGCAGCAGGCTTGCAGCTACATAGCTACCGAACTGACAAACTGACATCGCCCAGATTACGAGGATTTTCTTTTGGTTAATCTTACTCCTTTCTCCTCAGCCTGCCCTGTGTGCCAAAGTACTACACCTCCAGTTCACTTCATAGCAATGCTTCTCCCACCCCTACAACTCCCCTCTCAAAAAATCTACTCTTACAGCACCTAACATCAGCAGCCCCAAGCACCTGAAAGACAATAAAACCAGTGCTGCTTTCCTCCCCAGCCTGCTGCCCAGCTGTGCCAGAGACGAGGGGCACTTTGAATCCAGGGACTGCCGGAGAAGAGAGTGGCAGGTTTTTTAATCACTCAGCTTCTCCAAAAATCCTTTAACTCTCTGCAGGAAGACTGGTGGGCCTGCTGCTGTGCAGACCTGCTGGCCCACAGCACACCAGAGGTTAGTGTCAAATCAAGGCTTTAGGAGCAATCACAGAGCAGCAGGCACATCCAAGCAGCACTGGACAGGTCATCTGCAAGGAAGAACAAGTCCCGAGCCATGTAACATGAAAGCAAGTTGTAAGTATTTATTCTGCTGTCACTCCTAAACCCCCAGGGACTGGCCTTTTAATGCAACTCACATCCTCAAATCTAGTAACCTCCGTTCCCTGGAGACTGGTGCTGTAGATGCATAGACAGGGCTTAGAGCTGAGCAGCTTTGGGAATTCTGATGTATCCAGCCACACTTGGTGCCAGCCAGAGCAATGCAGGACTCCTCAAGGCAATCTACCTGCTTCACTGGGTTCACCTAGAAAAGCAAGCCAGCCACCCAGCAGCTTTCCAGCTCAGCCCTCAGTCGCACCCAAGCAGCAGAGTGGAAGGAAAGCTGCTCCCTCTATTCCAGCAGTGCCCGCAGGCTCTGCCACACTGACCGACAGCTCCAGTCCCGGCCACCCTGCATGTAAAAGGACAGATAGTCAAAGGGAGGAGACACACACCAACCGGGAACTTGACTGCATGATTTTTATGGGTGGTTGGGCATGAGAGAGACCATATTCTTGATATGGTTTCAGTGTTTCTGTACATTAGATGAGATTGTAGGGGAACTCAATCAGCAACAGAAAATGGAAATGCCCCTTCCTTTGGCCAGACACAGAAAAAAAAGCACTGGGCCTGATTTTCCGCTAGTAACACTTACTTCACATCCATGTAACCCAAACAATTTTCACAGCTACTCCTCATATGCTTAAATAAGAAAATCTAATTTTCCCTTTTGCTTAGGGAAAAAGATACTGCTTTTGGAGTAAACAAGCATAAGTAACCTGTTAGCAAGCATTTTAGAGAACATTTCATTTTGGTGAGCATACTCTCTCAAGTTATTTCTATGATCTACATAATCAGCAACTGTTGTACTCATCTCTTTAAAAATTGTCAAGTATCATCAGTTAACAAGTCCTGCATTACAGTGTTTCCATCCAAAGAGCCTCCTTGTTGTGTGTATGCAGGACTCCGTTAAAGTCATGGAGGCGTACCCCAGAGAGAGCAGACTGGAACAGATCACAGATACCTGGTTTATATCAGTTACCCAGAAAAGTGAATGGTCCAACTCTTCTGTGTAGTATAAAACCTCACATACCACAGGAACAGAAGCTTAAAGGCCACATAGTACTTTCACTTTGCATGTGCATCTTCCAGTGATGTCAACTGGATGTGAACTTCTGATGCTCAGCCAGCGCAACTTTTGCCAGGAAGTATTTTCCAACATACCCCATCAGCTCTAGGCTCGTGTTTATGTCCCAACAAAATCCGATGTCTCTCCACACAATCCACACTTGCATTATCACTTTTACACGATAGAAGGAGGGGAGGGGGGGGAAGCTTGCATAAGTAAAATTTACTTTGTCAGATTCTGAAGGCTCTTTGAAAAGTGAAAGCATTTTTAAATCTTGGCCTCAGGAAAAACATTCTCTGCTCTCAGGAGTTTGAATGGGATGGCCACATTTCTAGGCATAAGGACAGCTGACAACTTGTGGTGAGATTACCACAGTTTAAGAATTTAACAACATGAAGATGGCTTAAGCCAACAGGTATCATTTCACCACAGGGCATGAGAGCAGAGTTCCTGAAGTTCAGCTGGTTCCTGAAGTGCAGCTGAGCAGTGACAGTGTGTTAAGCTACAGCAACGTGATTGCTTCCAATCGTCTCTTTTATATTCCAAGAGCTAAACTATCCTTGTTCCAAGGCATGGGTCAAAATATTGCAAGAAATGCAGGACACAGAGCAGAAGAAAGGTTATTTTCAACTTGTTAGGCTTCCCACAGTTTTCAGATTCTGCACACAGATTTAACCAGTTTGATCATCTTGGTTACATCAGAACATCTTTACATCAAAACAACAAACTTCTTGTTATCAAATCCCTTTTTTTTTTTAATTCTAGTTATATGCCACCCCCTTGAAGTAAAATAGCTCAGATTTACACATAAAGATTGAGATGAGATAATGGAAACAAAAGAGAATGAATCAACTGGTTTTGTACACAGAATAAGCATCTATAGTTACAAAGCAGCCTATGCACTGACTCTGCCTTGAGTTACATCACACACTGGCCCCTTGGATCCCAGGACTTAAAATCACCTTTGCTCTCTCTGTCACAGGTCAAGCACAGCTCAGCCAAACCAGGAAACTGGTGCCAAACAGTTTGTATTTCCAACAATTAAATATTGAATTCTCCCTTTATAAGTCACTTAGGAGTCATGCTTGCACAATTATTTGCATACACAGCCACTTTATTTCAGGCCCAAATACAAAAAGCTATTAACAGTTGGCCAGATTCTGCTCTCACTTGCCCTAGTGCATAACCACGTCATTTCCACCAAGATCAGTGGAGCCTGAGTTTCGTACCACACACGGCAGAGCAGAACTCCTTTTTCACCGAGGCAACTCGCATCACCAGTGAGCTGTCGTGCTTGCGGCACACGTGGCTCGCAGCTTTCCGTCCTGCTGCACACGCTGCCTCCTCTGCTCACCGTCCTTCTCACTCCTCTGCAGTCCCACTGTATCCCTCGCGGGCCTTTACTTTAAATGGACCTTGTTTCACAGACAGACCAGAGCAGGTTACTTATTCCCCTTAATTCATTAGATTTACAAGAAGCACACCAGCTGACTAACACTGAACAAAGACTAAATTGTTTCTACAGTGTATTTACACACAATAAAATGAACCAACCAAGCAAACAAACTGTACACAACATGCCCTATTATTAACTGAAACCAGAAGAAACCCTCTTCAGTGCTTATAAATGCGTGCTTATGTCCTAAGTAACCTAGAGCTTCCGGCAATTCCTTAGTCCTCACAGCTTCGAGCCAAGTTTTCTCCACACTATTTACTCCCTGGAGCTCACAGGAGGTAACAGGTAACTGGTCTCCAACCCTGTTTCTTCAGAGCCCTCCACACCGAGGGCAGATTTTGCTCATTCTCCCTGACTGACAGACCACCTGGTTTAACTTCTCCTGGACTGCCTTCATTCTCTATACGTGTCACAGCCACTGGCACACTCTCAGGCACGGTATCATTCCCAGTGCAACACCTGGCCAGTGAGGGACAGGCGGCACGGTGCCAGGGGACACCAGGAGCTGTGGCACTGGGAAGCAAGCACTCTGCTGCCAGTCAGGAGGCAATTACAACGAGCACAAGAGCACGCACAGCAAGAGTCTAAGATAACAGAAATCTTAATCCCGCTGTCCCTGCATGCCCGCAACAGCTGGGTTCAGAGTCACCGTTCAGCTCTTCTACAGATACAGCGTTTACAGTTCGTAACCATTGCTTTGTGCTTTTATTTCTTTCTGGTAATGTAAAAAAGCAATTCCCAGTTACCAAACGTGAGCATTTGCAACCATGATGAGGTGTGTCCAGAGGCACGGCCCTCGGTGCAGAACACACAGAGCGCGCTGGCCGAACAAGCTCTCGCTCCTCCCAGCAGGCAGCCTGACCTCAGTCGGGATTCACACACCACCCCACGCAGCAGCATCCCGCAGGATTATGTGTCCTGCCGACAGTATTCTGCCACCTTGCGTGACCATATCAACAGCCACATAGCCTGAGAGGCAAACTCACCCAAAACAATTCGCCTTGCATAAAGGGAAAAATAATTTATTCCACAAATACAAGGCACAGTGAATCACCCCAGCTTGACTACTGATCCATGTCAAAAAAACGGTGCTAGTTTCAAGGGCCCTCTTTTGCTACCCTTCCACTGAACACTTTAATTGAGGGGAAAAACTTGACATGTCACAGCACAGTATTTCTGATGCTAATTCATGCGGGTTTTTTCCCCCCTACTAGAACCCACAGAAGCAGAAGATTGTCACATTTTTCAAGTGGGAGATGCTAAGATCTGGGTTTCGACTCTCTGGTAAACCTGGAAAACAAGACAGGGGGCCAGCTCCTCTGTGGGCAAACCCCCAGCGACTCAGCTGAAGCGTGCGTAGATGAGGCGAGAACCAAGAACAAAATCGGACAATCCCATTCCAACTGCATACAGCCAAATTTGTAATCACAGAAACTCGCCATTATTTTTCAAGTGAAGTATTATCATCTTAGTACGAAGCTGCAGTATGACTCCATGCATTCAACGTTTTAATTCTCAGACAAAGCTAGGGTAAAAGCACATCAGATTTACAAAACAGCTCTTAACTGCTTGGCAAGGACAACTGTAAGGGCACTTGGGCAACCTCGCCTGCACCTTCTTGTATAAGGAATCAGTGGCCAGACACTGTAACATACTATTTCCCTATAATGCAGTCTAGTACCAGCTTTAGAACCTTCCATTCTGTCTCAAATACCCATATGCTGACACGGTATATATATATATATGGTTCACATGTATGTTTTATTTAGCACAAAACAAGAAACAGTGGTGCATGTAGCATTCAGTTTTAATACTGTACATACACAAACATAGATGCAGATAACCTTGAGATATCAGGTACAGATGGGAAAGAAATTTTTTTTATATATTCTCCCAAATATTTCTCACCATTACTGGAATCCTTTCCAAAGTCTCCCTAGTAGCATCAGTACAAGTCCAAAACGTCACATGAATTAGGCCCTCACTCCCCCTGCACACCAGGAAGAACTCACCCCAACACTCTGCAATAAGGATGAAGCTTTTAGCTTTAACTCAAAAGGACTACAGCCTACCACAGGAAGACAGCAGAAGAGATCAAAGGCATCCCCAGAGACTTAGTTAGGTGAAAAAAAGTTAAGTGCCCAAGTTACTCAGCTGTTTTGTGGACTTACGGTTCCGTTGGCATCCTCGTACAGTGTCATAAATGTAACTGTATACATAAAAATACAAATACAGTCACAACCCTGCCATGAGTTCCATGCGAACAGCTCTCTGTAAGCAATGTCAGCTCCTTCTATGTGCAAAGCCTTGCCTATACAGGGCTCTCCGCAGGATTAGGACTATAAACTAAGTACAGAAATGCTGGTAAAGTGTTTACATAATATGTAAATAGGTAAAGAAAAGTACATTCACACCAACTACTGAGGAAAGAAAACAAATCATTTTTCTACTGCTAAAAGTACTGAATCACTTACCATCTGGTTTGGGAGAAAAAAAAGACTCAGTCCTATTCAGCTACGAAGAAAATCCTGTCTAAAAAAAGTAATCACATGCTAGATCTCCCTAAGTTCAATTCCCAGTCATTTTAACATGGAGACATGGAGTTTTGTTTTCCTGAAGGGGAAAAAAAAAAACACCCAACAAAAAACCAGAAAGATGTGTGGCTTCTTAGGCCCTGGTCCTGCAAGCTCTAAATACTTAGCTACGGGGAATAGCGGAAGTTATTTTTCAGGAAAAAGCTGAGTCTCTGCATCGATTTCTGCTGGAATGCATCCTAATTTTCCAAGAAAAATCTGCCACACTTTTGCAATCATGCTGTGAAATGTGCAAGTAAAATATCTGAGCTAATTTTCCTTTATACCTTCGTAACTTTGGGGTTTTTTCCTCAATCATCTGAAGATATACCTATGCACACTGTAGCATAGTGCAGAAGTGGTATCTTACTGACAAGCATATTATTCTAACTGAAAAAGAGCGTGTGGTCCTGTAAATACTGGCAGTACTAGAGCACAACTACAAAGGTCACATTTCTAGCTCTGATACACATTTGTCATTTCCCAGCTTGCGACTTTTCACTTTGTTCTCAAACATACCACTAAAATTACATCCTTCCTTTTTAAAGAAACTAAAATTTTTATATCATCATTTCAATCCACACCTGAAAGCCTAGCCTACACATAGCACTGATTTTCCAAATGCCTTTATATGTTCCCTTTAACAATTGTTGATCCCACAACTGCATGTCATGGAACCAAACCGCTCCCTGCTTGCCTCGTGCCCTGCACGTTCAAATACCAACTCACCTCTGCATGCTGCTTCTCTGACCTTACACTCTGACATTTCACCCACACTGACATCCCCTCCTTTCTTCTTCTTCTTCGCCATTTTCCTCTGCTAACCAATTGCCAACATTTTCTAATGCATGTTTTTGTATTTTCACACTTTTGTCTTGGAATTAAGTCAAATCCTGGTTGAAAACCACAACTTAAAGAGAGATCAATACCATTGTGTGGGTGGTTGTAAGAGTCCTGTGGGTCCTGGCCTTTTTCTTCTGCTTCCCTCAGTCCACCTCCCTTGTTCAAACACTAGCATAAAATTTACCTCCTCCTCCCGGAGGCCACAAGTTTAATACGGACCCTTTACCTATAGGACAAAGAAGGATTTTACTGGATGTACCAATTAACCTAAACACTACAAGCACCCGAAAACACTGAAAGAAATTTCCCTGTCCCACTAAATACCTTACCCACTAACTTTTACCGTGCACTTCATTTTCTGCTGAACACCAAGTCTTTCCATGAAAAATGTATCATTTATTTAAAATAGAAAAATGTTCCTTGACTATTCTTTAGAAGATACTTATTCTTTCCTTCTTAAATTTAGCACTATTGATTAACCCTGTATAGATCCCCACTGGGATAAATTTGATCCCAAATGGTTAAGGAATGAAATAGTTCTCTCTCGCTGAAAAGAGATCCTTAAAATGATGTGTTACACATACAACCAAAGGCAATCAGGTTACTATGGCTTCATGCACTACTGCTTATCACCTGTGTGACCATACACAGTCCTTACTCGTGACTGTGAAAAGGAATGGCTTAGCTTAAGGGTAGTCTGTGCTAAAGTGGTTTTGGCAGCGAGGGAAGGCTATGAGTGAGCACCGAGCAGGTTACAGTGACTCAGCTGTACAGCAGTAACTCTTTAAGCCACAGAAACAGCATTATTTTAGACCTTGCTAGTAAAGTTGCCTAAAAGTTGGTGCGTGATAACTACTTAGCATAGCACAAGCAGTAGGAGACCCACACCTCACGTCCTCTGGGACCCCAGTTAGTAAACTATCTACTTTCAACCCTCAGGCTCCAGCAGAGGAGAATCACACCCTACCCTAGTACAAAAGCGCTTACACACCACACCTAGCTCAAAGCAGGCAAAAGTAAATACGGCGCTGAAGTCGGCGATAATGGGAGAACAGACATGCACAGAGAAACGTAAGGCTTTCCCTGCAAGGGAGCAGCCTTCCCCATCACTGCCCCACGACAAGGACACTGTAGAGACTTCATACACTGAGCGGGCCTTTCCCCTGGGACGTATCAGCGCTGCCTTCCCTTGCCATTTGAAAGCCAGCTGCCGAGGGGAGGGCTGAGGGCCAAGGGAGCTGCTTTCAAACAGAGGTGACCTTGCAAGCTTTCTCCCACCCTCCGCTCTTCCACCAAGCGGCCAAACAGGACCCTCGGGATTCTCTGAAAAAGTAACAGAGAAAAAACACGTGGAGTTTGGCACTGATGTCAGAGGCTGGAGGGGCTTCGTGGGTTTGGCGGACAGTGACAGAATTCAAAGGACCTACAGGGAAGTGGTTTCAAAAACAGTGGAGGGCCAAAAGAGCAGCGAGCACCCGGTGGCCGCTCCCTGGCACGCCTGGAGTGCAACACAGCACCCTGCACTCACCGCCGGACAGCAGGACCTGCCCCTGGTCCTCCGCTCCACCAGCAACCAGGACAAACCCCTCACTCTAACAAAGCAGCGGGACTACAGCCAAGCGTGACTTTCACTCTGTACCAACTATCCCAGGAAACAGGTTTCAACTTTCCCAACAGGTAGTGTCAGCATTTAAATTAACAGGAATTTATATCAATAAAATGATAAATAACTTCCATATATTTTGCTTCTACGACTTCTACGCACTTATGTAAAATATCAAATAATTTTAATACAACCAGAAATAAAGATATGCAGAGAAGAAATCACAGGTAAACATACCACATCTTTAACGGTGCCTTTTCTGCTGTCAGTTAAAAAGACTAACAGTGATGGTCCAAATTACAGTGTTCCGTACATTGCAAGATTAACCAGTTTAATCAATGATTCCCATTTATTTCTAATTACGAACTTCGTAACAAAGTATCCATACACCTTCCTGTTGATATTTTATTTTGAAAGTTATGCCAGTAATAGGAAAGAGCGATAATACACAGCTTTTTGTGGACTCAGAATTACACTTGCAAATTGAGCTGTGGGTTTCTTTCATCTCAGTAACTAAATCTCAGTAAATCTTTTTTTACTTTCCTGCCTGTATCTGAGGACTCAGGATTATGGACACTTCAACACTATTCTTGAATATATTTTTAAGTTTTAGGCATAAAGGTCATATGTTTCCCAGATTATATAATCGGAAAACACTAAAGATAGAAGAAAAACTTAGAAAACTCAAGTACAACTCTTTCCACAACCATCAGGGGATTTCTCCCGCTCACTCTCCATTTTTTGTCACCACTGCATACAGCTGGCAAGTGTCTCGCACAGCTCCACAGCTGCAGTGGCTGAGGGCGACAGCACACAGGCGGCTCTGGCCAGAGATACCCTCCTGCAAACCGCATGCCGAGAAGGGAGTGCACGAAGGGAGGGCAGTTTCTAACCACGCTGGTAAACGCCTTCTTCCTCACATCCAGGATCGGTCCTAGACAGTCAGAGAGTTCAGAAGGAGTAAGGCCATGACTAACCCACAGCACCCATCACCGCAGCCTAACCTGAGCGGTGTCAGAGACATCGGCACAGATCTGATTTGCACCACTGGAAAGCATGAAATCAGTGGAGCTAAACTCAGAAGATCAGAATGAGACTTATTATCTCTGCAAATTCATGCACAGGGAGTTGCATGCTGCACAGCCTTTCCTACTCTGAGTCACTCCAGCTCCTGCTCTAGGCTGTTCAGTAGCAAACTGTCAATAAAACTCATTAATGATGTGCTCTCTATATAGAAATAGTGCATTTAACTGAGAGGCTACAACAAATGAAGAGTGCAGCAAGGGGTGAGTGATGTGGTTAATGGAATACAGGATGTGTGTCAGTAAAGAAGTGGTAAAGGTGGGTGGGAGTCTTAATGTTACATATATCTGCCTGAAGTTTGGTGTATATATATGAACCTAATTCCTCTTTTGATTTCAGTACACTTACATCTAGCACTCCTCTGTATTTCGAATGATACATAAATTCTCTGATGAATAATTGATAACCAACTTTCTTTTACGTAAGCCATTACTGGAAAGCCAGCAAATATTACAGACGTGTTTGTCTTCTCTCTTTTTAGTCTTTTTCTCATCTGAATCGCGTTTGGCTAGCATTTGTATCTATCTCTTTGACTGGTGGTAGCTATAAAAAAAAGAAATTTATATGCCCTTACAGAACTGGTGGCAGGAATAGTGCAAAAAAGATGTTCTTAGGACAAAAAATAAGAATCTATGTCAATGTAAACACATCCGCAGTTGCTGGCAACATTATAAAGGAGGATGGTTTCTGTGCTGCCTGTCCAAGTTCTACCCTTGTAAAATATTCTAGCATCGTAACACAACATTTCATCACAGCTAACAACTGACCTTCTAAGCAGGTGGCTGTCATTTTTGTCTATTCAAGATTGTTCTTTTACCTGACGGTTACAGCTAATTCCAACTTCTCAAATCAAATTAAGAGGATCTGGGAAGCAACCCCTAGAAAAAAGTGAAAACGAGCAAGGGATATTTCACAGACTCTGGGGGAACTGTAATACTTAATGGCAACAAAGAAGTGAGAAGCTAAAAAATTGTCAGTCCCACAGAATTCAGGTAGAAAGGAGAAGAGCCTAGAAGAAGGGGGAGGGTGGGCAGCAGAAAACAGCTGTAACACTTAACACATTCTCTTTCTGTGTGTGGGGAAAAAAACAAACACAGCAGGAGACCAAAACCGTAACCTGAACCTGACCTCCCTCACACTGGTGGTATCACAAAAACACCAGGCTGAACTTTGGTCATTGCATCACCCACACAAAGCAGTCTAAAAGCCCAGCCAAGAAACTACACCATGATATTTTTTTTTTGCCTTCACGCGCACTCAAGATGGTAGAGACCAGCTAAGAATACAGCCTTTCAGAACAAAAAAACACGTCAATTTGTCAGCTGGCTGGACAGCTTGCTTTTCTTTCGAGGTTTTGTTGTTTTGGGGGTTGATGGTTGTTTTTTTTTTAATATTACTGCACTGAAAGATGTGGGTGTGATACAGCATTTAACTGGAATGTTAAGTGCCAAGGACATATTTTTGTCTGTATCTGTTAGAAATGGAAATCAATACAGTAGTTAAAAACATTGAGGATCATAAGGTGATCCATTATGCAAAATATAAACCTTATCAGCGACGTAACATGGCGCTGGGAATGTTCACATAAAGATGTTCCTTTAAATCTTGATAAACATCCTTGTACACAGGAGGTGTGATTCATGGTTTACAGAGTGACAAGCACTAAAAGGGTCAAGTAACTCACCTAAAACCACCCAGCAAGTCAAGATCAGAACCGAGGATCCTGGTTTTCCACGCCGACCTTCCTTACAGCTGCACGTTACTCCAAGCCCACAATGTCCTACCAATACCCAACATTTCTGTTTCCACAAAACAGCTTATTTTTGTGCTGCACAAAAAAAGAACCAGTGTGTTCAAAAGCAAGCACTCCAGCAATCACTTGCAAGCATAAAACGTAATTGCTGAGGCAGGACGCAAATGGATAGCCTAAGCCAACAGAGAGATAATTTATCATTATCGCTCATAAAGATAACTGCCAAAAATTCCAGTCCATACCTCTGTAACCAAATTGACTGTCCTGCCAAAAGGGACTGAATAGTAAGAGCACACTGAACATGGACCCTTCCAAATCCCTTGGCTTCTGACAAAATGCCAATTGCCAATCAATACAGCAATGGTGAGGCTGTCGGTGTCCTCAGCAGTTCACTCCAATACAGAAAGGCTCACAGGCCATTAAAGACACTGCTGCTCACCCCAAGACATCTGCCCCCTCATCCTGCCAGGCAGCCCCGTTCCTGCCAAGTATAGAAACGCTACCTGATCTTCACCCCATGCTCACAACACTGGCACTGGAGAGAGAAATGACTTAAAACATTGGGGTGTGAAGGTTAAATAGCTGAAGATTGCAATGCTTTATAGTTTCAGGTGGAACTCGAAAGCAGCAACTTGAATGAAGATCCTCCTCTGTGAAGAGGAAGCAACAATGCCATGACATAAATTCGCATTCTGTGCACCAAACTTACTTATAGAGGGAGGGAAAGACGTTTGGGAAGAGAGACTGAAGTCACCAATCTTGGTTTACACTGTCAGTGTTTCATCTTCTACTGGGCCATCAGATGCCTGCAACGTCTATGTCTGTAATTCATGTATAACATATGTAAGAATACTGTAAGGCCACACAGATCTTACTTAAGTTTAATGCACATCTTAAGACTTGTGTTTGCCTTTAATCAAGAAAACACATTGGTTTACCTTGTTTCTAAATGAAGTTTTTTAACTTGTGGGCTGCAGCCACTGGAGTCCTATTTGGTTGAGTACCGTCATTCAGCTGTTTTTCAGAATCCTAACCAGCTGGGCCTAGACCTACCACGGTACTTCGGTGCTGAACGCCCGCTTAAATAATTGAACTCAAGGTGGTATGAGCCTGTATATTTTTTGTGATCACTGCCTAACTTTGTTTATCCCAGCACTAACAGGTTAATTTCTGACTTCAAAACCAAGTACTTTCTAGGCATGGTCTGCTATGCACAGTCATAGGAAGAAGGTAATAGGATCGTTGCCACGGATATATAAATGAAATAAAACATCACATGTAACACCCCGGCAGAATAAATGCTGTACCCTTTTGTACATCAGCCTGGAACAGCCACATGCAGGCTCCACCAGGCTGGAACCGAGCCAAAAGATTATCCATCCTTTCTGTCACACGTGGATTCTCTGAGGATCAGCGTCTGGAACTCCATGTGCTCATTCGATGTTCGTCTGCGGTTACAGATAATGAACCCAGATACAACCACGCTCATAAGCGGTGGTAAGGAGACACATCAAGGACAGCGCGTGCCATGTAGCAAGACCTCGGGCTGATATTCCAGCGGGAGAGGTGGTGTCAGAAAGCGAGCTGGAATCTGATAAATATGCCAAAATGGCTTAGCAGTTAGTGACCAACAACAAACTGTTCATGCAGTCCGTGACACATCCGTGACACTGTACCCGTGCTGCCAGGCTCACTAAACTGCGGGCCAAGCGTGGGCTGCCCCTGCCCCTGCCCCTCCCGCAGCGGTGCGGGCTGCCCCTGCCCCTGCCCC